>JAHLSL010012504.1:5149-54905 GCA_025920805.1 Petroica traversi
CTTTTCTTTTCTTTTCTTTTCTTTTCTTTTCTTTTCTTTTCTTTTCTGCATTGTTTGCTTCTTCTCCCCAGCCCTGCTGACAGTATCTGCTGTGACATATTCTGTACAGGATATGGAGGGACAGAGAAGCTGTGCAGCCCCTCCATATTCTGCTCTTTTCCTTTCTTAAGTCCTCACTGCTGCTTCAAGGCCAGTGAAAATCCCTCTTTGTTTTCTTACCAAGCAGGGCAGATCAGAAAGCTAAAAAATTAAAATGCCTTTAAAATGCTCTCTCGAAGACATGTGAGCAAACTGGATGTGATAAAGCAATCAGTAAAGGAGTGGAGTGGAATGCATGACAGCAAGAACAGACAGCTGCATCTGGGAAATATGTAAGTCCCTGGACTCCAGCAGAACAAAACTTCCCAAGCTGTAAAAGAAGAGCGATTCTTTCTTTTTTTGGGGCAGTCCCAGCAGTGTGAAAGATGGCTGGCAACCAATAATTGCAATCACAGAATCACTGATGTTAAAAGAAGCATCATCTCACAGTGGGTATTCACATAAGATCTTGGAGTCATTGGACATAGTACAGCACGTGCTGAGGTTGTTAAACTTGGAAATGTTGCTAATAAATAAAAACAGTTTCATTAGGACAGGAATAGAAAAAATGTTAGGTAGAGAAGTGTTGCATAACCAACCTTGATGAACAGGGAAGCATCCCTTTTGCAGCGTTTCAGGAAGTATTGTACCCAATAAATTACAGCAAATAGATCCTAAATCCATAGGTCATCCTGAGATAAATATTAGTATTGTTGTTTTTAAAACCCAAATGTTGCTTGTTCTTTTTGGGAAAAAAAGATAAGGGGGAAAAGCAAGCTTTGATAGAGTATTTCCTGACTCAGCAGTTGAGTGGAAGGAACGGTGCTGACGCACTTGGTTCAAGGTAATGGAAGGACTTCACCCCAGCTGAGGAGGACCCTGAGCACACAGAACAGCTCAAGAGGTGCCTGCATGTAAATCCTGCTAATCAGACTCAACAATATGTTAATCCAAATGGGTTTAACTCAGGGATGTTGTTTAGAGACAGCAGCCATAGAATATAGAATAGATTACAAGTTGGGGTGTGAAAACCAAGGCTGTTTTTTTTAAATTGTGCCAGGCACTTGAGATGTGATCTTGTAGAAATCGCTGTTTTCCTCCACCCTTTCAGCTGCTTTTTCTGTACTGATATGCAGTAAAAATTCCATCTAGTGCCATGTCAGTAATCAGCAGAGAAAGCAGGGCATGTCTCAAGTGTGATGTCAGTGAAGCATTGAGCAGAAAACTGCCTAAAAAGCAACCAAGAGAAAGCAGTGCGTCCAAGGATTTAGGTAGAAAGTAGCCTGACTGAATATGGCTTTCTCTATTTTCACAGCAAACGTAAAACAAGAGCCCGGGCTTTGGTGGGGCCTCTCAGCACTTTACTCTTATAAATAATAAACAGAATACATTTTCCTCCTGTGTGGGTTGGCAAATAGAAATGTGCCTCTGTTATCAGCAAGGAAGCCATAATTGAGAGGCACTGATTTTGTGGAATGCACATTCAAATGGGACTAAATAAAAGCACAAGAAGGATTTCAAAACTTCTATTTCTGTGCCGGGCTTCATACGTTTAGCTGTGGAATTTTTTTTATGGTAGCTTTTTGCAAGCTTGGATTTCCATCCTCAGACTCAAATCATGCCACACACTCCCGCCTGTATCTGACACAGCAACAGCTCCAGCAGGGTAACTTCAGGTAATCTTTTGCATATCCCAGCATTTTGCTATTTGCTGCCCCATTTTCAGCATAATTTCAGAGTTTTGAGCGTTTGCTTTCATGGCCTGCCTTGGATTGCAAATGCACCTCTTGGTGTGACACCATTTGAGATTGAAACTATCAGGAATATGATCCTGTTCACATTATTGCAGCAGAAATGTAGATTAAAACATACTTTTCTTGGAGGGGGACACGTTTTTAATGTGTCCTATTTGCAATTTGTGTCCCCCTCACATTTGGGATTGAACAGTGTATTTTTACTGGCTCTATTTACTTGTTCTTAAGGATATCTATCTATTTATTTTGGTTCACCTCAATGTATGTTGTGCTCGTGTTTAGGAAACTTCTAGAATTAATTACCTACCCCTTACATGAAAATTGGTTAAGGAAATTAACAGTGGGTAACTACTCATCAACCCACTAACAGCACAGCATTGATAATTCTGGAGGTTTGGAACATTCAGTGCTTGGAAATTCTTCATCCTTTTGCCTTCTTTTTTCTGGTTGTTGGTTTTTTCCTTAATGAATGTAATCTCATGCTTACAAATGTTTTCTGTTTTCTTAACTTTCCCGTTTTAGTCATTCAAAAAATTAATCCTTTTTTTCCTACAATCGTCTGAGTCAACTCAATGGTGGAAATCATTTTAATTTTAAGGACATAGGATCACAGGGACTTCCTGAGAAAAGGATGTATACAAGCACATCTCTAAAGAAAATAGTTTAAGTAATATTCATGTAAATCAGTTTTAGGTATATTTTTTCTTAATATGATCAAGCTATCAGAAGGGTGATTTTCTTTTATTTTTTTAACCTCATTTTCCATTGTTATTTTGAGGGGCCATTTTGAACCAGGATGTGAAGTAGATATTGGTGGGTGCCTTATCTACCTGTGTTGGATGACAAAGAGAAAAGTACCAAGTCCTCAAAAAATTACCCTAAAATCATTCCACAGAAGAAGTGGCTGAAAAATTAGCAAATCCCATCAGTGGATTCCAGTTAACAGGAAGAGTTGGATGTAGCTGTCTCTGGAGAAACAAGAAGCCCCCATTACTATTTTCAGAGACCAGAAGATGAAAAAGCTGTGGCTCTAAATTTTTCATCCACTGCTTTTGCCTTTCCCTTAGAAGTAGCAAAATTTTTAGAGTTCTTCAAAGCCAAGGAATTCCCCAGATTTGAGAGAGCAATCCAGCTGAGCAAGTCTTGGGTTGAGAAGACATGAAAGCCCAGTGTTTCCGTGCTGTTTTTTGAAGTATCCCGCAGCAGTGGTGTTCTGGTTTCCAGGAACAAGGAATACCAATATTTGCTTTACACTCCTTGTCATGCTGGGAGGGAGGTGAGGAGAGCAGGGGTTTTCCCCTTGGAACAGACTCAAGGAAGAGGAGCCATGAGGCTGCAAGAAGTTGCAAAGCTGATGGTCGCTTCTCTTCATCCCATTTGTTCATGTGCTCCCACCTGGAGAGCCTGATGCGTGCATCATGTGAAAAATATATCACTGATTGTAATTGAATTAGTCTTAAAAAAACCTGTGCCATACACCATGATTATAATTTCCCTCTCTGTAAGGTTGTTTATCTTCTCTTTCTTGTTTATTGCTCAAGTGAAGCTAGCACATTTGAGATTCTGCTTTGGAAAAAGGAGGATAGTGTGCAACTGGTAGTGTTTCACTGCAGAATAACCCCCAGAGGGATTTGTAATCCCTTGCTACTCTCATCTAATAGTGAGCCAAATTGAATAATAAGCTCAGTGCTGTGAATTCAGCCTCATGCTCAGCCTCATTCCGCATTGGTTGGCATTGCCTAGAAATTAATTATTACTCTGTATTTACGCTATCAATGACATCCAGAGGCTGGCCTAAACACACTGGCAGCAGCAATATCTGCACGTGTAGGTATTTTGTTCTCCCCTCTATAAATATGTTCTCTAGACTGTTCTTTGAAAGAGTTGTTGCTGCATTGTGTGTAGCTGAACACAAGCAGACAGCACATGCTGGACATCAGTCAAAGATGTACAATGACACATGGTTTGCTATTAATGTTTACAGGATTTTGAGTGTTGTAATTGATTTTGGCACACAAAATGCAGCCTGGTAAATTGATTGTCACCTTTGTTTCACCCGCGGTCTCCCTGAGAATCTCATATGCAATTAACTGTAATTGCTATACTGTATTTATCCTAAAGCCATAGCACATTGCTGGTTTGTTGTTTGGTTCTCAAAAATAGGGACTTAATTGCTTACAGAAACTCAGAATAAGGGGACCTTTGTGGTGAGGGACTTTCCTTCAGAGTAGAAAAATACGGAGACTTCACATCGTTCATGTTCCAAAGTCATGTCCCTCCTGTACTTGAAATCCCCCTAACTTCAGGGATAGTAAATTGTGCATAATGGCTCCACAGGTCAGTCTCCATTACCAGCTTGTGTGGCACAGTGAGAGGAGCTGGATTCTCTGCACACCAGTGGTTAAGGACCAAAGTTAACAAATCCTTGTGCTGTCTGTAGGACAAAGCATTTCGTTCTGCATGTGGAACTGGCCAGGAATTCTTTAAAGGAGTGTAATTGCTCCACATCCTCCAGGTCACAAGGTGGAAGCAGCACTGAGTGGCTCACATGAATTCCTCTGCCAGTTTATCCTGGCAATATTTTCTGTTTAAATGGCCAAGGCTCCAGAATTAGCATGGACTGTCTAGAAACCTCAATAAAACAAAGAACTTTGCCAAGAAACAGTCTAGGACAGCAAAAAGAAAGAAAAAAAATTGCAAGCCCTTCTCGCAGGTCATCAACAAGAATCTGCAAAATTTTCCTTTCCAGGAATGAAGAGCTGCATTGTTTCCTGCTGTCATCCAGGGGGTGGATGTTGGAGGACAGGTCTGGTTCTCAAGTTTAGAGAGCACCTGGTCTTTTCATGTGGTCGTGGATTGTTCAAGGAAGACCTAATCAGAAATTTCCTTGCTGTCCTTGCTAAAGCAGAGGATACTCTTCAGTTCCTCGTGCTGAGAAAATAGCTGTTATCATTTTTTTCTGGTGAAAAGCTTTTCAGGAGATAAGATACAGATCGAGCTAAATTAAAGAAAATGCAAATCCAGTAGAATACATTTTCTGGTAGAGAGTGTAGATTCTACTTGCTGCAAGCACAAAATCTCTCCAAGAGTCTGGATATGACAAATAGTGGCAGTGATTATCTGTGTAAAACATTAGAAATATCTACTGTCAGAATGCTGGATGAAAAGAGGATTTTATTATTTTTTTTTTAACTCTTGCAAATGAAAAAACAAGCCTAAAGACCATGGACTGATTTCCAGAATATTCAAACTAGTTTAGATCTTGCTTTTAATTCATTTAATTATTTTGCTATTCTCCATCCAATTAATTATCAGATTACAGTTCTTATGTAATATGTAAAAAGAGTCTTTTGATAATAAATGATTACAAAAGAAATGCTGCAGAGTTTGCTTCAGAAGAAAGCACAGCAAGATGGAAATCTGCAGAATTCCAACTTGAAAGAGGCAATTAACTTTGATAGCAGTTGCATGTACCATTACAATTGCATATTCCACAGGAAGATGGGATGCATCACTTGGGGCATGGAAGAAAATAATTTAAGATTGTACATAAATACCATTCCTTGGATTTTCTTCTTAGATCTTCCAGAATTGTTGCATTTATCAAAACCTCTATTTCAGTTTTTTTATTAGAGCTGTTGATTATAGTTGCTTTGGAACTTTGTAGTTGCACAGGAAGGACATTAACCAGAGAAAGGCCAACAAGATCATTAGAGATGGAGCATCTCTCCTACAAGGAAAAGCTGAGAAAACTGCATTTTTTCAGCCCAGAAAAGAGAAGGTGACCTAATTGTGGCCTTCCAGTACCTGAAGGGAACCCACAAAAAAGAGGGAGAAGGACTTTTTACGAGGGCTTCAAGACTGAAAGAGAGTAGGTTTAGATTAGATATTAGGAAAAATTTCTGTGCATTGAGGGGATGAGGCCCTGAGAAGTTGTGGGTGACTCATCCCTGGAAGTGTCCCAGGCCAGGTTGGATGGAGCTCTGAGCAACCTGCTCAGTTGGAAAGTGTCCCTGCCCTTGACAGGTGGTTTGGAAGGAGATGATTTTTAAGGTCCCTTCCAACCCAAACCATTCTATGATTCTCGGTATTTCAGTCTTCCTGGAATCCTTCTCTTTTACAACCTAAGAGCTGCTGCTCAGCATGAGGTTTTTACACTGCAGGGTTGGTGACGTGGCTTTTCAGCTGCCTGTCTCACTTTCTGTCTGCAAAATCTGCTCATCCTCCCAGTCCTTCACGTGCCTGTCCCCTCCCAGAAAGGAGGTGCCTTTGGAGAGATAACAGCTTTCTCAGGACTCAGTTTTTTAATTAACTCCTTTTTAATTGAGTTATTTGAAAAAGCCATCCCGTCTGCCCAGTGGTCAAAACCTTGCATGTGTGCTAACCAGTGCTTGTCAAACTCCCTGCATCCCTGTTCTTTAGCTGCCTCATGCTTCTCCAGAAGCAGCTGGAAAGTTGCTAGACCCAAAATGAGAAGATCCAGGTTCCATTTTTAACTTTTCCAACTGTTTTACCAAGGCTTGCCTTGAGAACTGTGCTCCCTCTTGGTTTCTGCTCCTATTTCTAAAAAGACATTGAAGTATTTGACATTTATAAAGGGAAAAGCCACTCAGTGATAAACAGTTTAATCACTGGGATAATTTAACAGCTTTACTCTACAGTCTACTTGGTATTGTGCATAGAAAAACAAACAATTCTTCAAATATCCACTAGGGTTTCTGAACACATTTCTGCACTGTTTACATTCCATTAACGTTCCTCAGATCCAGATTTACCCACAGTGGTTTTAACTGTGTGTGCCCAGACACATTTTAATGCTTTTTCGCAGCTTTCATGAATAAATCTTGATTTTGAAAAAAATAAAAATTACCCTATGAACTCAGCAGATTCATTGATTATTTAAATGAGGATAGAAGGCTTACGTCTCAGATATATAGCAGAGTTCACAAAACTTAAATAAGGACTGAAAAAAATAGCTAGCAAATTGCTCTTTCAGACATTTTAAATTACATCTCTCCAATTAAAAATACAGATTTTCAAATCTTTTCCTATTCATATGATATTTGAAAGCATTGGAGAAAAATATTTTTAGTGGACCTTCACGTCATAATCCAAGAGGTCAAGCGGCTTATTGGAAGATGGTGGACATTAATGAAGTAACTGCTTCAGAGAGGTGGTCTGGAGACTTGGACAGGAAAGGTGTCAACCCCTCTTCTTAATCACTCATGAAGAATAATTAAGTGACTCCTTCAGTCAGGGTCTCCGAGGTGGTTAGAAGGTTTATCTTTGTAATTATGAGGTGACTTCATAGAATCACAGAATAGAACCTTTAAAGGTAGAAATGACCCTTTAGGATTATTGATTCCAATTCTTAACCCAGCGCTGCCAGCCCCATCACAAGCCCTGTCCCTGAGTGCCATGGTGCCACCTCTGGGCACCTTTTGAATACCTCAGGGATGGTGACCCAGCACCTGTAAGGTCAAGGAGGGAAGCTTGAGTTTGGCTTTCTCACACAGCTCCATCAAAACACAGCAAGGCGCTGCTGCTGCAGCCATACAGATCTGTTCTAATCATCATTAGTAATTTTTTTAAGCCCCCAAAGCCCTACAGACAACATCATTTATTAAGCTTATGTCAGTGGTCAGTTTATATGTAGCTAATACTTCAGAATCTGATCTTTCTACCCACTCTGGTGTATCTTGGACTTGGGATGGTTGTGTGAGTGTGTGTGTCAGAGAGGAGGGATGGAGTGAGGGAGAAGAACAGAAGGCAAAGGAGAAATCTCTTAACATACGAAGCAGTGTAAAAGGGTGTGGGTCCATCTGCAGTGCTGGGAAAATGTAGTGTATGAAGTAGCTCATTTTCATTGAGGGAAAGAGATTAAAATCTTCAGGACAGTTTTAAAATATTAACTGTTAATATTTTAATTGCAGGACATTTTTAGGTGCCGCAAATTAACACACTTTTTCAAAGTGGTTGATACTCTTAAATAGGGTTCAGCATACAGCCACTGCTGTAAATTATTTTTGTATGAGCATAAGAGCTTCTGATCCTTTCTCTGGCCTTAGTCTCTGGTGTTCACAAGTTTCTTGATTTGTGGCTCCCAGTGCTTTTAAATATCTAAAATAAAAACCACGTCCTGCTTCTCTTAGGTGCAAAATCCACCACGAGGCCCCTTGCAGCTCTTGAAACCTCCAGATACAAGGCTAATGTGTTGGTGAAGTTTCTATCAGCCTTAAAACCCTGAAATGCTGAAGCATTACTAGCCTGACCTTTATGTTAAGATGAATGAAGAATAAATTAACTTCTGAGGCAGCAGGCCATTCTGCAGTACTGCACTTGTTGGAAAATGTCTGTTTTTACATAGAGGTTGAAGAGCAAAAAATAAGCTGTTTTTCATAAATGCTGAAATAGCTTAATCTTTACAGCCGCCAGAATTTCTAGCCTTAATAAAATAGTTATTGATACTGTTCTGTGGCATTTCTGTTTTGTTATTCTTTGGGTGTTGTTGACAGGAAGGTACAAGAGGGACTGTCAAATGTGGAACTTGACAGCACACAGGGTTTCATCAAATTTTATCTTTGTCCCTTGTCCCCCACCTGTCTTCTCCTAAAGATTTGTTTTCCTTATGAATCCAGCAGGTTCCCAGAAACTCCTGACCTTTTCACAGTCAGTGATTTGTTGAGTATGTCCCTTTGGCTGGGTGGAAGAGCCATGTTTCTCCAGGTACAGGAGCCCAATTTAACTCACGGAATTTAGGGTGAATTAATACGTTTATCTTCCTGAGTCACTGACTGAAATTTTGCACCCCATCCATGAACTTTGACATTTGTGTTGGAGAGCAGCAACCCTTCAGTTGCCCCACTGATGCTGAAGTGCATGGCTCAGATTTGTTATCATCTTGATTTTTTAAATCTATTACAGCTCAATCAAAGTGCTGAAACCATCAGCTGTAGAGAGCCAAGCCCCGACTTCATCCCTCAGTGAATTCAGTACCTCCAATTTGCTGCTCCCTGAGAAAGTTGCACATTTGGATGCCTCCTGCCCACTGTGGAGTGAGAAATACAAGAAAAACCCCTCAAGCTGTCCAGTTTCGATTTTACATTCACAACTAAGTACAAGATGAAATTATTAAGTTCATAAGAAATTGTTCTGTTCATAAGAGTTGTTGCTACTTGTTCTTTCTACAGATTTCTTTTAATAAAATGTCTTGCAAGGCTGTACAATTAAACCCAAGAAAACAGAAATCGAGATATATGCAAATCTTACTCAAAGCATACTTTCTTTAGTATATGCTTTGCAAAAATAAGCACGTTGAAGTTCTTTTCTGTATTCAGATTTGCCAGAATTAGGAAGGCTTCCAAGAGCATCTCAGCTTTAAAATAATCCATGTCTAAGGATGAAAAAGCAGAAGAGCAGTCTGAATGATAATTTTATCAAATCTGTTTCTCAGTTCTGTTCTTTAGCTGCTACATTCCTAAGATGTTTCTCTTTAGATTTGTCTTGATTTTCTCTGTTTTCATATCTGTTCTGCAGTTTTCTCTTAGACAGTGTTGTCGACAGACAAGACATTTGGACTTGATCTTAAGGATCTTTTCCAAGCAAAGGACTCCAGAATTACCCATTCATAAGTCTGAAAGTCTTGAGCTATTTCTTGTGCTCTCTAGTAATGGAGTACGAATGGAAAAAAATATATATATTCCATATGTTGTTTTACTGTGAATTCACAGTAGACATGATTTGATTGTAAATTATTAATTCCTTATCTTTCCTAGTACTAAATAAACCTGTCAGCAAGGCTTCCATCACAGTCTAATACATATGCATCAGCCCAAAAAGCTTCCCTTTATAAAGTGGAAACCCTAAGTTCACAAAGAACAACAGACTGAAATACCTTTTAAAAGAAGTCAATGCATTACAGTGCATCTGGCTCCTCATCTGAGAGAGATAAATGCTTTCAAGGCTGCCTTTATTTCCCTTTGTGCCAGCATCTCCTTCCTCAAAGAAAAATCAGGCTATTTAATCAGCTGAAGATGTTAGAGATTTGTGAGGGTAATAAGCAATAAATTTCCTCTTTGTCCATATCTATGCAGGCAACTTTCTTGAAGTCCCTTGTGAGGTTTCAGCACTTGTGGCAACCTTTTTATGGTCTGCCAGTATAGAGAAAGCAAATGAATTTTGGCTCTTCCTTCAACGTAAAGCAAGTATTGTAAATATTGAAGCACTGTGAAGTGCCAGGCTCCCATAATGGAGGCTTAGAGCAGTTGATTGTGAAAAGGAAGCTAATGAAATAATTGACCTCATTTCCATTGCAAGCAATCTGACTTTAGAGAGAAGCTTGCACTTCTACTCTATGTAAATTGTCCAGAAAAGTAATACTGGCTTCTTATTTCTTATGTATTTATTTTTTTAAAAAAACCAAAATCAAAATACCCCAACAAATTAATAAAGGTTCAAAAATAGATATTTTTGTTCGGTTATTCAAAATCAGAAAGGCTAAGGGTTTCCACTAGGCTTAATAAGATTTCAGAGAAGGAGAGACCACTGGTATGTGAAATTCAGTGCTCCTAGTAGGAAAAAGAGGGGAAGTTTGAAAGAAAAATACAGATTTTGACTAGAACTATATGAACAACACAATTATTAATCATTTGTCTGTCTGTGTGAAAGTATCTTTTAATCATACTCATCCTGTTACAATCTGTTTGAATGTATTTAGTCTTTAGGTATTAATGTGAGACTTAAATTTTGCTAAAGCTCAAGCAACCCTTCCTATTCTTTAATGCTCTGTCCACATCTCCCATGGCCCTTTGTATGAATTTAATTTCACTAATTTTGGGAAGTGTCCCTGCCCATGGCAGAGGGGTTGAAATGGGATGATCTTTAAGGTCCCTCCCAAACCAAAACCATTCTATGATTTTATGATCCCTCTGACTGTTGTTTTGAGCACTTTGGTGCAATATTACTGTGCAGTTTCATACAAACAGGAAATGAAATGCTGCTCTGTCATTTCCTTTAGTGCTCTAAAACACTTTATTATTATTGCCACTTACTGGGCTTTCAAGGACTATAATGGAGCTTGGAACTTATTGGCATGGTTCAAATAAGCTGTTTGCTCTTCCATAACCTGGAGACTTCCTGCTGCTGCCCATACACTGCAGAAATAAATGGCAATTTCTCTTCATTATTATTCATAGGGTCGTAATATTCAAGATAAATGTGTGCTCTGATGGCTTGGTCATTAAAATATTCACCAGTCTGGACAGTTTCATAGTTTTTAACACAGGCAATTTGTCCAAAAAAATTTCTGCTAGAAAGTTTCTCCTAGGTTGTTATTTATTCTTTCTCTGTCATTCATTTGCCATTAAAAACTTTCATTCTGCTAATGAAGGAACATACACAGTATTTGCCCAAAGTGACTGTAGTCATTTTCTATGACTAGATGAGTTCAGTTCTTTACTTATTACATGAACTTCTGTTTTGCATACCCTAAAAAAAACCAAAACAGGATAAACTGTTGCAAATAATTAATTAACAACTCCATTCCGTTCTTTATGACGGATCCTGCAAGAAAAAGAGAAGGCTAAGTGTATCACATTAATTGTCTCCTTGGAATAAATAATCTGATTCTGATTTAAGACGTACAAAGAAGAAGAAAAAGTCTTAGGAACTTTACTCCTGCCAAACACAGCTGCTCACTGTGAAGGACCTCCCAGGCCTGATGGTCACAGGAAATTGCAAAATTTCTTTCCCACTTGGAATATCACCAGCTTTCTTCCCTTTTAGCTAACAGGACTCCAGCATGCCTCAAATGCCAAACGGCTTTTAGAAGATTTCATGTTCCTTTGCTCCAGCTACTTTTCCTGTCCTGCAAATGTGTCACTCTCCATGATTCTTCCTAACAGGATAAAATAGAGCCATTAAAGCCATCTCCATACACAGAGTACTTGTAAACCTGGCATGGTATCTTTACCATGGCTCTCCTCTCTTCTGTTATATTTTTAATGGATTTTTCCCCCCAGTTTATAATATCTTATAGTATTAGTGATCAGTATTAGGAAACCAAGTGTATACGGTAATTTTGCACATTTAATCAGTTGTGTGAAGTTGAAAGGGAATTTGATAATAACCAAAAAGAACCAAGAATGAGGCATGTGGGTCAATCTTATTGCAGTCGTGTATGTGCAGACATGAAAAATTCTTTTTTCTCCAGGACTTTGTGTCACTTCAACTTCCACCAGAGGGAAGAGCATCATTCTTTGTCAATAGACACTGCTGCTGGATGGCAGGAAAAATACAAGCCCTTGGACATACGACTCCTCTCAACTCTGTCTTTAAAAATCCCTGCTCATTCAGCCACCTGTCTGATTAGGAAAGGCTTTTCTGTCACTTACAGAGTGGAGCAGGATATTGTGTGTCAGCTCAGTTGTCAAAGAAATTCGCATTAATGCAAGCCACATATATTAGAGATCTGGTGTGCAAACAGCAACGAATTCTTAGAACAAGTTCACATGCAATTTTTATTGCAATTAATCAGCTATCTAAGTATGAAGTGACCTTACCTGAATTACAAAGAAGACATCCTGCTTGCATAACTTTTCTTCTTAATAAGCAAAACTTTCTTTTTACAAAACAAAAAAGGAGTAATTTACTATGTTTTTAGTACTTTTTTCTTGTTATTTGATTTCCATGAACAATTTTAATTTTTGTTGGGTTTGGCGTTTTTTTGTTGCTTAAAGCTTTAGTTTTTTGATCTTATCAATAAACTATTATGTCAATCTTATGTCAGTTTTGAGTTTTATCACAGTGATTTCCTGCCAGAAAAATACTCTACACAAACAAATCTCTTACTGCTTTTCTCCTTTTTGTTTTATTTTTTATGGCCATTTAGTAATTCTGGTTTCATATTGAAATTCTGCTGTGGAATTCCTGTAGATTTAAACTAATTGACAAGTATCTTGGTTAAGTCCTAGGATTATGTTTCACTGATCTGGTTAATTTATAAGATTTAGTTAATATTAAGCAATACCTAGAAAAATATTTAAAAATTTGTAACCGAAGCAAAGCAGATGAAGATAAAGCATACTCTGATAAACTGGAATTTGTAACACTGTTCAGGAACAAAAAAGACATGCAAGCCACTAAGAGGATTAGAGCAGTGTCTTAGCCAACACAAGAGTTTTACATACCCTAAAGGTACCTAGAAAATGTAGAACATACAACCAGGGAATTTTAAAAAAATCACTAAAAGCTAATAACAGCCTCAAATACCAGCGATACCAGCTACAAATACGTTTTCAGAGCATGGAGAATGTTGCTACCTGTTGCTAATGTGAAGGCCTGACACTGATCTCATTTACTCCTCTTTTGTTGGTCCACACTCACAAATTTTAGGGTCGGACAGAGAAGAGTTGGAGCATGTTTGTGTTATAAAATTGACATAGAGAATTATTCCCTTGGTGTTCATCTGCCTTCTTTTAAAGAATTGCACTGAAAGTTTCTAACCACAGTACCAAGAACAATAACATATATTAGCTGAGAATTATCCCTCTGTCCCAGGAGTCTTTGCCAAAGGACACCTTCTGTCCTGAACAATGTTAATTAAGGAAAACTTGTGAAGCACAAAGGAAACCAATACCAGGTTAAAACTGCTTCAGTATTTGATCCTAAGGACTCTTCCCCTTTGGAAAATTTAGGGCTGCTACTTCTAGGTTTAAAAAAGAATCCAGTTGTTTCTACAGGTTGATTTCTGAGCTGAATGGTGGCTGCTAACCCTCCATGGATGTATTTGCACAAAAGAAAGACGATTTAGATTGTCCAAAGCACAGCTAGGATTTAAGCAATAGCACTGATGTTTGCATTGTTTTTCAAGAAACTGGACTTCTAAACACGTTCCTTAAAATCTCCCCCTAAACAAAAAGTACTGAAAGGAAGAAATTGTTTTTCCCCGCAGGAAATGACAGCTTGAAATTTCCACTGAATTTCGACAAAATCATATTCAGAAAGATTGACTGATCTGTCCCAAATTATACCCTAAAGTCTAGTAATACGATTATTCAGAAAATAATTAACTTCATTATTTTATTTGAGTGCCTTTTGAAATTCATTGGGTATAAATAGGGATAGATTGCTTCTCTTGGAGTAAGAATGTCTGGATTGCAAGATTTTGAATTGCTAAAATTTGTTTCACCACTTGCTAGTAAAACTTCACCCAACAGAACAACTGTATATTACAGTACTGCTGGGATATTGGAATAGTCATTTTAATAAAAGCAAGAGAGTAAACCAGCATAAAGAAGAAAAATTGTTTTACTTTGATAAAAATGTATAAAAGGATGTAAAAATGTGTAATCTCCCAGTTAGGATTTCTAGTAAAACCCTTTTAGCCTCAAGTTAAACCAAATTACAGTCAGTTTTTAGGGAAAGGAGTTCATTTGGTAGAACACAAGTCATGCACAGGCAACCAACAACTTGATTGTCTAAAAAATTACCTCATTGGTCAGCAGTTCCTTTGATTCAATGTCCTCTCTGTGCCTGAGTGATGAGATGTTCCCAGTTCTGTCGTTTTATATTTATCATATGTTGGCTCTTATTTTGAATCTTTTGGAGTCAGACGAATCCAAACAGCACAATTTTTGCTTTTTGACTCCATAATTCAAATTGCATGTCTAGACACATAAATTGATCTGTGTAGCTATTGACCTTTGCCATTGTTGGCTAATTTAGGTATTTTATTTTGTATAAAATTTAGCAATCCAAATGGTAACTTAATAAACACAAGAAGGAAGAAAAAATACTTCAATCCTTGTTTCACATATGAACGGACATAGCCACTACTATTACTTCTGTATTTTGCTTGTCTAATTTTTTGATGAGTTTTTTTTCAGCATCAAGAGTTTTAGAGGGTAAGGCACAACCATTTGTTCCAGAAAAAAAAAGCAAGTCCCAGGTCTACAACGTTGTGCTGTCAGTAGTTGAATGGAATCATTATACATTTGTCTTTGGTCTTACAGCTTCCCATATTGATCAACACTCATGCAACAGGCATGTAAAAATTCAAGGTTAGTCAAATTCTTTTAGAAAAATCTGTGATATTATTCAAAGTCAATATAAAAGTTTAACTTCAGTGGATCTGTACTAAAAACCTTTGAATAGGAATAGAAGCATAATTTTAATTTCCTTTTTTGCCAAATAATATATAAAGTGCAGTTACATTTTGGTGCATTCTGAAAGTTTGGTTATTGTGATCTAAAAAATGTTTCCCATTTAGAGTTTTATCCCTACCAAAGTCAGATTATGCTATGAGCCTATTTGGTGGTGGTCCAAGATTGGAAGAGGCAGGGGAGGTTCTCCATCTTTGGAGAAATTTCATCTGGGCATATTCTGTGTGAGGTGACCTTGCTTGGGCAGAGGGTTGAACTAGATGATCTGAAGGGTCCCTTCCCCAAAGGTTCTATGATTCCGTTTAATAGGGGAATCTGAAGACAAGGTAATTTATATTCCTTGACATAAAAAGTGGGATTTTTCTTTACTGTGTAACAGATCTACTTTAAAATGTAAGTAAAAAAATGTAAACAGATTCAGCATTCAGCAGTGACCAAACTAATTGTTTTTGAATAAAGAATTCAGGGCTTTTTTTATCTCCTGATTGTAATAAGATCTGTCACAGCCAGAAAGGCCACCTTCATCTCTCCAGTCTATGGTAACAACTGATGGTGTGATCCATACTTGGAAAACTCTGTTTTACTTTCTTTTTCCACATAATTTCTAACCTTGTGGTTGCTACCAAAAAAAAAGTTTAAAAAAACAGAAAAAAAATTATGCTGATAAGCATAGTAGAATAAGAAGGTGGAAGTCAGTAGAGTAAAAGGGACTAAACACAGAATCCTGTTTAAAAATAGATTATTACATCAAAATATCTGTAAGGCAGTGCTGTGAGCAAGATATTCAGAGAGCCTGTGTCCTTCCTAGAAACCACAGCTGAATTCCTGGTTGTTAGAGCTGCGTGGAAATAATGGCAGTGCCTCCAACAATGAAGTCACAGCCTCAAGAGACAAAGAATTAGAGGCAGCTACCAAGTCTCAAGAATGTTTACCCTGGGGCCACCCTGAAGATCTGTCCTGTTGTCTTCTGTCTGTGAAAAGGCCTCCTTTGCTAGTGGGGAGCACATTGTCCAGTGTCAACATGCTAAATTACTGTCCAGGCAGTCTGACAGGCTGGAATTTGGGAGCTCAGCCCTAGTGCAGCTGTGATGACAAAGGTAGAATTACAAAAATTTGACTTGGATTCATATCAAGATGCTTGGCTGGCATTTTCACAGAGGGAATTTAGAAGCAGCTGGATTTCCAAGGAATGCTCTCTGTGCTGCAGATCTCATTTCTGTGAGGACAAAAAAAGGGAAGACTTACCCTGCTCTCATTACAAAGCAGAAGAAATCGCTGGCATCAGATGAGTGCTGCTACCACAGGAGAATAGAGATAAACAGGCCTGCAAAAACTGAGACATCTGGAAAGATGGAGTGAAAATTATACACAAAATACAGTATGCAACAGTACAAGTGGCTAACAGAAAGCAGCTCCAGGATGCAGCCAAAAATCTTCACGTGGGACTGTGTTCACCTCAGCTCTTCACAATAGGTCTGCACAGTTGTTGAAAATGGCCAGCCAGGCTTGCAGGATGTGAAAATTACTGTCTGATGGAAGGGAAAAGCTCAGAGCACTACCCTTTGGTCCTGCTGTCTTCCACAGAAGGAAGACAGATACATGATGGTCCCTTTTCCACCCAGAGGAACAAAAATTTCCTACAAAAACTTCTCCCTGACACAAAGGGGGCAGGAAGAAGTAAAAGCAAGATGATGGGTGAACAATTCCTCTCCTGCTGTATGGGCACTGTTTACTGCCCAGCTGCTCTGGAGGCAAGCTGGGAGATAATGGTGTCATATATGTCATTAATGTCCCCAAATTCTCCAAGTGAAAAGCAGTTCTTAATTGCCCTCATGTGTTTTTCCTCATGATGTCTGTTCTCTAGAAAACTTCCTCTGCTGAAGTCATATTCAAGGTAGGGTAGGGGACTGCTGGGCTGCTTACATTTTTCCTCACTTTCCTATTTACACACCCTTATCATTGTGCAGTCTTCTGTTCTCACCCTGTAATCTTCTGGCTGCTTCCAAATTTCTCATTTTTTTCAGTGCTGGGTCATTTACTTGAATAAGTTCTTTGGAAAAAATGGCCTTTTTGCAGACCTATGATGTGTTTCTTGCTTCTTCTCCAGGGAATCCAGGACAAATTGCTTTATTCTGAAGGTCTTTCATTTCTGCATCCCTGATCCTCAGCTCTTTAATCAAAAAGAGGTTGTGCTCTTCCTCCACTGCCACATTTGTTTACCAATAAATATTCAAAAATTATCAAGAACTGCCATTCTACTTCCTCCCAAATTCCCTTTTATGCATGGGAGGAATTTCTTTAATTAATTCCAGCTCTGAAACCCTTTGCTGTAATTTCAAGCAGCTGCTGTCATGTCCCCACTGTTAATGAGCTTTGTCTCCATATGACTTGGGGAAGGACAGAAAGGGCTGTGCTGGCTAAAATTGTTTGAAATTGGTTTGCAGCATGCAAAATAAACTGGACAGCTCCTGTGTGAAATGGATTGCAGAGCCACTCCCCCCACTGTGGAAATTTAATCTGTCTGGCTGGTGAGAATGAGACTCACAGCAGGGGCAGAAGGTATTGACTTCTCCAGTTTTTAAAAAGAAAAATGTTATTTTTATTTTCAATTGGACTAGGTCTGTTTCATCTGAATTGTCATTCTTAAATAATTGTAGAAGCAGTGCATTTCAGCCTTCTGCCATCCTTTGAAAATCCAGGCTGCCTGTTTGCTCAGAGAGACGCAGCCTGACACTCTGAACCTACACACAGTGTGAAAAATTGCTTTGATCAGCTTGTGTTTATAATTTAAGGCAGTAAAATAGAATCCTCGCTAATTGTGTTTAAGGCATGTTATATTGTGTAATCCACAGAGAGGTTCGTTTCAAAAACACTGCAACCACAAAAACTGCTGTTCCACTGAGTCATTTTCCCAACATGCAACTTAAAGCAGCACAGAGGAAAACCCACTCCCAGTTGTGACTTATTTGTGTTGATGGAGTAGGATAATGCTGGAAATGTGGGGAAAAACAACAGAAAACTCATCTCCGTATTACTTTTTATACCAGAAATTTGGAAACAGAAAAGAAAGAGCCTTTGGAGTTAAAAAAAACAGAAAAATCTCAGTTTTGAAGAAATATTGGTATTCTGATTAAATTACGCAGAGCAAGCCATGCATTGATAGTAAAAAACAATTTGTGAAGATAGGAATGGGTCTAAAATTAGGTGGAATGGAATTAAAATAATAAACCAAGATACAACAATGAAATACCTAAAAAAAAATTAATGTCAAGGAGGTGTTTGTGTGAATATTTTCATGGTGTTTAAGCCTAATACAGGCTCTGGGGGAAGAAGCTAGTAAGAACTGGTAAAACAGGTGGAGGAAACTTCACTACATGAAATGAAGGAAAAAAATAGATAAAAGGTACTGCAGACAGTAGGAAGTTAAGTGAGCAAGTGAATAACCCTTTTCATATTCAGAATGACCTTTCATCCCACCCACCTTTTGGAGGGAAATTATAAGCTGGGTTCGAGTCCAAACTTTTTTTTTTGGTCCCCTTGGGGAGAAAGAAATTAGAACTTTTAATAAGTTTGTATTTTATGAATGTTGCAGGGACCAGAATTTAATTTGCAATCCAGAGGCGTTTGCCTCCCATATTGGTGCTATGGAGTGGCTACTTAGAACAGAAGCTGGGCAGAGTTAGAGAATAAAGTGGATATTTATTAAAGGCCTTTAACAGATATACCTGGGGCAGTGCAGGGGTCTGGCAGAGGCTACACCCAGGATGGATCCCAGGCACGAGTTTTTCAGACAGATCTAAGTTTGGTCTGTTTGTGTATCAGGGGTTAATTGTCCAATTACAGCTTCAGGTAATGAAGTCACATTCCCCAGTTTGCTCCCCAAAATTCACTTTTGTTTATACTTTTTGGGGCCTGAGGCTGAGGTCGTGACCTTGGATCACAGGCCCAGAGGGATTGTTCTGTCTGACCAAAATGTGAAGACAGTTAACTACACTTTGTATGGGGTTCAGAGTTACACACTAATGCAGGATCTGAAAAATGGAAAAGCTAAAACCTAAGGCATCGTGTTTCTGCAGAGTTCCAAGGGGCACAGAGGCATGACATGGCTGTGCTTCTCTCATTTGCAGACATCTCCATAAGCCTGCTGTCCCTGGTGGTCACAGCCTGTGGCCTGGCCCTCTTTGGGGTGTCCCTGTTCGTGTCCTGGAAGCTGTGCTGGATCCCGTGGCGGGAGCGGGGTCTGCCCTTCGGGAACAAGGACAAGCAGGAGCCGCTGCACTATGCGGACACAGACACCAATGACCCCGAGTACAGCGAGGATTTCCTGGGCCAGCCTGCCGCCTACCCCGAGGCCTCCATGAAGATCAGCCACACCTCCCCTGACCTGCCCTTGGACACCCAGGGGGGATCCAAGGAGAACTGCATGCCCAATGTGCGCATGCAGCGCCAGATCACCGAGCCCACCTCGTCTGCCCGGTCAGTGACCCAATTTCTCTTTGTTCTTAGTGAATACAGCCCAAAGAGCATGGCTTGGTGATGTAGCATGCTGATCTGAAATAAATGTGCCATTTTCCTGCCACCTTCCTTAAAAAAGAAAATATACAGAAGTTTTTCACTGAGATGCACAAACCTCAGAGGTTGAAGGGAAAGGATCACAGGAGGTGTTAGGGCATGGGTTGGACTCGATGATCTTGAAGGTCTCTTCCAACCTAGTGATTCTGTCATTCTGGAATCCTGTTCTCTTCTCCCAACGGATGCCTTGTTGGAACTACCAAAAAACAGAGGCCAGCCAAAGTTATGGGAATAGAAAGTGGTTGTATTTATTGAAGGGTCTTCAGGTACTTTTAGGGCAGATAAAGCCCACCCAGATGCTACACCCAAAAATGAATGACAGATCCATTTTTTTTTCATACTTTTCTAAGCTGGGTCCATTTGCATGTTGGGGGTTAATCCTCCAATTACAGCTTCAGATAATTAAGTCATTTACCCCACGTTTGCTCCTCCCAAACTCACTTTTATTTACATCTCTCTGGGCCTGAGACAGTCAGGTGTCCTCGGGTGTCTTGCCAGGCCTAGAGAGGAATTGTTGTGTCTCACTAAAACGGACAAGCTGTAGCTAACGCTGTATATGGAGTTTAGAGTTCTACACTAAAGAATTGCAGGATTACAAATATATGAAAAATATAAAAGCTAAAATCCCAAAGCAGCACAACATCTCATTGGTGCATTTCCCTCAGAAGCTGGGTAGCACAGAGCCCTGCATCCCTTAAAAAGCACCAGGACAGCCTCGATTTAGCTTGTAAAGCACATTCATTTGCACTTAGCAATGGTGCTGAATACTCAGTAATACCTCCTCAAAGATTTTTAAAACAACCAAAGAAGAAAAGTAGGGCAAGCTAATGAAACGCTTGCAAGAGTTAGAAATAAGATTCGTAATTGTAGATTTTAACCGCAACCATGGCTGGGAGGGGGAAGAGTGACTGGACAAGTGTCACTGAAGTCTCCAGGGGAACTGGATAGCCGGAGCACGAGGGAAGAGGAAAGGGGGAGGGTGAGAGTGTGTGCAGGGGCAGGTGATAAAAAGATTATGTTTCATACAGCAAGAATGAGGATCAGCATGTGAAGAGCCAGTAAATATGTGAGTCAAAGCAGGTGCACCTCAGTGGGAGAAGGTACAGCACAGTGGCTCCTTGCTAGCCTCTTCTTTTTATTCCTCCACAGAATATTCTGCCTATCTCACTGTCATGAAGAGCTTAAGGGTTGAATTTTTTTTTTTCCTTGGGTGACATGATAATATTTTATCCTGGAAATGACTAATGTAGAACCATAAGATCATGTCTTTATTATGCAACGAGAGAAAAAAAATTAGGGTAGCACAGAAGAGGCTGTTCTTGCTTTAAGCATGGGTAAACAGATATTTACCAGGAATGAATGAACAATTATAGCAGAGGAACGACTGCTGATTACATTCAATATAAATAGCTTTGGATTAATCCTGTGCTGGCATTTTCCACGTGCTCTTTTTGTGTTCAACCTGAGCTGGTACTCCAACACACTGAGGACAATGAACTGGAACTCATAGAAGATTAGGATTTTACCTAATCCAGCTTTCACTTTCACATCCCCCTACCTCAACTGGGAGTGCAAACTTGATTTCTCTTACCATCTACGAAGAAGAAATTTCAGTCACAGTAAGTGGGAATTAATCAATTTCACTGGACCGAAGCTAAAAGCAACTCCTTATCCTCAACTAATGAAAGTAAAGGAGCTTTTCAGCCAAAATACCACAGTGTTTATTACATCAGGTGTGAGAGAAAAAAGGAAAACAATTTTTGGGGTAGCCAGCAAACCATCTCAGCCCAGCTTGAGGCATGGGAACAGAAAATGATGTGGCATTAGCAGTGTGAGACTGAAATCATCTCTTGCAACTGTTGGATCTGACGGTTTATTGCTGCACAGAGGTAAAACCTTACAAAAGGTTTTAAAATCATGACTCAGGCTAAGTAGAAAAGGACTGTGGGAAAGAGGCTCAGCTGAATTAGAGATAGAAAAACAAGTCACAGTTTATCCCTTTGTTTAAAATCTGACCCTATTAAAATTACAGAAATTACAGAAATACATCAGACAGGACAAGAACTTTAATTTGTGCACACAGATTCTCCCCGCCCTTCGTGCAGCCTGTTTCAACCCTTCCCTTTTCCCTTCAAGGCACAACTCCATCCGGAGGCAGCTCAACCTGTCCAACCCGGACTTCAACATCCAGCAGGTGCAGAAGCAGGAGCAGCTGACGGGCATCGGCCGCATCAAGCCAGAGCTGTACAAGCAGAGGTCGCTGGACACGGACGATGGGCGCAGGAGCAACAGCAAAGCCTGTGGAAAACTCAACTTCATCCTCAAGTATGACTGTGACCTGGAGCAGCTGATTGTGAAGATCCACAAGGCCGTCAACCTGCCGGCCAAGGACTTCTCTGGAACTTCAGATCCCTACGTGAAGATATACCTGCTGCCCGACAGGAAAACGAAACACCAGACTAAAGTGCACAGAAAGACCCTCAACCCGGTGTTCGATGAGGTTTTTTTATTTACTGTCCCCTACAACGATCTTAGCACGAGGAAGCTCCATTTCTCTGTGTATGACTTTGACAGGTTCTCCAGGCATGACTTGATTGGCCAAGTGGTAGTGGATAATTTTTTAGATTTGGCAGATTTTCCCAGGGAATGTAATATTTGGAAGGATATTGAATATGTCACCAATGTAAGTATTATAGTTTTTCCTTTTTTGAATTTTAATTGTTTCTGACTTTATTTCCCTAATCTGATTATAACTGAAATTGTCTGTTGAGTTTGTGCAGGAAAATACTCTATTTTCTCTCTTTCTCAAGCTTTGATCTTAATCCAGGGAAACTGACAGTACATTTTCAGTCCTCATTTCTTGTTCTTTGGAAATGTTAAAGAATGTTTTATGTACGAGACAGTGGGTTTAGTCATTGCCCTGCTGATAGGGTAGAAATCCTCGAGAATGTTTTAATCTTACTTAATCTGAAATTTACTTAAGGAATTATTACTTTTCTTAATTTGCCTGTCTTCCTGTTTTGCATGATTTTTTATGTAGCTTACAGCACACTAATCAGCCAGAACTGCAGATTCAGCATTTCCTATGTTGCAATCTTCAGTTCTTCAAAAGACTGTTCTCATCAATCAGAAACCCCCCCCAGCTATAGTCTAGGCAAGAAGAGTTCACACAATGCTGTTCCATGAAAGAAGTGACACACATTGAATTGGTTCAACTCTTTGTTTGACATCCCTGTGTTCCTGGGGAAATGTATTTTACGAGTCTGTATTTCTGTTATCCTGAAGTCTCTGTTATCAAGTTCCATGCATGAATCCAAACAGTGTCTAGGTATAAAATAATGGGAATTACTTCCCAAAATGGAGCTTTCTATTCAGAGCAGGAGCCAAACTCCTTGTAATGCCATTAGAGATGAATCCCATGCATCCTCTGGAGGACAGACCTTCAGTGAGAGTGATACATTACAGAAATCCACAGAGGTGAAGGCACCAGTGCCAAGTGTCAGTAAATATTTCATTTGCTGTGTCAAGCCATACTCCAGTGGAATGCACATTTTAGAGTCAAATAAACCAGACCTCATTAGCAGGAAGATCAAAGGCTGAGTTTGTTAGACCTCAGTTCAGGAAAGCACTGAGGCATCTGCTTAACTGAGAATAAGAAGCCACTGAAAAGTAATGGATGTTCTGAGGCAAATACCTTGCCTGAATTCACACCCTCACCTTATACCTCTGTGATATGGTAGCATGCCCATATTACACACCAAATTCATTAATTAATTTTTTCTTGGAAAATTCTTTATGGAAATAGCTATTTTCCTAGCTTTAAGGTGAATTCTTTGCACAATCCTGTCCCACACGAAGATGGAAGTGCAGCAGCAGCACAAGCAGTTCCTTGCACGGGGCACAGGCAGGAACATGGACACTTGGTGCCACACAGGATAAACCTGGGTTTTGTAGGAGAAGTTGCTGCTTTTCAGCAGGAAAAAGTAAGGATGTGACAGAGCAGCTGACAGTCATTCCAAGTGAAAGGCTGCAACATTCAGTGCCTCGAGATCAACTTCTTTTTTTGCACTCAACTGGAAGTTGAATGTGCACACGCACTGGGGTACTTTGATATGAATAGGTCCTTTTTCCCTGCTTTAACTTAGGCAGAAGATTGACTCTGGTATTTTCTTGTGAATCACTTCTTCCAAATTTCAGAAGTGATGCAGCGTATCATTTGTGCTCAGATTTTCTGTAACGCCTGAAATTGAATTCAGGACTGAAACATGAGTCAATTATTAATTCCTCCTGACACCAGTTCTCCCGTGAAGTGTAGCCCTGTTTACCCAAACAGAACACACAGGCTGCCATCAGGACTTGTCACTGGCTTCCCAGCTAACAGAAGCCTCTTCAAAGCAAGTGACTCATGGTACATAGGAGACACATCCAATGCATAATGTGAGTTCTGAGATAAGAGATTCGGCGAAATGGAAATGTTGAGAACCCAGCTTACCAATTAACATTTCCAAAATCTCAAAGGTTAGAACTCCTTCTATGAGGTTATGAAAAATACTCCATGCACCATTGGAGAAACCAAGTTTCAGCCCATTTTGTTGCCTGTGCAGCTGAGATATCTCCTCAGCCTGACATCAGGAGCTGTGTCCTGATACAGGGCTACTCGATGAGGCTGCTGCAGTGAATATTCCTGTGGCTGCACTCCAGGCCAGCAGGCAGCATTAGGGAAACTCAGAAAGAAATTTTGGCAAAGTTTTGAGCCCCGCTGGGCAGTCTGTGGTTGGAAACCAAAACTTTATCGGCTGTAACAGGATTTCAGTCATTTATATTCTAACACTGCCTTGCTTCAGATAATAATTAGAGGACAGAAAAATGCTGGGCAAAGTTACTGAAGGGAATTCACTTTATGTAGGTCAACAAGAAGTGCACACAGGAAGGATAAACCTAGGAAATGAATGAGAAAAAGGGAAGCTGTGCACAAACTACGCATGACAGGTTTGTCACACTTCTGAAGAGCACAGTTCGTTTTAATTCCTTGTGCATCTTATTACACTGCCTAACCAGCGAGCCCAAAGGCCTTTATTTTACATTCTCCATTTTATTATGTTCTAATCCAATTTGACACAGCAATATAAAAGAATGTATCAAATCCTTCTCTGCCCAGCAAAATGTCCTACTTCGAGTGAGCACTGCAGATTATGCCTGGAATGTCAGCTTTACTGCAAACAATGCCATTAAACTGACCTATTATGCCCTGTGTTTTCTAATAACTGCAAGATTTTTTTATCCTAAACCAGCAGTTTTCATTCTTTGGACTATAACATCTGCTACCATCCCAGAGTTTGAAATTATTTCATAGCATAGACGCAGGTCAGCATAAAAATTTTTTACGTGCTTAAAAGCAGTCTGGTGCCAAACACGGATCTCCAATATCAAAATGATTGTTCTTCTAATCCCAGGTCATCTGAGCATAAAACCTCCCTCCTGTAACACTGACACTTTTCCCAAGCAGAAAAAAAAAAGCAGCAGTTGGCTGTATAGTGGTAGAAATAATTAGGTGGATCAACTTTAGCATGAGCATGAAATGAACTAGATAAGCCTTTTTTTTTTTTTTTTAAATATCTACCAGTCAGATTACAGTGGTTTCTGGATTATCAAGAAAAAAAAAGATGCTTTTTATCTTTCTATTTTTAGCCTGGCTTTCTCTTGTTGACATGTTTTGTTTAGTAGCATCTAAAGCATAATCAGGGTTTGGAGTGGGGTTTTTTGGTTGTATTTGTTCACAGACTGATGGCATGTTTGAAGAGAAAAAAAAGTGGTTGATATTTCCTTGGTTGCCATCTTCAAACTTAGATGGGATCAAGCAAAGCCGCATGTCTTTGTCACAAGATAAAATGGAATACCATGAGAGAAGAAGGTGTCAGATATGAAACAGGAAGGTGTCAGATGGTCCATTTCAGATAAAGGAAAACCTTCTCTTTCAGAAGCTGCCAAGTATTCACTTGCATCACTTGGTGAGACCCTGGAAAAGCAAATCCTTTGTCAAGAATTGTGTGCTAAACATCACGAGGCCTATGCAGGGTGCAGGGTGCCAAGTGGAAACACAGCTCTGGTTCATCCTGCCTCTTTGGGGTCTCACAGTGCTCAGCCTCTGGTGCTTGATAAGCAGGGGAACTTTCTAGAGAAGAGGAGTGGTCTCAGCTTAGATGACAGGGATAACTGGAGTAAGGAAGTCATTTCAGGAGGCAGATTTATGACTTTGGTCTTAGAATGCAACAGCTTCTGCCGCTGATGCTACTTTTTCTGTTGTCCAGTATAGTTATGTTTAATATCTAGGCATGAAACAACAAAAACTACACTTGTTTCTAACACCCCGTTGGCACCTTTCTCTCGTCTCAAAAACAACCAATAGATTGGGGTACAAAAGGAGGTGGAAACATAGAAGGGAAATACTTCTGAATCCAAGAGAGAAGAGAATACAGAAACAAGACCCAGGGTAATACAGTCAGAATTTGACAAGTAACATGCCACAGACATTAAGGAACGTGTTTACTAAAATCCAAAAGAGAGTTATGGATAGTTCAAAGCTACGAAGAGGCATGAGCTGTATATCAAGTTGTTCACTTTGACATCCAGGAAGAGCCAGCATATGCCAGAGATTTCAAAGCCAAGGAATTGATTTCATCTGTCTGTAAGAATCTTCAAGCTCTATTAGGGCCTGGGTCAAAAAAAATCCAACAGTGTATCAGATAATGCTGAATTCCTTTTGCATGGATTCAGAAAATAAAAGCCTATTAGAAAAAAAATAATTTAAGATGCATGTTAGGGTTTAGAGAAGGAGAGAGTTAAAAATCAGGGTTGTTACAAGTATTAGAAATTCTGCATTCTAAAAATTCTAATTGTTCACTGCTATTGTTCTTGAGTCTGCCCGAGCAGGAAAGATTTGAGAATTTATATTTTTAGGCATTTATGTTGTATAACTGAGAGGCAACTGGAATCATAACATCACCAGAAGGAAGTTTCAAGTTCCCTGCTTCAGAGATGTTAATGCCAGCCATGGTATATGTGGAAGAGGGATGAAACGAGGCTGGATTTTTCAGTCAGTTTTTCATGGAAAGTATAATAAAGTATAAAATACTGAAATCTGACTGAACTGGAAAAAACCTTCCTCAAAGCCTGCATTGCTCAGGTCCATTCCTGCTGAGACCTGTGAGCTGTTCATTGTCTGCCAAATGCATATGAAAAAGTGCAGGTCATAAGACTGAGGACTTAAACCCTCAAAAATGGAGAAAAAGAAACAGGTAAAAGAAATAATAAAAATAAAATGGTAAATACGGTCCCTAGCTCACCTTCAGAGGAGCAGACTCGTACAAAAAGGATGGGATTTGCTCAGGACACAGCAGTTCTGATGGTAAAAAGGATAGCAGGTCCAGGATCTGCACATTGCTGGCACCAGCCTAAATCCACTCTGCTTGCTCTGCTTATCTCCCCCGACAGTGTGCAGACTCTGGAGCTGGCAGGAAGTCAGCTAAGTCCACCTACTCCACTTCTAAAAACTGTTTAGCTTGTCAAGATGTTTTAGCTCCTGTTTCTGAAATCCCTCTTCTGGCAGCTTGCAGGCTTTCGAGAAGTGATAGCATCGAGCAAGAGCACAGAGAAGCCTTTAAAATATTTACCAAATTTCTGAGTTTGAGGAGGAACAAAAAAAAAACCAAGTCCCTGGCTCTGTGTATGGATTCAAATCCAACCCATCAATGTTGATTGCCATATCTACTTTTTTTTTTTTGTGTGGCAGTAAAAGGGAAACAAAAGTTGATTTTTTTTAATATTATTTTATATTTTTTAATACAGGAAACCTATCCTGTATTAACCCAGTTTTCTATTTCTTTAGGCTTTGGTGCCAGGGAAACAGCCAGTTATGAATGTGGAGATGTACCTATTTAATTTATTTGAAAATGCAGATCTCTTTAGAAGAGACAGATTTGCAAACCCATGAGTGTCCCCAATTTTAAAACATGGTAAAAGAATAGGAGCAACAACTATTTTATAGCTATTTTAAGGCAATAAACACAAGGGATAAGATTCAGCTTGTTTAATGAATTTGTTTTAAATTTGTGTAAAAAAAACCCTGCTAAACATAGTCAAACCCAGAAGTACTAAAAAAAAAAATATACAGAAAGCATAATTGCCTTTGAGAGGCAGATCAGTGGATGCTCATCTTCTCCTGAGTCACAAGGTCACCCTTAGCTGCATCAATTTTTCTCTCTATTCTTAATCAGCTGTACAGAAAAAAAAACGAATGTGCACATGTAATGAATGGTTTCATAGCCAAAAGATGCTGGAAAGTCATAGATCTTTAATCCTTCCAATTCCTAAGGGTCACCTCAGTAAGGATGAAATAGAAATTAATTAGGCTTCAGCATCAGCACAACAGGTATAGTACTCAGTGTTCAGTGAACAGCTGCAGCCAGTGGTTTTCTTTTCAACTACTATTTAAATGAATTAATTTTCAAAACTGGGCTTTTCCTTTTGTCTTTTGAGGGTTTTTACTTTCTTAATTTAATGATTTTAATGATTGCATTGTAGGAGAAGATTTTTCAGGAATGCCATACATTTAAATTATATGAGACCAGCACTCAGCATGGCTACACAAAGGGCAGATGTGGATATGCACAATCACACAGAGTAGAGATAAAATATTAACAAGTAGTCAGGAAGTTAAAGGGTCAGGAGTAAAGAAAAAAAAAAAAGTCAAATGTCTTGGAGAGCAGTGGTTTAATAAGAAATTTTTTTCTTTTGCTCCCAAGTCAGTGGTACAAGTTTGGCTCTAAAAGGAGTGAAAACTGTTTCATGCAAGAGATTTCCCAACACCCTTATATTCCACAGGCATGGCCAGAAACAGGATGGATCTTGTCATATCAGCCTCAACTCCCATTTATTGGGGGTTTGGGAGGAGTTTAAGGAAATAATAATTCAGAGAGTTGTGTCTGTGTGGATGCACCATGTGAAGTTTGCAGAGCCCAGGAGCCTGGCCATCAGAATTTCCAAGGGAGATTTTTCAGGGTAGATATTTCTCTACAAAAAAAACCCCAAAAACCCATACATACAACCAACCAAACAAAAGAAACTAAAGCAGTCAAAAGAATGAAAACAAGACCTATGGTAATAGAAATAGCATCATTCTAGTTAAAAAGATTAATAGAAAAGATGTTTCAAAGTTAGTAGTTTGAGAAAACTAAATTTTCAACATAAGCTATTTTGTTTTCTCATTTGGGGCACCCTTCTGTGACTATTTTAAAATATTTTGGAAGTGAATTGTTTCAAGTCAAGTGATGGGTATTCTGCTTCAAAATGGAAATAACTCCAAATTCCTTATCAAATCAGAATCTGAAACTGCTTTCTACACTGATATTTTCACTGCCCATCAGTGCCCATCAGTGCTGCATCTTCTGGAGTTCTCCATGGAGTTTCCCTGGTACAACAGCCCCAGAACAGCAATAATGTAGGAGGATATTTTCCTCCACGCATTAGCTGCATGCTGGAAAAGGTCAGGCTCCATCCTAAATTCCTGCTTCCTGGGGAGTGGATGTGTCCCTGTTCCACACATCATCCCTTCCCCTTTCTTCTCACCCTCCTCTGCCAATCCTTTTTTCCCCCAGAAATCTCTCTCAGATGAGGCTCTGGGAGAGAAAAAGCTCCCAGCAACACTGACTGCACATAAACCAAAATGTGATCCCAGCCAGCCAAGCCTGTCCTTCAATTATGCCATCCAAAATTGTCAGTGGGGCTGCAAATACAAAAAATAAAAAAAAATCTTGCTCCAGTATTTTACGATTCATAGGCAGCAGTTCTTGAAGACAAGCAAAGAGCATTCGCACAGCGCTAAGATTAAAATAGCTGTATTAAAGGGATCTTGGTTGTAACCATTCTACACATAATTCAGGATTAGACTGTGCCATAGCCTTTTTTCTACAGGGTTATATAACTTTCAATTTCAACATGTATTTAGCCAGGCAGGGGGAAAAAAAATCGCTTCAAACACGCACTTAATTATTGAACAGTTTTGGGAATGCTTACTCTGTCTTTTTTTTTTTCTAGCAGAGGTCACAGAAAGCATTTCAATAGCTTATGGATTTATCAAATTTCTGCAAAATCCCACTCCTTAAATTAAGTTTCAATATTTGGAGCCAAACTTGAAAGTACTCTTCCCTCTGAACGTACTGTGCTTATGTGAAAAGCCTCAAGCCATTTTTAGCCTTTAATCCCCACTAGATATCACTGCCATCAGGCATCTTTCTCCACCAAACAGGGTATTTCAGAGTTTTACAGTTTCCCTTTTTGAGCAGTCTGTTTACCCAGTTCTCATGTTATTTTCCCGGGGCATTTTATTTAACAGCAAATGGACGTTTTTTGTTACAATTTCCTTAGGGATTCACGGTAACTGTGCCCTGAGCTCGCAGCTGGATATTCTGATTATTGTGGCAGGGGACAGCAGAGCTATTTGGGAAGCACCATATCCCACAGGCTGGCATCCTAACACAACCTAAATTGTGGATATGCTGGGGTTCACTTCTGGTTTCATCTTTTTTGGTACACCTGGGACCCAGGTAAATACCAAAATGTTTGACTGGTCCCCTTCAGAGTCTTGTTAGACTTTAATCTTTCAGCATTCCAGGATCTGTAATAGAGGACAAAATATCATCTGTGCAGAAGAGAGGAAGTGCTGGATCATAACTAGTGTTGAAGGCATGAGGGTTGTGTGGTGTTTCCTGAAAAAAATCCAGCAGGACACAAAAACATCACTTTGTGCTTGCCTAGGGAAGATTTTAACGACAGACACACGTGTCTCTGAATTCTGCACTGGTTCTCACAAACACTGAAAGCTCTAAAATCATGGATGTTAAACTCCTGGGGCTGGTCTTGCTGAAGTTCCTGGAAGGAGTAAATGAGGCAGAGAAGCTTTTGCAGTGCCTGAGTCTTCCTGTGGCTCCCTGACAGAGATTCAGAGTGAGCATTTCACACTGTGTGCTCAGGAGAAGTGACAGTCTCAAACGATGGGGCTGCATTAGCAATGTCTGTGCTATCGTGACATTTGAGATTTGTGTGGCTACATTCTGCTGGCCCTTCATTGCTTGATTAAACACCTTGCTCTATTTGCTCAAGGAGACAGGAGTCACAAGCTACCTCTCACCTTGGTGAGTGCCTAATCATTCACTACTCCCTTCACCAGGCAAACTTCAAATTAAAGCCACATTCACCATCTGGAAGAAGATTCCTGGCTAGTGATGGGATCTTGTGATGGGCAGGGAAGCATCTGAGAACTAGAGGTTTTCACAGTCCATTATATGAACTATCGGGATATTTGGGGCAAATGTGACATACAAAAAATAGCAGTTTATCCCAACATCAGGAAACATCACCTTGCTTGCCAGACAACCAGTTACTGACATCCTCAGAACTTGGAGTCATTGCCCCTCCTGCCTGACTGACATCTCCTCTTCTGGTTCTTGCAGTAAAATTATTTTAAAAGGAGCAGTGAATAGGAGAAACTCTTTGAAGGTGAACTCCCAAGAACAAAAGAACAGTTCTCCATACTGTATTTTGTATGTCTATTTTTGGAATTCATTGAACTCTATATGTAGTGTTTTCTCTTTAAAAGCATGCTGGGTTTTATAAGTATTTTTAAAAGCCAGCCGTGATTTAATCAACCATCTGATCTGCATTATGATAGCTCTTCTGAATAACCCAAACAATAAAATATGTATGCAGTAAAGTGAAACAAAAGTGTGTACAAAAATTATAGAAAAAAACCAGCAGACTTGGGTTTCAAGCACCCTAGAGAGTTATTTATGATCATCAGGAAGAAAGGAATCACATTAAAATAATGAAAACCTTTCAATATCTGCACTCCACCGAGCACAGAATCTTACAGTAAATGCTAATTTAACAATAAACTTCCCTCTGTTGGGATCACATTTAATGCAGGTAGAAATGCGCAATGTTCAGGATTAGATCCTGACTCTGCTGTAAAGTCAGGGATAGAATTCTCACTGAAGCTCAGGTTTCATGCACATCCTCTTGCTGTAGTTTAGAAAGAGCATCTTGTAAACAGTTCAAAAAGCCAAACAAAGTAATGTAAACAGGTAACCTGAGAGGGACATCAGGAAATGCACTGGAACAGAAAAAAAGCAGATTGTCACTCTTTTATTCCTCTCTACAAAAAAAATACCTGGCAATGACAGGCTCAACAAAGATTTGAAGGTACTCATCTTCCCCTCAAATGTGATGATTAAAATATGAGTGAGCTATCAGCTTTGGTTTTGGAGAAAGCAGAGAGAAACCTCTCCATCAGAAATTACTGGAATTCTACATCCAAATCTTCAAGTTTTTAGTTGCTGCAGCAATCCTAAGGGAATGAAAACAGATTGTTTTCCCCCAGGGTTTCTGCTGTGAGCACCCCTGAACCCACTCCTTTGGTAGCTCAGCATCATTGCTCATTTTCCAGCTCCTTTTCCAAATCCTCCACTTCATGTATAGAGCACCAGCATTCTTGGGAAAGCCATGAAAAACACTTCATTCAACACCAAGCATTTGTCATAAAAGGACATCTAAAAATCTTCTTATCCCATCTGTGGCAGTAATACTTTTTCATTACAATACAGATATTTTTAAAAACAAACATATCTATAGCAGTAGGTGCTCACTGTCTTCATCCCCATCATCATGTTCTTCTCAAAAGTTACTTATTTTAGGAATCCCCTCAGTGCAAAGTCAGCACACACATACTTTTCTGACAGTTTTGACTCAGGATGGTCAGAAATAACTACATCAAGTTATTTTAAAATCTTACTTCCAAAAAATGGAAGTTGGGCCCTTTTAAGGTATCAGACCAAGTACCCAAAACCAGATTAACAGAGTTCTAAAGTATACTGTCATTTAGCGCAAGCCAATTCACAACTCTGACTTAATCTAAAGACCATCAAATTATTTAAATTACAAAACTAATCAAACTAATTCAACCAAACCAAAAAATTGAGAAGGCATGTAAATTAACATGAGATTCTAAGCCAGGCTGCCTAAAAGTGCAACTTTTTTTCCTACCCAAAGGTGAATAATTCTATTCTGAATATAGGCATAACCAGGCCTAAGTCAGGGCACCTCAGGATCTATGAGGAAGAACAGAGCAAGGGGCAGAATACAATCATTTTCCTCTCCAGGTGAAGCACGTGCAAGGTAAAACAATTAGAAGAAAACTCAGCTAAGAGGAGAGAGTTCTGTTGATTCATTTTTCTGGACCTGAAATACTAAATCCCTTCTATATTTAGTGCTCTCTTTATCTCACATCTTGCATTCTTTAGGAGGAAAAACAAGCTTACTGAAGTGGCCCTAAAATTGCCTCCAGTGGACGTCTAAATATAATAGGGAGGCACGAGCACATCTGAGGGAGTACAAGTGGTACAGAAAAAGAACTCTTACCATGCTCTGCAGTCACATCTCCCCCTGCTCACGCTGCAGGACACCTGGGTGCATCACACTCTTGATTTCAGAGCCTGCATTTTCTGAAATGGATTCCTGTCTTCTCTCTTCACCTTCCTTCAGCTTCCTCCCAGTCTTTTGTTTAGCTTTAATGCTCTTTTTTTTGCTGTATAGCTGATAAGTAGATGAAGTGCTGGGTTGGTGAACTGTCTAGCAGCTTCAAGGTTAAAATATTCTGTTTATTTGTGAGGTAGGTGGATGGTACATAGAAGCAGCACGGATTCTCCATGTCCAGGTCCACGTGTGTCTCAGTTTGTGTCCTAATGCCCCCAAAAAAACATCACCAAAACTCCAACCTCTCTCCTGATTCCAGTGTGTAATTTTTCTTTTCTTTTGGTTTGGTTTGAGAACCAAAGGATGAAAACTGTCCTCTTGTTTGGAACTGTCCTCTTGTTTCTGGAATGATGCTGTCTAGTTGTCATTAATTTTACTGCCATCCTTTTTTTTTCTTCCTCCCTCTGCTGCTTGAATTCCTTTTGTATTTGGAAACCAGAGAGATTCTAAGTTATAAATGGAGGTAATTTTACAATATTGAAGATGCAGGGCTTTAATCTGCATTGACATATTTAATAATTTGTGTTTTGTGATTAAAGTCCATGATTCTATTTTCCATTTAACTTGCAATTAAAATGGAAATGTTGGGCAGGGACACTCAAATCAGCACAACTGCAACCCTTTGCACCCCATCCATGAACAGAATACTGCCAGCAGTGAAGGTCTCTTCACCTTGGCTGCTTCACTTTGAAATTTGCAGATATTTTCTTTTCCATATTACCCATTTAAAGAAGCAAATGAAACTTCTGTGGAAATTGTTTTCTCTATTGTTAAAAGTGGGCAGTTTTATAGAGGAGTATTATTAGTGAAAGACACTAGTAAAGCATTTGTTCTAATGGAAGGTTACAAGGACTGCTCTCAGAGTTGGTTTTAAGTCATAATGATCCCTTTTCACCTTTTCTTCTGGTGGAGGAAACTTTCTGTGGATGCTGCATTGGAGTCTGGCACTGTTAGCGTCACACAGGTGTTATTTAGGTTACTGTTATCCAGGTGACAGACCAGAAAAAGACAATTTTTTGTATTTAGAGGCACCACTAAAGAGCTACCAAGTCAAAGGTAACAGGATTTCAGTGTCAGGGAACTCTGGAAATGAAGCTGCATTTTGGCAGCAAACACATGAAGTATTCTCACTGTTGGCATGCATGACACAACGTGACAAAATTGTCTCCGGAGAAACAAAAGACATGGAGAAAATTCAGCAGAAAGACACTTGATCGTTGGCTTTAGAATCACAAGGATGCCTAGGAAAAGTACCTGTTGAAAAGGAAAAAAAACAACCTTTCAATAGCAATGAAGAAAATCACTGTGTAGCTCATAGGAAAAAAAAGTAGGAGAAATAGATTTATAAAACCGTGCTTCTTTCCCCGCCTGCTAAATTGATACCAAACTTAAAAGGAACTTCTCACAGAAAATACGGCTTTTGAAAAGTCCAGCTCTAGGTGATAATTCTTGGATTAGTAGGATGAGAAGCCAAAAAGGATCAGCAAAAGAGAGAGAGAGAGAGGGAGAGAGAGAGAGAGAGAGAGAGAGAGGGAGGGAGGGAGAGGAAAGGCACGCCAAGGATTCCATTGAAAGTGGGTTTGATATCCTGATACCACAGAATCACAGAATTGGTTAGATTGGACCACGCAGTCCAACCATAAACCCAGCCCTGCCAAGGCCACTACTAAACCCTGTCTCTAATTTCCACACCTCCATGTCTTCTAAATCCTTCCAGGCATGGGTGACTCCACCACGTCCCTGGGCAGCCTGTTCTACTCAGTAGAATTTTTAAATGATCAGGCAAGGTTTGGATTAATGGCACTGATGTGATTTTCGTGGTCTGTGGAAGGAGTACTTTATATCCAAGGGGTCGAGATCTAGGGGGAAAGGCTGCTTTGGGAGCACAGCTCATATGCTTCCCCAGCTTCTGCATTCTTCAGACTGGCCACCATCCCTTCCCCACTGAAATCACACCTGGAGTGGAATTCCACTGCAGATAGCAAAATCTAGCAGGCACCTGATAATTTTAAAAAACTAAATATATCTCAGAGAAAATGTCTGGAATGGCAGGCTACTGCAGCATCGAGTTTGACATTAACTTCCTGGTTTTTTGAGCATGGTACTATACAGACTATTCTCAAAATTGCAGAGAAATCTTCTACTAATAGGAGATTCAGATTTGTGAAAATGGCCTTTCCTTATTACCCATTTTCTCAATGACCTGTGCTAAGCCTGAGTAGCAAAATCAGTACAAAACACCTGATGTGAATGCAATGAATACGTCCACAACACATTGCAGGTGCTTCTGCAGACTGAAAAGAACCATTTTTTTCCCTGATATTTTGACTTTCTCCATCTTTTTTCAGCACTACGCAGGTACTTAGTTTCTCCCTTTCTCAGAGTGATGTGCTCAGAATACACGATGTAACAGACACAGCACAAAATGCCTGTCCTGAGAATGACATTCATATTTTAGTGGAGCTGTAAGTTCATATGCAGCCATTGTAACTGAAGGTGGAGTGAAAGGCCAATCCATTCATTTGCATACAGATCTAGTTTCAATTGACATTTTCATTTAACACACTAGGGGGAAAAAAAATTACCAGGCTAGACATTTTGGATTAAAATATTTTGATTAGTTAACTTCCTTTTCAAACCAGCTTCCTCCCTTGCAATTTTTCTTAGATGTATTTGAAATTTTCATTATTAGTGGTACATGGAGATAATTGAACATATCTTTCAACTTAGGTCAGAACAGAAGCAAGAGGTAACTGGCAAATAATTTGTGGTAGAAATAATTTTATGCATTTGAATGGATTTTCTGCCTCATTTTCTTCAAGCTCATGTTTGCCTAGAAATAGTGAACACTTAACACATAATTTAGCCTCTCCTTCATACAACAAACTAGCCTTTAGCCTTGAAACCATGGGGGTTTATTTTCTCATCTGCTTCCATCTCTGTCATGTTCACCAAAAGTTTTCTTTTAAGTCTGCAGGGTGGGCCCAGCAAAAAATAGGGGTCTAATTCAAATCAGCAACAGCCAGTGGAAAAATTACCGGGTTTCACATGGCAGATGCTGATGGGCATTCATAAAAACTTTTGTCCTTAATTTAGACAATGAATGCTTCAGAACAAATCCAGTCAGTGCCCTAATTTTCCAGACTGCACCGTTTGACTGGTTTGTGACACTGGTGTGAGACATTTCCTGTCTGCCTGACCTACCTGTCCTTCCATTTCTGCCACCTTCACCTGACCTCAAAACCCTCACTTTTCCCAGCTGGAAGCTCCCTCCTCATTTCCTTTTGAGAAAGCATTTGCCCTCCAAATGCATATTCCTATGTAGGGCAATTTGCATTTCCCTGCTGTTCCCAAGCTTGTCAACATTCCTGAGGCACCACTGCCTTCCCTGCAGAGGGAAAGCTCTGAGTCAGCTCTGTGCCAGAGTGCTGCTCCCCCTTAAAGCCTTGGCAGTGGGAAATCAAATCCACCCTCACCAGGCTCTGAAAGAGCCATTCCAAAGGTGGCGAGGTGTGAACACTGACAAGGTGGGAAAAAAGGAGAAGCCAGTTTCTCCACAGCACCTTGCTTGCCTGTGAACTCACATCTCACAGGTTACGGTATTTTCATGCATTCCATCATGGAAGTGCTCTTATTTCCTCTGCTTTCCAGGCCTTCCCTGCCCTACACCCACACACCCACATGCAGCCTCTGCCTCCCAGCACCATCCGAAATTATCCAAGGCAGCCTGAAGTGCCTGGAAAACAAGGGCCAGGACAGACTTTTTTGTCTCATTAAATCTCTACAGAACTTTTCATTTTTATACAAAGTGATGACTCACACAATAATTGGTTGGGGGGGGGTGGTGGAGAAAAGCAGTAAAAATTCAAGAAAGTAAAATATCTTTCTGAGGAATAGTTTAATTTGCAAGGAGGAACTTAAACTTCAATTAACTTTTGTCTCTGGCCAACGATGCCATCTAGCAAGCTCTCGGAGCCAGCTCTCTACTGACTCTTTGTTAATAACTGATGAGGGAGTTAAAAATTACTTTTATTAACTTTCTACAGAAGTTTCACTTTCAGAAGGCCTTGTTTCTGGATTTCCCATGAAATCAATTTCTGACATGGGCACACAACATAAACAGAACAAGTGCTCCAGCTTTTCCAGTCATGTCGCCACTAATTTTCATTAGCTCAATTCAGACTATCTCCCCATTTCATCAATTTAGTTTGGAACAAATTAAGACATTATTTCTATCTCAATAGCTACAGGATAATTAATTAGATTCACTGCTAGGCCCAGATTCAGCAAATCTCTGTCGTTGTTGTGAATTGAAAATCCATCTGCATGAAGGATTCAAAGCCAGCAAAATCCACAGGATTTAGGCATACGTTTAAGAACAGGTATGGGAGGAATTTCTTCAGTGGAATACTCAATGGAGTCTTTTTTAAAAGGATCTTAATACGGAATAATTTATCAATAAAGCCTTAAATGACTCTAAGAACAAATATATCCTGTAAATGCATCCCAATAACATGATCAGATGCAGCTTACCAATTGGAAATTTTCAGTTAATCACTGCCACCCTATTTATAGGATATAAATGATGACAGTGGAGGTGTTGGGTCTTTAGGGAGGTAATTATGTTGACTGCTTACAGGAAAAGGCCTCTGTCCTTCATTCTGCTGAGGAAATTGTGGCAGGAGAAAGTTATAGTTGTGTTCTCCTCAAGGACACTGATTGGATTTGTTCTGAAGCTTTCATGAAGTGAAAGGCTCCTACTTTGGCTCCCACTGCCCTCATTTCTGACATGTCCTGAATGACTGGCACAGCACAAACGGGCTGGAGGATCCTTCTTATGCAGCCTGCATTAAAGATAATTAGTTATGGCACGAGGATAAGGGAATCGGGAGAGAAATAAAACCCCAAAAAAACCCAAAACACAAACTCTGAAAATCCATGTCTAAGGACCTTCACATTCCAGAGAAGGAGGATGTGCTGTTGGCTTTACTTTTGATATTAGCTTTATAAAAAAGTTGCCAAAATGCTCAGGAAATTATGAGCGCAAACTCTTCGGCTTTGTCATATTCCTTCACTGCAGTGAAACCAAGCTTCTGAATTGTTTGTTAATGTTCTTTCCCAGTAAGTGAAATCAGATATACCAAAGGCTTCTTTATTTACTTGCTTTCATTCTTTTAGAAAAGCATAAAGAAAAGAAATAGAGACAATGAAGTGCAAAAAAAGAAAGAAATCACAGTGAGAAAATGGTACCATTCGAAAATTAACTTAAAACATGAAATATAGCCTGACACTGATGTATTGAAAGAATAATTATAAAAGATAGGCCATTCCCATTTTCCACTTACTTAATCACATCTCTGTAGATATAGATTGATTCAGGCATTAATAAATATCTACTTTACTAGAGTTCATTTCTTTGATTTAAGATGTCATGAAATGGAATTTTCCAGTCATATCTTTTCTATTCATCTCAAAATGTGTAATGAGAAGCAACTGGCACTCTTCTAGGCACATGCAAATTCAATTAAAATCCAACATTTCAAAAGAGATTTTATCAGTATGTATTTCTCATAGATATAACTCAAAATGACTCTGTGATGAAATTATAAAAAATGTAGAGCTAACTTCACAAATTCTTCATGTTGGATACTTCAGATTTACTATCATTCCCAAATTGATTAAGGTCTATGGGATTTGCATAATATTTGTGTCCTGGACATGTTCCTCAGCAGAATTAGGATCTTAACACTCAAATCTTCTTCCAGTCTTCTCAACACAGATGAGGAATTTAATAAATGTATATCCCAAAAAGCAGATAGCACTTCTTAAAGCATGTTTAAGTCATTTAGGCTTAACACATATACCCAGTATACTTAATTCATCCCTGTCTTAGCTGAGTGAACCCCGTCTGGAATAAATCCTTGCAAAATTCAAATCTGCACGTTAGCAAACATTAGAATGTGGTACAGTGAATTCCCTTAATTCCATGAAAGATTTGGAAGTAACTAGGAAGAATATCTTGTTTAAAATGCAACTAATGCCCCTCAGCTTGGAGGGGAGAAGAAAGAGAGACTTTAAAATTAAATAGTGGCAATCTGTCCATTCTGTGCTTCAGAAACTCAGATGATGCCATTTCAATCCACCTCTGCTCTGTTTCAGTTTCCCAGTGTCCAGCAGCCTGCAAAGCTACCACTGCCTGAGCTCTACAGCTCTTACAGAGTATTGGGAATTCAGGAAATCTCAAAAACCACCTCTGCCTCAAAAACCTCTCTCAAGAGTTACTGGCTTAGTAGGAAATAAGCAAGGGCATCAGTGCCTGCTAAGTGCTCCAGTTAATGTTAGCTTGGTGAGATGCATAAAAATCCGTGTGGGCACCTCACAGCCCATAATTAGTTCTGCAACACAGCAGAAAAGTGAAAAAGTAGTGTGTGTCTTTTTATAGCTGGAGAAGTGAGGAACCCGGGATAATTGAGACATATGCTTTAATTAGAGTGGCACAGGCACTGCGTGGTGTGGGCCCATCACAGCTTCCCTGCTCCAGAAATACAAACCTCAAGTTGCCAAAGAAATGGGCACAAACCTCATGAATGCCTAGCTCGAGGACAGCAAATCTTCCAGGCCAGAGGCAGAAGCAGAAGATAAAACCTATAAATTGTCTGGTTTTCTTCCCTCCCTTGCTGCCTGTTTTCATACCCGTTCTCTGCACGCGAGTGTATTTCTGAGAAGGGAGAGGAGGGCTCTGATCCCAAATTTGTCAGAATATCCCTGACAACCAGGTGGCTTAGAGGTTTCACTGGGAAGGTTTGATCCAGCCTGAGCTGCTTAATGAAGCATCAAAGGCATCAAAGGTGAGGCCATGGAGGGGCCGTCAGTTGCCACCCTCTTTGAGGTTACGCATCTCCCTGTTTAATATGCTGAGTTATACTTGCACGAAGCTGCTGACACAGTACTTGGGAGTGATTTATCCTGCAGGCTAATCTCCAGGAAAATGGAATAATTTTCAAATCTGTAAATACTGTGTGATTATAGACTAAAAACCTGATAATGTTACTATTACAGTTCAGCATTTTCAAAGATATATTAATTTTGGGGTGGGGGGGGGGGTAAAGGCAAATTTTTTTCTGGGAAAAGAAGGAACAATAACCCTTTCAGTAGAAGCCACTGAAAATTATTCCAAATATATGGTTTTTCTAATATACCGAGTATTTCGACCAGAAACAGAGCAAGAAGGAAGCATAATACGAGAGGGGACCATCAATTCATGTTCCTAACAGCAATCTTACTTACCTTGAGGTTTCATGGATTATGGGATTCATCCCGTTTGCAGTTTTCAGTCAAAGCCTGTGATTTATGCCTCTGGTTTGAACTCCCCACCTGGACTGAATACATATCACTCTCACAGGAAGCACTGGGACATTTTCAAGGAAGACTCTTCCAGCTCTCGCTCTGTTGAATAAAAGAACTGCATGAACACAGCCAGGGCTCAGAGATAGATCTGAGTGGGATTATCAGAGGCTCCCTGCAAGGCATAGCTCCCAACACCAAGGCACTCAGCCCTCACCCCAAGCCTGGGGCTCTGGAAAAGCAAAGCCAATTCCAATTTCGTTTCACCTTTTTTAGAATACAGGAACAGGCAGGTTACAGGTTAAAAATAAAGGCTGTGTTTTCTTCCCCTGAACCTGGACAGTTTTTGAGGACAGTGGGTGAGGGGTATGCTTGTTACAGGATATTTATTCAGTTATGCTTCCTCCTGAACGGGGACCAAAAGAAAAATAATATAGGCCATATACATATCTGTAAATTATAATTACAATTTAATTAACTTCTGATAGTTTTCTTTTGAGCTGCTAATAAAATGGACCAGCCTTTAGGTCTGGTTATCTTAGGGCTGCCGTGGTTGCACTGCAATGTGCCCAGCATGGTATTGCAGCCACACTGAACGAGGTTAAACACAAATTTTCGACCTACATCATGCATGACTTGATACTATACTTGATCTATATTATACTTGATACACTGTTATGAAATCTTTTCCTAAGTAGGCATTCCAAAATGTCTCTGGCAATGTAATGCTCGCAGCACCACATTTGTGGAGCGTACACAGCAATGCATAAACACTCAAATCAAACGGGCTAATCCTTGGAGAAGCTCCTGCCCTCTATGCCTGTTAATTCTGTTCCTCAAAGCGATTTCTTGCTAATACAGCACACCTTTAGCGACAATCCCTGGTTTAAGCCGTGCTGCTCAGTGGTTTTACACTCACGAGGGTATGCACTAATCCTCTCTGCGCTCTGATGCATTAGCTTTGCTTCTGTTCAAAAGCTGAATTTTTGTGTTTGCTGGGTGTGAGGGTCATGCCTGTGACAGGGCTCATCTCCAGTCAGAGCCTGGTGCCTGTTCCCCTGAAGTTACCCGGAGAGATGGACACACACGTGTAAATTCTGGGGACAGTCATGGGTTGTGGGGCTCTCTGAAGAGCATTGCACCATTAAACCTCCCTAATTAAACCTTGAGGACTCGTTGTTTCATAACAGTTTACAATGTTGCTCTTGGCTTACAGAAAGTAGGGGTGAGACAGGGAGGAGTGGCCAGGTCATGGGGAAAGGCTGTCTGTGTTATAAAATCTCATTTACAAGTCACCAGTGGTGGAGTAGTCATCAATTCCCTACAATTTAAAATGAAAGTGTGAGAAGACAGGACTTCTCTTTCAGACTGAGAGGAAGATTTGCATGGCAAAAATTGTCTCTTCCCTGCTGCTGCCTGTGAGCTTCCCTTCAGTCACACTTAAGCAGTGGCTTATGAACAGATAATCTCACAATCATCTGTGACCTCTACAACACCTAAAACTTCTAGAACTGGGAAAGACTAAAGAAACCACAGGCCCTGTTTCCAGCATAACACTCCTTTTTTCCCGTGTAATACCTAGTGAATTTTTCCAAAAGCATGAAGTATTGTCATTGCAGCATTTGTTAAAAAAGTCATGGTGAAGGTGACAATTATTTTCAGTTCATTCAAGATGTTAAAATCTGGAATGGAAACTTTTGGATTTGGTAGTGACAGCAAAGCATTTACAGCACTCACAGAATGAATTCCTAGTGACCGTGTGGAGCACTGGAGTTGAACAGACTGACTTAGCCACGGCTGACAATATTGAAGCATGCCAAAACACACAATTTAATCAACAGATTCCTGTGGGCTTCTTTGTGCTCAGCGACGTCCTGAGTGATCCAACAGGGCTGTCTTCTCAAAGGTAGTGCCCACTTCAGGAAAAATAACCTATCAAAATTTGCCAGAGTGGCAAATGCCCAGAAGATGGCTTCAGTCAATAATTTCTTTAAATGGGTTATGAAATTCTGCTCCCCTCAGAGCTGCAGCACAAGAGAGAATTTCACAGAAAGGAACCTCAGCACCTCAGAGCTGGGGAAGTACACTTCCATGCAGGAAGTTGCTCTCAAAATGGGAAGGACAAGTGAAAACTTTGCTTCCTGTTTTCCTTGTTATAAGTATCAAGCTCTGGCTGACCACTGGGAAAATTTCATTTTCCTGTAAAGTTAAGGGCAGATGTCAGCCAGGAGCAATTTCTCCTGGGTGTGCTGGCATCATCCTCACCTGTAGGGCTTCTCTCAGCATCCTGAGCAGCACTTTTATCCTCCCAGCAAGTGAGAAGGATCATTTTGTGGCAGCAGGTTTGCTGCCAGGTGGGAGCTGTCAAGAGGCACTGAACATCCCGAGTCAACTTGATATTGCCCCAGCCTTTATGAGCTCACCCCGAAACACTGATCTTTAGAGTGGGAAAGATGCTAGGGTTAAAGGCTGGGTATTCCTGACAAATGGCCTGTAATATCAGCCTTTTCCTTCTTTGACAGCATCTTTCTTTAATAACAGCACAAGGGAAGGACCTGCTTTTGAGTGGATGTGCATGTTTGGGCTTTTCCCTTGACTGAGCTGTGAGCTAAAGCAAAGATGCCTCTCTTGAGCAAGGGCTTGGATCAGGTGACCTCTAGAATTCCCTTCTGACAACATTTTTGTGCAGTTCTGTGCCAGCAATGCTTTCTGTCCTGCTTGGCTCCCCTGCTAACTCATGAAGTGACATGACGTGACTGCACATGCTTGGGCATTGGTCTGTGCAGCAGCTGCATGGAGACAAACCTGTGCCATGAGCTCTTTCCAGGTGTTTTCCCTCTCCTTCCATGTCACCCACCACCCTTCAGCGTTTGGTGACTGTCAGAGAAGGAACCAGCTTGGGAAAGATGAGAAGCTACCGCACAAAGCTAAGTAAGCAGGATACACACACTCCAAAATAGCTGTATTTCCCTTCCGTATAAAACTTGGAATTCAGCCTGGAAATTGCTGATTTCAAGGATCGGGTAATTTTTATTTTTTTTTCAGTCAATAATGAAATATTAAGTTATAGGAAGCAGGTCTATGAAAGTGTGAACTCACTGCTCAGTCAAAAAATTGGAAATCAAATCACAGAAATAATTTAATACTAACCTTCCTCTACTACTTTTTTAATGAAAAAGCTGGATTTCCCTCTTTGCAAAAAAAAAAATAGTGATGCTTTGAGTAGAAAAAATGTTATTATTGCTTCACATTATCCTTCTTTTCTTGCAACAGGATAACGTGGATCTTGGAGACCTCATGTTTTCACTCTGCTACCTTCCAACAGCTGGTAGACTAACTATAACAATAATAAAGGCAAGAAATTTAAAGGCAATGGATATCACAGGAGCATCAGGTATGAATGAATTTAATGCTCAGTGTGGATTTCTGTCCCATTTCCCTCCCAAGACACAGAACTCAGCACTGTCAAATCCCAGAATTACTTTTGAGAGGAGAGTAGTTACACTGTGAGTTCTTGATTTATTTGGGTACAGGAGTTTATGAGAAAAAAAAAATGCGTTTTAGTTTGCTCAGTTACAAACAAGAGCTTTAAAATAAGTTCCTCTCTTACAAAGTCTACGGGATTATTATTTCCAAAGCCACCGTTATTCAGAGTAGAACAAGGTGGCCAAAATGCATTCCCAACAGTGGGAATTTGTTTGTGCAGAAGAGTGTTACAGCTATGACACGAGGCAGACTGGCCCTCTGTGACAGTCCCCAAGAGCCACTGAGCCAGTTCTGCTGCTGCTGGCATATGGGCAAAGCAGTGATCATCCCAGAATCCTATAGCAGCCCTTTCAAAATCAGAGAACAAAAACTATAAACCAGCTTAAATGAGATTTCACAGATGACTTTTACATACCAGCAGGTTTTAGAGCTTTTAGAAAGGAGCTTCAAAAGAAATAATTGGGTTGTTTTTTTTCTGCATTCAGGAGTTTAAAAATAATTACAATTCTCTTGAGAAATAGAAGCCACTAATTCTTACAGTTTGAGTTGTATTTAATCATACATCAGTAAATCCCGTTGTGAAAAACATTGTCATCTTCTTTCTGTCCTACAAATCTAACAAGGAATTAGGCTGCTATAAATAGTCTGATACACAGGCTGACGTGTGAAATAGTCATGTATAACATGCCTCAGTGGATATTTTAATACCCTTTGAGAAGCTGGCACACAACAAGGAGCTTCTTGAACCTAAAAAGTTCATTATAAGCAGTGAACCAGGTGAAGCTTTCAAAGCTGCACTGCCTCCCATGCACTCCTTGGTAATGGAGGAGCTCAAATTCCAGTCAGGTGCAGCAGAAGAATTCTGCAGGCAGGTGTGGGCACACAGGAAGCCAGCTCCCTTCCTTTGCCATTTGCATTCTCCAAAAAATCAACACTATTCTTATGATCCATACAGATCCCTACGTGAAGGTTTCTTTAATGTGTGAAGGAAGGCGGCTGAAGAAAAGGAAAACTTCGACCAAGAGGAACACTCTAAATCCTGTTTACAATGAAGCCATAGTCTTTGACGTTCCTCCAGAAAACATTGACCAAATTAACTTGTCGATAGCTGTTATGGATTATGACCGGTGAGATGCCTGTAGCTGTCAAATATTGGCTGATAAAATCTTAGATTTGCACCCAGAAAGAAAATTATTATTTTCTTTCCCTATATGCAGGGAATTAATGAGCTTGATAGAAGACTCCCAATTTATTTTTTTGTTTGTTTGTTCTTTTGTTTTGTCAGGCAGAATTTTCTTACCAAATTTTAAGATATACATTTGCATCTGTTACTGACATAAGTAAGCAGAAACATATATAAGCATATATAAATATATATAAGCATATGTAAACATATATGTTTAGGGGAACTGAGGTAACTAGGCTTTTGATCAGAGAGGCCACACATCATTCTGTTTGTACCTTTATCCTGAGCCTTTACACACATGCTCCATGTATAATGCTGTGTCTTAGAGCCTGTTTGCAGCTGATTACAGAACACAGGCAAAGAGCCTTTTGTGTGCTGTAGAGGGGGAAATATTGAATTGTTCTGACCAGTGGGAAATGCAGAGAGCAAACCTGCGTATTTCCTAGAGCGTTACATTCTCCAGGCCGGAATTAATCCTCGAAAATCCACGGTTCACATTTCTGATGAAATATGCGAGCGGTGCGGTTCTGAAGGTGAGATTTTAAGAAAAAAATATTATGGGCCATTTTCACAGTGTAGGTCACAATGAGGTCATTGGAGTTTGTCAAGTAGGCAACGACGCGGAGAGCCTGGGTCGCGACCACTGGAACGAAATGCTCTCGTACCCTCGGAAGCCCATCGCTCACTGGCATCCTCTCGTAGAGGTAAGGCTTAGATTTCCTGCTTCCCCCTTGCAGAACCAGGAGTATTCTCCCACACAGCCTTAGAAGTCGGGTAGGATTTTAGGAGCACACCAAAACGGTGAATATTCTCCCACACAGCCTTAGAAGTCGGGTAGAGTTTCGTGAGCGCACCCAAGATCCGCGTGTGTGAAGTGAATCCCAGGAGAGGAAAGGCTGGTGTTAAAATTCAGACATAATGCACAAGTCTGCTCCTTTTAGGGAGACAGGAGGTAACTGATGTCTCTAATTTATATACATGAAAACACCAGACATTTTACACTCCATTGAGGGTTTGATTTTGTTTTTTAAATGAGATCTTGGGTAACTTTCACTGATAATTGGTGTAAAGAAATGGACCCTGTATGCAGAACAATCAAGATCTATTTTTTTTATATATACAACAGCCTAATTTGACTTTTTTTCTTGTTATAATATATCATCCATGGCACTAGCACATCTCAAAGGATGCCTAACTGCACTGAAAAAAAAATGTTTAAGTGTCTCTGGAGATCTGAGGCACTGATAAGAAGCGACACAATCCGAAAAGCTTTTCAAGGTTCCTATGGTTTTTTTTGTTTTGTTTTTGTTTTGTTTTTTGTCTTTAGGGCCCTATTCAGCAGGAATGTTATGCAGGTCTTCTGCGCTTGGATGGCTGCCGAAGAGGCTTCCTCACCCTTTTAACCTATTCAGCAGAAATTTGGCATTCCTGTTGAACTCTTTCTTAGCCATATCCTCAGGGGCTATTCCACAGAGTCCAGTGGGGTAAAGATGTCCTTTTAATCCCTCTGTCTAATCCTCTCCCCGATCCAGGGAACACTAATCCAGATTCATGAGACACAGAAATTCATCAAAGATCCAACTAAATTGCTTCCTAAAGTTACCATGACTTACGCCTATTGTTGCTCTCACTGGCTGAGTCAGGCAGTAATCCCAGTTAAACAGAAGTATCTTGTTTACGAACAGCCCCAGAGACATCCCCAGTTTTGAAAGACAGGAGCACAGTACCCATGTGAAGCCAGGAATGATGCTGTAAGCACTAACACTTGCAGGCAGGCAGTTCACAGCCCCTCTGAGTTTACTTTCTGCCCCAGAGTGCAGCAGTGTTACCTCAGTGTCACTGAAGATTGCCCTGCTTGGTTGTGAGCATTGGCCACAGGCAGCTCCAGAAATTACTGTCAGGCATAATGAAAATGCTGCAGGCTGGGAAGAGTCCCACATTCTTTCGCTGTGTCTGTAAGAAATTGCATTTCGTGGTGCCTGGGCAGCACAGTTTGAGCAGAGAGTGCCCATGGCCTGTGAGGCAGCAGCAAGGCTTAATTCCCTCTCAGCAAAGGTGCTGCCAGCAGTGGGGCAGCTCTGCCCAGGTGTTTGTGCCCCCAAGTGACAGGGTAGATATTGGCCAGGCTTGAAATGCTGTCCTGGGCATGTCTGGGACCTCTCAGCTGAGCCAAGTGTTGATAGGAATGTCCTGACACAGCACACGAGGTAGAGTGTAAGGGCTCCTGTTGCCCAGAATATTACAAGTGTCTCTTAGCAGAAGTTGTCTACATCCTTATATCCAACCTGTCTTCCCTCTTTGATAAATTTCATTGCAGCCAGAGCCCCCAATTAGGTTTTGACAGCTCTTCCCTTTCCACAGGCATCCTGTTCTTTTCATACATGCCTGGCTAACTTCTTTAGATTTCATTACTGTGGATTGTTTTTCATGTCACTGGAAGCTAAACAGAGACGTGTTTTTTTTTTCCTTCCCAGGAATCAAGTGGAGGAGGGTGTCCAGCACACCCAGGCTGTGCAGAGAAATACATACACAGCATATCATTTTGGTTCCTGAATCAGGATTAGACTCAGCGAGAGCTTCTGGAACCTCTGTGGCCACAGCCATAGGACCCTGAATATTTGCTGAATAGGACCCTCAGTCTACTGTGTGAAGAGCTATTGGTTTCAAATAGCGTGATGTTATCCACTTGTAGCATTAATTCTCCAGCTGACACTACTGCTACTGATAGATTATTTGTATGGTCGTGAGCATTACCCAAATTCAAGTTACCGTTTCTGTTCAGTAGAATAACCCAGGTTTTACAAGCAAAATGATGGCAATGTAAACCAATAAATATGGGAAGCAGCAACAAATATTGTCCTTGTATTTGCAAAAAAAGAGGTGCAGTATTGTGAATGGTTAGCTTTCTAGTTTTTTTTTTTTTTCAAGAATGATTGCAATGAGATATTTATTTTTCGATGACAAGTTGCATCCTCAGTCTCAGCTGGTGCCTCCCTTTCACCTGACACAAATTGATATGGTTCCTCACAGAAACCCTTCAAATCTTGGAAAACTGTAAAAAAAAGTTCTGCTGGGTGAGAACAAGATGCATATGGTATTTGTAATGACAGCATGTTCTTTGAGGAAGGAGATAACCATCTGTCCAACATGGAGGTTGTTAGCCCTCAACCTTTGTGGGTGATTTTCTGAGTTGTGTCCACAATACTGCAAACTGTTGGGAGCGTGTCCCGGGTGGCAATGCTGGATCATACAAACAAACACACACACACACCCCGTGTCCTTTGAAAATGCTGTTCCAAATACATCGTGCCTGTGACTGGAGAATTCCTTCATTGTCTGTGGTAGCATTAGCAGGGCTGTTTGACGTGGTGGCATATTGTAAATTCTGGAAAATTCTGACCATTAAAAGAAAATTAATCAAAGCACTGGGTTCTGTCACGTAATGAAATCGGTGCCCCAAAGCAGGAGACCCTGGGATAAATTTTTCACCACTTATTTAGCCATGCATGGAGTTCTCTCTCATCCTTTTCCACAGAGAGCTTGACTCCCATTTTTACACGGGAATTTTTTTGTTTCCAAGATGCAAATGCAAAGTGTGAGTGTTTTATACAACACAGCTGTCTGCTGTGAACTTACAGGGAGGGAGCCCTGGTCTTTGAACAAAGTTCAGAAAAGTTTGTGTGCACACATATTGCTTCACGTCTTGCATGGCATGAATGTCCACCAAATGTTTTGGATTTGCAACTCTGCTGACACAAATATGCACGCACAGATTGAAGAAATATCTAAAATTTTGTCCCCCAAATCGGAAAGATTAGTTTTATAACTTATATATATAACTTTATATCAATGAGGATCTTCCACAAAGAAGAATAGGTTGGAACTTGCAGGAGATCTTGGTTATGCTGTAAATGTGAGCTGCAGCTATAAATCAGAATTCTTGTAAGCACAGTGGCTTTCAAATATCTTGTCTTGCTGTGGAGAATACAGCTGCCACAGACGAACTAAACAGCTCTTCCAAACAAGCACAGTTCCAGGAGGGCAACCGCTGGGCATTTCCAAAAGAGTGAAAATATCGTTGCCATGGCAAAACCGTTCCGCTGCACCTTCAGCTGAAGCTTTCTATCAGGAGGCCAGTGGTACATGCCAATGTGCATTTCTGTTCATGCATGTGGTATATGCCAATGTGCATTTCTGCTGATGCATGTGGTACATGCCAGTGTGCATTTCTGTTCATGCATGAGCCTCCCCTCAGGCACAACCCTGCGCTCTTAACCCAGACTCATCTCCCAGCAGTCACCGAGGGGAGATGGGCATGAGCAAAGGTGGAGGAGCTCTTCCTTTGGAGAGGTGTTCTCTGATGTCTTGGACAAATCAGATTTCCTGGACACATCATTCTGCGTGCACCCCTGCCTGGAGTGCAGAGCACAATTCCCCACTTCAGCATTAGCAACAGAAACTCTTGCGAAGGGGGAAACACCTACACAGCAGGCTCAGTCCCTGGAAATGTGCAGGAGCCTTTCTAGGATTTGTCCCCAGCAGCTCAAAAGGACATCAACTGAAAAATGGTATCATTATAATGCCCAGTGGGT
>JAHLSL010012504.1:54915-67274 GCA_025920805.1 Petroica traversi
CTTTTACTTCATTACCGTACTCAGTTTGTTTAATGCTCATTCTGGCATCAAAAGAATTATTTTGAACTGAGTTCTGCTAAAACAGGGGAAGAAATCTCTGTGGCAGTGAGCATTTAAAGTGGAATCCAGCAGACTTCAAAGGCTTAGAGATGAGGCAAAACCCCTAAATTTATGGATTTTTCCTAATTTTTGCTCATGACTTGCAAACATTTACTCAGACTGTGGCATTACTATGTGCTTTTTGCAAATGCCTGCCTTATCATAGTAGTGCATCTGTGGAATGATATTTTCTGTATTTGGATACTTCACTCTTCACCTTTATACTTCACTTAACTGATGATATTCAATATTGTCATGTTCTGGTTATGTTTGGTCTATGGACTGCTGCTGGTTTTGGACTGCATTACAAAAATTAAACAGTCCGTTGGAAGGAGCAGAGGATAGCTAATTCTGCTACAAACCCACCTGGAAACCCAGAGAAAACTGTGGTCCCAACACTGCTCAATCTTTCTTTTCTGAGCTATGATTCTCAGTGATAAATTATCAGTAGACTCACAAGAATTATTTCAAAGCTGAAACCCTCATTTGTTTTCTTATTTGCTGTGAATGCATAATTACGCTGTATGACAACCATAACTCTAAAATAGAAGATAAAATCCCTCAGAACCACATCTCAGCAAGATTTTAATCCTATTTTGCTCTTTAGAAACTTGCTGTTGAATTGTTGCTTTTAGTTTTCAGTAAAGAGCCACGCTGTCAGGTGTTGTTCTGTGAAAAAGCAGAGAGTGGCAATAGGAAAGCTTTCCAAGTTACTGACAGTGGGGCTGAGTACCATGGACACTGGCCCAGTGTTCACATGACAAAACACTCACAGCACAACTCCTCTGCAGCTGAGTGCTCAAATATTTCCTTATCTGCTTCCAGTGAAATCACAGGGCATTAATAGCATTGCTGCTTTCTTTTGTTCCACTTTTCCCTGTAAATAGCCCTGGAAGTGGGTAAAGACACTTTCATCTCAATCTGGGGAAGCAAGGGCTACCAGAACAGAGAAGCAGTATGTGGCATAAAAGCCCTAGTGTTCAAACTGTTCTTCCCAGCCATTGCATGGCTCGCTTTTTCATGGCAGCAGATCCCTAAAACACAAAAGCAGCACATGTGAGACTCTTGTGGCATAGAGGTCCAATTTAACCACTCATAGGGAAACTCCTGGATAAAAACAAAATGAAACAACAGCAAAGGGCGATGCCAAAGAATGAAAAAGAAGAGGTTATTTTAATCCACCCTTCTTAGCTTGATGGGATGGGTGTTGAGGGAGCTTTTGTGTTGTTTTTACTCTTTGGCTTGGTTTCCTTCATGTGTTTTAAACACCAAGCATGGAGCGTAGCTTTGTTAACACAAGCACTCAAAGTCAGAGACACAAGAGTTATATTGATTTACATGCTTATCACCTAGCAACATTCAAGCACTGAGGGGACGTGTCTGCAACTGAAATAAGAAATAGCTGAAAGCTCTTTTGGTTTAAAAGTAACAATAAATGGAGACCAAGAAATTCAGTCGAAAAATCTGTTTGACCCAGCTAGAAATCCATCTGAAATTACTTTGCTGTCAACACATTTTGTTTGAACAGAAAGAAGTGAAAAAATTGATCAGGTGACTCCATCTGAAGTGTCATTGGTTAAATGGGTTTTTTTCCCCTTTAGGACAGTGCATTGCCAAATGATCACATCTCAGGAGCAGGACAGAAAACAACGGCTTTCTTATTTAGCAGGGGGAAAAAAGCATGTAGAGAAAACAATCCACAATATTGTAGAATTTAATACAAGCCCCCTGTGGTGTGAAAAACAGCAGCAGAACAAACTTTGTGACAGCATCACCTTGAACCCTGCTGCAGCCAGAGCCTCCAGAATTCAGTGCTGAGGTGACAGCATTGCAGCACCAGAGCCAGGCTGTGCCAGGTGCCAGTTTTGTTTCAGGGGCACCGTGACATCCAAGGCTGGGTAGCTCCAAGAGTTGTGCTCACAGTTTGTTCTTAACACAGTGGGCTGGGCGAGGAACCACAGCTGGGAGCTCTCCTGAGTTCTCTTGGGGCACATCCACCTCCTTGGAGGTGACAAAGGGCGGTGGTGGCACCGCCCACAAGAGGCGTCACCCGCTGAGCGAAGGCGCTCTCAAACATCTGGGCTCTTCATTTGTTCCTGTTTTGTCCGGGCTTTTTTTTGGTTCCCCCTCCTTTTGGCTCAAACGTGGACATTGTAAAACTGAGGTGTTCTACTCGGTTGCATGCTGGCCAGGTGCCATCTCCATTCCCATCTCAAAGGTGCGTGAAGAGAGGCGTGTCGTTCCGGTGTCCTTCTGGTTTTGGTAACACACGAGCATTGTACTATGCTTTATTATTTCTTGTTCAATGAGTAGTCCTGGTATATCTCTGTGTTTCCTGTCTAATTTTGGAGAGCAGGGCCGTACCTGTATCGAGGCTCTCTCAGTTAGGTGGGCATTCTGTTCGTTTAGTAGAAATAATGCATGATTCCTTTCGCAGTGATGGTTTGAGGGGGCAAAACGAAGAATTCTTAATTTTGTAACATGTACTACAATTCTTCTAAACACAAGTAAAAATGTACTGTGATTTATTTATATAAATCTAGTCCGAACAAATAAGTTTTGATCTTAATAAAAACTCTGTACGAAATTGTGCAATTGTAATTTATTACTATTTTGTATTTAATAAACATTAAAGTTGGATTCATTATTCAGAAAGCCAGCAAACACTTTGGAAATGTTTTTGCTCAGCTTTTCTCCACAGATAATGCGTTTTCATAAAATGAGGCCAGAGAGACAAAGCTTTTAACTTTACAGCACTCACACATAATTTGGGAGTTTGGATGCTGAAACTTCCTTGTGTTTCATCCCATGCCCACAGTCATTATGACAGAAAGATTATTTGACACATCAGTGGTGAATCTCATCTATGTTTAATAATAAGGAGAAAATAAAGAAGCTACAGAAGTGCTTCTATCAAGTGACATTGTGTTAAATTAACAAAATTGGTGTTTAACATGGCATGATGGCAAAATTCAGCAATCCTCTTGTAAACCCCTGACAGGAAATAGCTGCAGGAAATTCCCAGGGCTCCCTGGCAGAGCCCAGAAACAAATGGAAAAGAGCACAAATGTTTCTGGTATGACCCCACAAACTGCACCCCAAAAGGCAACACTGCTGTCCTTTTTCCTTGTCTTTTACACCAACTAAACTTACATATCCATCAGCAAGAGCCCTGCATGTGCATGACTTTAATTAATGAAAAGCCTCTCTGTGTCTTCAGGGCTGAGCTCAGCCTCTCCTCCTTTGGAAGATCTGGCCTGCTTGCACACATGAATAAAGGACTCCAGCATGTAAGGCACAAAACAATATTTCAGGCAACTAGGAAATTAATTTAGCTCTGTTGTCTCCTTGAGGCTGTTTGCTATGGCAAACACATGGAAAAGAAATGAGAACCTGCAGTTTTGAACTTGATACTGTCCTTAAGAATGGGGACACCTTCAGTGCCTGAGTTTCCTGTTTTTCTGCAGGTGTGCTTGGGTAATGGGAGATGGAAGATTGACAAAGGACACATCCACAGGCAGTTTGTCCCTGGCGGTGGGTGCAGTGCTGATTGTCCCTCTCTGGCCCATGAGCCTTCAGCAGAGGAGGTGTGGGGACCTCAAAATTGCTTTTAATGTCTTCCAGTAATTCTGGTTTACAGCCTCTTCGTCTGTCAAAACAGGCCCACACATCTCTCCTTTCGAGACACTTTCCCAGCAGAATCATCCTTTAATGACTTTACATGTAGCCTACAGACTTGGGAAAAAACGTTCAGTGATTTCAGGTTCTGGTATCAACACACTGGAAAATCTGTAAATGTTCCAAGGCGTGGAAGTGTCTGAACAGTGCCTGGTTCAAAGAGCTTAACTAAATCTGCTTTAATATTGAAGAATAATTTAGAAGTGCCAGAAATGTCAATAAGCCAATTGCTGTTAGAGCCTCACCCAAAGATAAAGCTGTCAGTAAATATATATTTTTTTAGAAATCACTCTTAATAATAACAGCAGATTCTATGCAGAACCTTTATTTTGTAATTTTCAGTTTAGCAGGCAAAAATTCTGTTTGGAGAATTTTACTGTAATCCTATCATTTATGTCTTGGTAACTGGCACAAATACAGTTTTAAAACAATATATTAATAGAGTTCAGCAAAAATTAAATAAAGTTTTTAAAACTGTTTTTGCAAAATGCAACAGTTTGGACCCTTTTCAATACATCTTGCCTTCCTAAAAGAATAAAAATAATAATAAAAAAATATGTATTTCCTACCATAAAATAATTCTTTAAAAAACTGGATAACATTTGAAGAATAAACACATAGCTTAGAAAAAAATCCCAAACTCATCAATCAGTTTTTATATTTTAGTGAATCTCTAGACCAAATATTTACTGTTCCTGTGGAAATACCTCTTCCATCTGCCAGAAAACAACCTTTTGATATTGGTATTTCCTCACCTCAGAACCTCAGCTCTCCACAGGTGTTGTCATTTTTCTTTCCGTTCAAAGGGGTTTAATCTGGGCCACATTTCAGGAAAAAAAAATAGGAAGTCCTTAGAACATCCTGAGTCTGGCTCTGAGTCAATTAGAAATGCAGGAACAATTTTGGACAAAAAATAAAAAGTTTTGTTATTCTTAGCAGGACCTAAGGTTTTCTGTCAGATTTCCCCAAATTAATTAATTTCTTGCATCTTTACCCAATTGTTTCTAAGGGTCCCAAGACTTCTTCCCTTTCTACACCACTTAAACTACTTGAGAAGTTAAAGTGGATTGAAACAGAAGGAGAAATTCCCAGTATGACATTGGAGCTGTGTCATCTCTGGGCGAGGAAGGACAGGAAACTATTTCCTCCTACTCTTGCTACAAATCCACTTTAAATAAAAATTCCATGTTCCAAATAATAGGTTTAGATCACTCAAAAAAAAAAGTTCCTTTCATCAGAAGCATCTTTGTGTTTGAGTGGGGGCCTCTGCTGAATTGCTTTTCCATTTTCTCCAATATCCTGGGAACTGGAGCTCCAATTCTGCCCCACTCCCTTTTGTGCCCTCACCCTGCCAGGGCACCACAGCACATTTCAGCCAAACCTTCAGAAGTCTGGCAGCATTTCAGACAAGATCTGAGACCCTTTGCTTTGGAAATCCCACTGCAACCAGAAATAACTTGCAAGTTGCATCTAGATATATTCCTGATGGATTTTCATTTTGTTTATCGACAGGTATTACATGTTGGGTTTTTTTTTAATTTCTGGTCTCTTCCGTTTTGCCTCCTCCTTTCATCAAAATCTTTCCCTCAGTGATTTTTCCTGGACACATGAGTTCAGTTGTTCTCATCCTTCACATCTGAGTTCCCCCAGTGAACCCAGGTCCAGCAGAAAAGGCTGGTAATGAGCTTTTTCAACCTTTACTCTCATTTCATCTGCCACTCACCTCACTATACAACATTTTCACTGCAAAGGTGTGTGTGTTTTCTCTCCAGGTAACAGAACAAAACTGCAGGCACTGAGTTGCTGCAGAATGTGGGGATGTGATAGAATTAAGTTGCCAGCTCTCAGTTTAATGAGTTAATAGTAATGGCCAGGCCTGGAACACTCCTGATGAATGCTGCAAAATCCAAGGTGACAGAGAATCACAAAATCAATCGCTGCTCATGTCTGCTCCTAAAGACATCAAACATTTGGTGTCTTCAGGTGTTTGAATAAGTGCCTTAATAAAATGTTGGAGGCCATAACACAGCTCGAGGTGTCAGAACATCCTGACACCTGTCTGATGTGATGTTCAGCCACACAGAGAGCAAACAGGCAAGTGGGAGAGCTGTGTTTGTAAAAGGAGTTACCAAAGAATCCCCAGCTATGCAGCTGTCCAAATAACAACAATTAATTGAGAAATACCTCCTGAAAGTTTTATTTAATCCAAACTCTAATGTTGCTTTGGGACCCCTAAAGAAAGGACATTTGGATTTACAGCTCTGTATTAATTTCCTTTCTCCTTTGGCACCTGCTGTGAACTGTTTCAATAAGGGTAATTACTTGTGACAGAGCAAAAAAAAACAACCTGTAAATCATTATTTGTTTGGTTGCCTGAGTAAACCCCACATTTCAGGGTTCAAGACAAGTCAGCAGCACTCTGATGTGCAGGGAATGCAAAATATCCTGTATTCAGTGCTAACAATTCCTGGCTCCTCACAGGAGTAAAACCCCTCACATTTCTCAGAGTATGGCATTCTCATGTTCCAAAACTACATTATTTCTTTTATCCAGACTCTCCTAACGTGCAGTTACAGGAACGCCTTCCACAGTTTGCTAGCAAGCCTCGATTTTCATCATCTTTTATTCTGTTTGCATGGCAAGGTGTTGATAGATGGGTGCCTGAGCTCCCAGCAGGCTCAAACCTCCAAATCAGGAGGTTCCAACAATTCATTCTTTCTTTTCCAAGCACCCAATAAAACCTGAGCTTCCTGACACAGAAGGTTCAAGGCAAAACATTAAAAAAAAAGAAATTATTCCACCCAAACCACTCATGCTCCATGGCATTGAGGTTGTTATAATAAAATATACAATAATTTTACAGAAATTCATGTGTTATATCACATTGCCTCAGTTTAATTCACCTCTCTGCTTTAAGTGTTCCAGCAGTGCTTTTGTGTTTGTTTTGAATTTCCTAGCAAGCACGGAGGGTGAGCTGCAGACTGTGCCTAAAATAGCACCTGGTTTGTAATTACTGTCTGGAACCTAAATTACAAAAACCTGTTGCTCCGTGCAAAGATATAATTATTGAAGAGATCTTTTATGCATGGTTTGTCTGCATGCTCAACCATCAATTAAATCATTACCATCTAATCCTGCTGATAAATAGAATTGCGCAGATTCCCAAATTCCTGAACCTACAAAAATTTGTTTCCAAGTGAAAAATTACCACGTTTATTGAGTAACTAAAGAAAAGCACAATTCCTCTGTGGAGATCAGAGCTGCAAGCAGAGCCTTTTATCTCTTTTCTTTGTGAAAAGCTGGCTATACCTTCAATACCAAGTTGTTAATTGAGGGGTAGAACGAAGTCTGGCTTATCCACTGCAGGTACATGGGATAAAAGCTGATTGATCCCAAATCTATTTTGTGGGTACCAATCTGCATCTGCCACCACAGCTTCAGTCTGCCAGCGCAGCCTTTTTACTCCAGAATTTGATTTAATTTCTCATTTTACCCAGACTGCCCAATTTTGACCTTCACTGATATAATTTTTATTTTTCTTTTTTTTTTCTTGCAAGCAGACACAGATCAGACACTCATGAAACTTCTGAGCTTCCTTTGTTCTACTCTGCTCGCCAAAGGGACAGGACAGTGGAGGGGGAGCAGAAACTCATATTTTTGTGCTGCCCAGGGCTGCGTGTCAGGCACAATCAAAGGCCTGGAGTGCTTTTCAAGAGCTCAAAAAAAGATGTTTAGTATCCTCTTGATCTCCTTCCACCTGCTGACACAATTCCTGAGCCAAGTGGGACAGTCTGAAGCAGCATTTTGCCAGGGATGCTCTGCAGGGAGCCAGTGGAGAGCTTGGTCATCCCTTTTGGGGATCTTGTGGAAAGAACCACCAGAATGAGGGCAGGAGGAGCTGATCCTTCCCTTTGAGCCCTTCATGGAATTCCCAGAGCCTTGAAGCTGATGGGCAAGCTGGTGAGACCTTGATTTCCCAGTTTTCCCTTATGCTGCTGGCAATATTTCCCTTATCTGTCCTAAACTCAGATCATCTCTGAGGCAAAAACTTATTTTCCTGCAATGCAAAGGTTTCCTCACCCCTCCACTGATGTCTGTGCTTATGTTACAGCAATTCTGAGTAATGTTGGGCATGGAAATAAAGAATTGCCCCATTTCCAGCAGGGCTCAGGGCTTTGCAGTATTTCCTTTGATCTGTCTTTAACTGTAAATCACAACCTTTATTTCCTGCCTAATCCTATAAACAAATTCTCCTTCATGTTTTGTTTTTTAATTCCATCATGATTTCCAACCTCCTGGTGCCATAAGTCATGGGCATCACTCCTGATGATGTGGAGGACAAACCCAGCCAAGGAAGATGACTTCCTTCCATCATGAATCCTCTGGGAAAAGCCCTGAATCCCAGAAAAGATAAAGGTTTGGGTTTTCCTGACCTGGATGAATGAATTCCAGCATCACTTTAGACAAAGGAATGCAATCTGATATGAGAGTTTTACCTTCAGTTCCTGACATTTCCTTCTGCACCACCTGCTCTGGGCATTCCTCTTCTGGGTATTTGTGTTCTGGAAATAAAAGCATTTCCCTTCAGCCAATAAAATGAAAAATACAGGATATGTCCTAGGAAATGCAAAGAGTATAGTGTGGATCTATTTCTCATCTCCAAAATAATCTCACTCCATACATCCTTTTACAAGTAATTTCCCCCTTCCTCTGCCTTCCTGCAGCTCCTTTGTCTGCACGTACATAGCAGGTTTTCCCTGGGTATTTATATTTTTATTAAAAGTGTATTTCTCCTCCAGACACACAGAATTTATTCAAAATGTGTCCTGCTAGCCGTATCTTCTCGAGCAAAATGTGTTTCAAAGGATCAGCCATTTATTTCTTGGCTTCTCAGCAAGAAGCATCACTGCCCTTGCTTTCTAATGCAGAAAATGTCCCCCAAAAATTCATTTCCAGGATGAATTCTTAATGGCTCAGACATGAAAATGTGAATATTCACAGCACTGGATTTGGAGCTGTGAGCCTGAAACACAACCAGGACAAATGAGGATCAAGGAGAGATCATTTCCAAGTGGAACAGCTGTGAGTCTTTCCCTGGTGTTTCCTGTCCCTGGAACTGGACTTTAGGTGCCGTTCAAGATTAAGTTTAGTTCCAGGTCTGAGCCTATCCTGGTGCTTGTACTGAGGTCAGGCCGTCACAGGTCTGAGCTGGAATCCTGACAAATGGTTTGGTTTTTTCTGTCAAGATGGTGAAGTGGGCGGGGGGACAGTAATGGCAAAGACAGACTAAAGTGTTTGGGTGAGAGTTTATTTTATAATTAATTTAAAAATGTTATTTTTGTCTTATTAATCTAAATTACTCCTGAAACAAATTCAGAGAAAAATAGAGGTATTTTCAAAATAACCCATCATTATGTTTTCCCAATTACAAATAAGGCACTATAAAATTTTTTAAAAAAACATTTCAAAAGGGAACATTTACATAACATAATAAACATCATTCAAGAAGTTATAATCTTCAAAATTTTGTCCAAAAATGATTATATAACTTACTGAGAATGCCAAAGAGCAGCAATGAAAGAAATCCTAAAAATACTTGCAAACTTATAAAACTGAATACAATGTTTTGTTAGAGAATTTGTGTCACTTTCTATTATTTTCTGCATTAGCTGTTATTATTTGAGCCAGTGCACAGTCAAGAACCTCCAGGAGTGTTTCCTCTCTCTTGTATTTCCAGCACACATCTGGTCAGCTGAACTCCAAGGCTTTTTCTGTATTTTGTTCCTTATCTCTCTCATATAAAATACAAGTGTGTATCCAGGTCTTCTTCAGCCACTGATTGTCCACACTCAGTTCTGAGAAATTACTTAAACCCTTCACAGATCTGATCCTTCTGCAAATCTCACATAAATATATCAATATTCAAAACAGCTTTGGATTTGGGCATCTAAATCCCATCCAAATGCCTTTGTTATACCTAAAAATGTTATTAGTGACACAAAATATCCCCTTTTTAAATTTATTTTTTCATCATTGCTCCACGTTCAGAATTTTTCCTTAAAACCAAGGTAGACCTGAGACACTGGAGGAGCATGTCAGCTTTTACTGAGTTTCTGAGAAGGCATCTGGAGGAAATCTGAGTGTTCAGAATGAGAGAGGAAATTTTAGTTAGCTTAGACTTCAAGAGGTTTTTCACGTGGCCTGCATGTGATCTGCAACTTTTGAATTTGGGGCTTCTAATAAACTTTTCTGTCTGTACATTTATAATTCCCTGCAGTTTGGGGTGTGGAGCTCCCATGGCAGATCCTGTGCTGTCACCTTGTCACAGCCACCACCTGGAATGGCAGGATCAGAGCCCTCCCCTCAGATTTTTGGAGACCTTCTGGCCATCTTCTGAGAAGCCACAGAGTGCCACTGACTCCATCTGATTCCAACCTGGAGTCTCTGCTTTTCAAATTGCTGCAGCTCCCTAATTGCAATTCCTGTTCCAACTTTGCATTGTGATTTAGGTTTTGCATGGCACAGTCTTTCCTTTTGCAATCTAACACATGCAGTCCCTCAGAGACTCATTAAAATATTTTAATCAAGTTTTAGTGCACTTCCCCATGCAAAGAATGACTGCACGATGCCATCTCATTAAAAACAAAATTAAATCATAAAAAAAATCCCAACAACAAAACCCCAGATATAACAAATGTTTTAAATAGGCTCCAAAATCTTGAAAGAATAATCTACTGTGTCCTCATTTAGCAGCCTTCTGGCCTGTTCTTGTGTTTAATAACACTGCTGGGAATATTGCCATGGACCACAATGGAGAAAAAGAACACCTGCTTTAATAGATGCTTTAATAGCTGGGAAAATAATAACTCAACAAGTTGCTTAACATGGTGTCTCTTAACCTACTCGTTTATTTTTGTGCATAAAACACAAGTAGCAGAACACATTAGAAAAATTAACATAAGACTGCAGTTCTTTTTGTTCAGTTTTAAAAATATGAATCCTCATTTAATGGCATTATTAACTTGTGTAAACCATTCTTTTCAGAGGGGTGTGTTACAGTCAGAAAAGAAGTAGAATGGCTGGATGGCAGCAAAGAAAAATCTTGATGGTTTCTCTCTTTATGAACCACAGGGAATTTCTGCCACCTCACAATTGTAGCATTTCAACATCTCTATTAGAACCATGGAAACACAGAATTGTGTAATTCAGAGAATTAAAGATTTATGGAATTATAGAGTGGTTTGTGTTGGAAGTGGCCTGAAAGATCAGCCAGTTCAACCCCTCTGCCATGGTCCCACTATCCCAGCCTGCTCCCAGCCCTGTCCAACCTGGCCTTGGACACTTCCAGGGATTCAGGGCAGCCACAGCTTCTCTGGGAACCCTGTGCCAGGGCCTCCCCACCCTCACAGCAGGAATTTCTTCCTGATATCCAACCTAACCTTGTCATTTAAAGCCATTACTGCTCGTCCTGTCACTGTAAACCCTTGTGAAAATGGTCTATTGTGATAGCACCTTTCTTGAAGCCCCTCAGGCACTGGAGGGCTGCTGGAAATCCTCCCTGGAGCCTTCTCTTCCCCAGGCTGAGCCTCTCACCCAGCAGAGCCTGGAATGAGAGTGTCCAACGTCTCATTAATAATTTCTCAAATAGTTTCTCGTTCCCAGGAAAGAGGGCTCAGCAAGCAATGAGAACAGCTCTGTCATTATTGAGTCACTCCACCATTGACTTTATCTGGCTTTTCAGACAACCTGTGGAAAGTGCCCTGCACAATCTCCTGTCCATTTACCGACTGATAATGGAAATGGAAACATTTATTAAATGGAAATTTATTAAATGGAAACATTCTGCCCCTCTCCTGCCAAGGCAGCACAGGGACAGCACTGAAGGAGCAGTAATTAAAACTTCTTGTTAGTCCCCTTGTCTCATTATGAAAGCCTTTATCTTGAACCTTCTCCAGCAGAAGCCCCCAGGTGAGGAGGCTGAGAATTTTCTCTGTGAGAGTTCTTTTTGAAGCAAAATTAGCAGGTTTTACTGATTCAGCTGGCTTCTATTTTTGGTGCCTCGCTGGGAATACATTTAGGGAAAGAGAGGGTTATAATTTGCAGCAGGAGCTTGGACCAAGCCCCCCTGTGACATCAGAATGCAGACACTCCAGGTTACTCATCACTTCTGAAAATCCTGTCCCCTCACGTGCAACAAATTCAAACCTTGACTACAAACAGCTCCCATTGCTATGGACATTTTAAATCTATTTATCTGTCAAAATGTAACATAAATAGCATTTGTTTGATGGATTTGCCAGTTATTCAGGAGCTCACGAGTAAAAATATCAAAGTGCTGGGCCTCTGCAACACAGAAATATACCCCTAGCTCTTAGCCCTGTTTATTTTTACAAGGCTTTGCTATTAGAGGATTTTATTTTGTTCCAGGATGCTTTCTCCTCACATCAAATTCAAATTCCACTTATCTTTCTTACTTTCCTGACAGCCTTTTTGCGTTTGAATAAGATTATCAGAGGAGTAATCAATGTTCTGCTGAAACTGCAGGGGTTCAACAGAAGCTCTGAAACCACATCACTCAGAAG
>JAHLSL010012507.1:0-13769 GCA_025920805.1 Petroica traversi
AGTTGTGAGGAGTTCCTGTTAAAGGGATGGATAAAGTTGAAAACAGGGGCAGAATTCTGGCAGAAGCTGCAGGAGGTGCTTGCAGCAGCAGCAGCTTTGCACAATCAGGTCCAACGAGCTTTTGTGCAATGATTGCAAAATGTTTTGCAGGAATGGGGGCAGTGCCAAGGGGCCCTCTGAAACAGGAGGAAGTTGTGCTGTCCAAGGGCTGGATGTGTCAAATGGGGCTGAAATCCCTCCTGGTGAATTCCATGAGCTCTGTGCCCACCCTGAGCAACTTCCCTGTTCAATTAATGTCAACTTAGATAAAAATAGAACCTAAATCTTCTCATCCCTAATCCAGGACCTCATCCATAGCTCCAGGAGCAATGGGTAATCTTGTTTTCCTCCTGTGGAAAGAAATGGAATTTCTTTCCTCCAAGCTTCTTACTGGAATATTGGAGTTTTTTGTGGTGGAGGTTCCTTCCCATTGCTGGAGAAAGGGCACCAAACTGCAAAATAAATGGCAAAGCACAACCATATGCACATAAAAATCCTCAATGAAATAAAACTTAAACCCTTCTAAGATCTAATTTATGGCTGAGGAGTGTCAGATCTGTGGTTCTTTATGGAGCCTTCTTTGATCAATATGGGAATATTGGGGTGGAACAACAATAAAACCACAAAAAAAAAAATTAAAACCCCAAAGAAAGTCCCCTCCTGTCTTCTTTGCCTGATTATTCCCTTAAACCCCTCTGCCTTCTTGATGCTGCCACTCAGCTGGACATAATCTCCTTGGATGGGCTTTAAATGTCCCTCCCAACCCAACCCATTCCATGGAAATCCTGGTTAAACCCCCGGTGTCCAGGAGAGGAGAAATGTCCTCAAGGTGACATTTGCTCCCGAGGCCTGGGCAGCACAATTGCTGCTTTTATCTTGCAATTTTTCAATGTTTCTGAGATAAAATAAGCAGGTTTTGTGCCAGGGCAGGGAGGTGTCTTCACAGGAGTGGATCTCAGATGAGAAGGTTGATAAATCGGCGTTGTGAGAATTAGGATTTGTGTTTAATTGTTGTCAGCATTAAATAATGAAATATAAATATCTGTGTTTGCTTTGCCAGGCTGGTACCGAGGATACACACTCCGAAATAAATCCAAAAAGGTACGACCTCGCTTTTGGGTGACTCTAAATTGAATTTCACACCTTGCCAGACCCCATCTGGCTCTGAAAACACCTGCATTTCTTGTTTTATATCCTGGCCATGGGGTCCTTTCCTCAGTGACAGAAATAAAGGAGCTGCAAGTTCAGAGCTGTGAGCTGGGTGTTCCTCCACTGGAAGCGTGAGGAATGCAGTTGGAATTTCCAAAATTCCCTGTTCCCATCTCCCAGCAGGAGTTTATTGCTTTATTGTGTTGCTCTGTGAGCTGTGCACATCCAGAATTAGTTGTGTTTAATGGGAATATCAGAGTTTGATTGGAAAATATTCCAGAAATTACATATTTGTGGGTCTCAGCCAGGCTGCTGGAGCTGGGAGCTGCCTGGAAATCTGGGTTCCCCCAGGAATTCTGGCACCTCCCCTGTGGTGATGTCCCCTCCCAGCTTCTGTTTTTGGGGGTGGGGAGGAGTGAAAAGGGAACAGAATTCCAGCATTCCCAGAAGGTTTCTCCATGACAACAGAAATTTGGGAATTTCTGTAGATGGAGTGAAAAGGGAACAGAATTCCAGCATTTCTTAAAGGTTTCTCTGTAACAGCAGAAATTTTGGAATTTCTGTAAATGGAGTGGAAAGGGAACAGAATTCCAGCATTCCTTAAAGGTTTCTCCATAACAACAGAAATTTGGGAATTTCTGCAGATGGAGTGAAAAGGGAACAGAATTCCAGCATTCCCAGAAGCTTTCTCCATAACAACAGAAATTTGGGAATTTCTGCAGATGGAGTGAAAGGGGAACAGAATTCCAGCATTCCTTAAAGGTTTCTCTGTAACAGCAGAAATTTGGGAATTTCTGCAGATGCTGGTGGTGGGAGCTGTCCTAAGGAGCAGAGGGCAGCCTGACAGGGAACTCCAGGAATATTTCATGGCAGTGACTGAAAATTTTCAGGAATTTACAGCATTTCCTGCAGGAAGATGAGGGTCATTAGAGCAAAACAAGGAATCAGCTTCTCTGAATTGCCCATACGGACCTTCCCTGCTCCTCCCTGTCCTTTTTTCCTGCCTTACTGGGGTATTTCTTACTCCTTTCCCCTGCTTTTTATTAAATAAATTCTTGTCCCACAGTAGGATTGATTTATTCCTTTCTCTCTTTATTTTTAGGGCATTTTCCCAGAAACTTACATCCATTTAAAAGATGCCATCGTGAAGGACCGAGGGTAGGTTGGCATTTCTTTGGCAGCAAAACCCAGGAAATTAAACCCAAAACCAACCAATTGAAGCAGCTGTGGTTGCCACAAACCCAGGGTGTCCCTCTTGTGCTGGACTGGAGCTGCAGAATCCCATTTTCCAGAGCAGTTGGAGGTGATTTGCAGAATTCAGGAAGCTCTGCTGGACAAGTCAGTGGTGGGAGGCTCAGTCCAGCTCCTCTGGGGACTCCTCGAGTCATAACAGCTCCTGCTGGCAGCCAAGGACCCAGCAGGAGCGTGGATTCCTTCCTGTCTTGGAAAACACTGGAGGAAATGACTCCTGGATGGATTCCTCGAGCTGGGTCTGCTCCTTAAGTGAGAGCAAAACAGCGGCTGCAAAGGAAGGGACAAACTCTTAAAAAAAACTTTTATTTTCATGTAACTGTTGCCATTGCGGGTGGGGATTGTTCCAGGCTTAATTGCTGTCTCTTTATGCTGGTTTTGGAATGGGTCCACTGGGAGAAACAGCAGTGAAAGGAGCTTGAAGGATTTTGCTTTAAAAATTGATGAATGTGGATGTGTTGAGAACAGCTTAAGGGTCTTGCCATCATGTGTGAGCAAATTGTGTGCAAATCAACCCCTCTGGAGCATCCATTTATGTATTTATCAAAAAAAAAAAAGCTGGTTTCCATGAAGTTTTAACCCTGAGTGTGAAACCTTTGCTTGATTTTGTCCTTTTTCTCTCTCAGGCAGCACGAAACGGTGATTCCCAGCGAGCTGCCCCTGGGCCAGGAGCTCACGGCCACGCTGAGGGAGTGGGCAGTGATCTGGCACAAGCTGTACGTGGTGAGTTCTGCTCTGGGCTGGGCTTTGTGCCCCGTGAGCTGAGCCTGAGCTCTGTGCAGGGCAGAACTGAGGGGTGGAGTGGGGCTGGGAGGGCTCAGGGTGTTCTGCTGTGGGATTGGGAATCCAGAACTGAGGAGCTGGGAGGGGTGTTCTGTGGGATTGGGGAATTCAGAACTGAGGGGCTCGGGGTGTTCTGCTGTGGGATTGGGAATCCAGAACTGAGGGGGAGGTTCCCTGGGTGGCAGGGCCTGGCAGAGGTGGCACTGTCACCATGGCAGGGCCTGGCAGATGTGGCACTGTCACCATGGCAGGGCCCAGCAGAGGTGGCACTGTCACTGTGCCAAGGCTGGCTGGGACTCACAGCTCACCTGGGAAGTCCAGGCTTTGACCCCATCAGGGCAGGAAAATCCATCTGGGCACGGGACTGGGGGATTTGGGCAGAGCTTTGGGGTTTCCTGGACTGGCTGATCCCACCCAGAGTGTCCTTGGCCCAAACAGGGAACGAGCAGAGAGTCAGGAATGTGAGGTGGGGGAAGATGTGACTTGTCAAAAGCCACAACTTGGAATGTCCTGGGTGTGGAAGGGACCCACAGGGATCATCAATGCAACCCCTGACCCTGCACAGACACCCCAAAATCCCAGCCTGGGCATCCCTGGCAGCGCTGCCCAAACGCTCCTGGAGCTCTGGGGCTGTGCCCATTCCCTGGGGAGCCTGGGCAGTGCCCAGCACCCTCTGGGGAAAGAACGTTCCCTGAAATCCAACCTGTCCATGATCTCCAACCTCTCCCTGATTTCCAGCCTTTCCATGATTTCCAGCCTTTCCATGATTTCCAGCCTTTCCATGATTTCCAACCTTTCCACGATCTCCAACCTCTCCCTGATCTCCAACCTCTCCCTGATCTCCATCCTGACCTCCCTGGCACAGCCACAGCCCTTCCCTGGGTCCTGTCCCTGTCTCAGAGCAGGAACAGCCCCACAGAAGGAATTCCTTGGCTGCTCCCAGGTCTCCCAAGCCTGGAGCTCTCTGTAGGGTGGGGAAGGAGCTCTCAGGTCCTAAATCCCTGACCTCAGGGGTCTCCTCAGAGTCTCAGCCAAGGCACTGCAGGGATTTTGGGGATTTTCCTCCAGTAGGTTCTTCTTGCTCAAAGAAATGAGTTTGCAGTGAGTTCCTTTATTTTAGGGAATCTTAAAGAGTCAAACCTGGTTTTTCTCTGAATGGCAGCGAGTTCAGCCTGCACAAAATGCTTTAATTAAGAAGAGAGAGTGAGTTTAAATGAGCTCTAATCACTCAGTGCACCCAGAGCAAGTTTTGCTGTTGGAAATTTCAGCAGGCCACAAAAACGTTGTGTTTGTGTGCCACAGAGCCACAAGAATTTGTTCCACCCTCTCAATTTAATGAGAAGCTCTACGTGATGGTATTCCTGTGTGAAAAGAGTTTTGTTCCTGGCATTTTTTTATTTCTGAATAACTTTCAGATCCCAGCCTCAGAATCTGTTTTTTTAACGAGCAGAAGTCTTTCATGTTCCTGTGCTTAACCAATATAAGGCTTAAAATAGGTTTGGAAAATGTTGTGGTTTAAAATGGTTTTGAGTTTATTTTATTTTCCCTGCAGTATGTATTAAAAGACCTTGAAAAAAAAAAAGCTAAAGGAGGAAGGAGGCATTTGAGGAGAAAAAGGAAACATGAGGGGATTTTTTATTTTGGCAGCATTTAATTTCACTTCTTTAATTTCTGTGGCTTTCATTGCAGCAGTGGCTTTATCTCCACTGCAAAATAAATATAAAATGGGGAGGGTTTTTAATTGGTTTAGTTAATAGGAATGAGCTGTGGAGATAACTCAGGTCAAATTGAGGTCTGCCCTGAAAATTCACACTAATTGCCTTCTCTTTGTAGGTATTTTTATGCAAGAACATATTTTTTCTTTGTTTATTAAATATATCTGTAATATCCTTTCTATAGAGCTGAAAGCTCAAGTAGCCCCTGTCAGCACCTTGGTGTTCACCCAAATCAAAGGGAAGATTGCTTTTATACCTTTAAATTTGATTTAAATACAGGTGGTTTATAACATTCCTGTTCTTTGCAGAGATGAGAATGGGGAAATAATTGCAATTATCTTCTTTTAACCCTTCCCATGGAATTTTGGAGCTTAGTGACCTCATGACTGTCCCAGGAACCCCAAATTATCCCTCCCCATGGCATTTTGAAGCTGTGATCTCATCACTGTCCCAAGAACCCCAAATTAACTCTCCCCACAGCATTTTGGAGCTGTGACCTCATCACTGTCCCAGGAATCCCAAATTAACCTTTTCCACTGCGTTTTGGAGCTGAGTGACCTCATCACCCTCCCAGGAACTCCAAATTAACCTTTTCTGCAGAATTTTGGAGCTCAGTGACCTCATCACTGCCCCAGGAACCCCAAATTAACACTTCTCACAGCATTTTGGAGCTGGGACCTCATCACTGCCCCAGGAACTCCAAATTTGTGCCACTTCCCCATGAAAAGAGTCAGAATCCTCCCCGAAACTGCCCCGCTGTGGTGGCAGGCAGAGGATGAAACCTGGGCTCCCATTTTAATGGTGTGAATGAATTCCCTGACCCTTTTAAAAGCTGATTTATTTATCTCAGCAGGTTCATGTTTAATTACATGGTGGAGCTCTGAGGTGCAGAGCAGGGTGTGGGGATGGGACTGATTTCATGAGGGTGGAACCAGTGAAGGGAAGAATTTTCATTAATTAGAGATGACAAGAGAAGGAATGGCAGGAGGGAACTCTACGCCAGACAGGTTTTGGGTGACTCTGAATTTAAATTTCACACCTTGCCAGACCCCATCTGGCTCTGAAAACACCTGCATTTCTTGTTTTATATCCTGGCCACGGGGTCCTTTCCTCAGTGACAGAAATAAAGGAGCTGCAAGTTCAGAGCTGTGAGCTGGGTGTTCCTCCACTGGAAGCGTGCGGAATGCAGTTGGAATTTCCAAAATTCCCTGTTCCCCTCTCCCAGCAGGAGTTTATTGCTTTATTGTGATGCTCGGTGAGCTGAGCATATCCAGAATTAGTTGTGTTTAATGGGAATATCAGAGTTCAGTGTCTTAGAACACCATTGTGGTCATTTCCCATCATTTCTCTGTCCTTTTTACAAGAAGCCTCCGTCAGAGCAGTCTGGAGGTGCTGGAAAGAACCAGAGGTCTATTTTTAGTGGGTGAGGTTTTTCTGAAATAACGTCCCAGGGAAAGGTGAAGCCCTTAAAGACACTTAAAAAGATCTTAAAGGCACTTAAACCTTGGCAGTGCCAAGTGCTGCAGAATTTACTGCGTGGCTCTGACCTTGTGGTGTCACAAAGTGCCAGGTATTTTTAGTTAAATAAAACTCCTGTGGCTCTGCAGCTCAGGAGGGTTGTGGGGCCAAGGTTTCCAGGTTTTCCTTGCTTAAAATTGCCTGGTTTTTTGCCTGGGCTGGGCTGAGGTTTCCAGGTTTTCCTTGATTAAAATTGCCTGGTTTTTTGGCTGGGCTGGGCTGAGGTTTCCAGGTTTTCCTTGCTTAAAATTCCCAATTTTTTTGCCTGGGCTGGGCTGAGGTTTCCAAGTTTTCCTTGCTTAAAATTGCCCGGTTTTTTGCCCGGGTTGGGCTGAGGTTTCCAGGTTTTCCTTGCTTAAAATTCCCCATTTCTTTTTGCCTCAGAACAACAAAACCACGCAGTTCAGGCACGTGCAGCAGCTCACCTACAGCCTGATAGAGTGGAGATCCCAAATCCTCTCCGGGACCCTGCCCAAGGATGAGCTGGCTGAGCTCAAGAAGAAAGTCACTGCCAAGATTGACTATGGCAACAGGTGAGCTCCAAACTCACCTACAGGGGAAGGCTCTGAATGCAAAACCAGGCTCTGAATTAGGCTTAAACTTTTCCTTGGAAAGGCTGAAATGGCAGATTTGAGTCCCCACGCCTGGCAGGCAGACATGGAGCAGTTGGTTTTTGGTAATGGCACAGATCTCTGTGCCTTGGCAGGAATTCTCCTCTCTTCACCCTGCACAGATCCTGGCGTGGTGGCCTTTCCCTCGGGGCACAGTTTGTGCCTGGATTTGGGAAATCAGCAGCCACGGGGCAGGATTCCATTGGTGCTCCAGCCTTCAGGGGTTTGCACAGCCCCAGGACTTGTTCACCTGCCTGCCAGCCTTGATTCAAATCCGAAAAGTAAATTAAGAAGGAAGCTCATGGCAAAGAATTAACAACCAGCTGCATTCCGTGAGCTTGGTGGGTGCTCTCATCCACCTTTAAAACAAAGCCATTTCAGCAGGAATAAGGGAGATATCATCCAAGGATTGAGTTACCTGGTTAATTCCTTCTGCCCTTAATGGGAAAATGGGAGAGGGAGGAATTTTCAGAGAGGAAAAACCAGCAGTGAGTGAGGTCATTCCAGGGAGGGGGATGCTGAGCACTGGCAGTGATTTGATCTTTGCTGCTCCCCCACACTCTGGCATTTTTTTTGTCTCCTGGGGCTGTCCAGGATCCTGGGTCTGGACCTGGTTGTCCGAGATGACAACGGGAACATCCTGGACCCAGATGAAACCAGCACCATCTCCCTCTTCAAGGCCCATGAAACTGCATCCAAGAGGATTGACGAGAGGATCCAGGAGGAGAAGGTACCTCTGGTGGCTCTGATTTGCCCTCCTCAGTGCCCACTGTTTTTATATTCCTCTTCATGCTGTGCTCCTTTGGCAGCAGAACTAAATTCTCCTGTGTTTGTTTGGAGTGGAAATAACAAAGTTGAATGGGAATATGAAATTCTTTGCAGTCCATGCAGCAGAGTTTGGACCTCCGGGGGCAGCCAATATTCAACTCCACTCACACTTACAGCCTCTACGTGAACTTCAAGAACTTTGTCTGCAACATTGGGGAAGATGCAGAGCTGCTGATGAGCCTCTATGACCCCGACCTCTCCCAGTTCATCAGGTAGGGGCTTTATTTAGGAGATTCTGAAGCAATTTAGATCATTCTGAAGAAATCAACATTCTGAAGCAATTTAGTCACCAGGGTGACCATTCTGAAGAAGTCAACAAGGGTTAGAAAGGGAGGTCCAGCAGGTGTTTTCCAGTTCTGTTTCCTAGTGGGGGAAAATTAATTCCAATTCCTGTGGAATGAATTTCAGACAGGCAGGAGGTCAAGGCCCTGTCCCTCCTAAAGCTGGGCATGTCTTTGATCCCACATTGTCATTTTATATTCTTAATTTCCCCCGCTGTGACTGCAAGCCTTGGTTAAGCATTTTATTGATTGTTTCCTGGTAAATAATGGATTTACAGTTTTTGCTGCCCAGTCAGTGAAAGTTCATATCTGAAGAGCTGGGGAGGATATGAGGGACTTTATCAGGGTGGCAGTTCCATGTCAGGAGCACTCTGTGTCCATCTCTGCAGCGGGAATTGTCCAGGGAAGCAGCTGCCAGGGCTCACCCCTCCCGCCTACAGTAAACGAGTCACTTCTGAAGCATTTTGGGATAAAAGATTTGTCAAATATTCCTAAAAGATCAAAATGCTTTTGGGGTTTTTTGCCAGGAAATGGAGATGGCGGGTGTTGAGCTATTTAAATTTCTTTTTTCTCCCTTTCTTTGCAGTGAGAATTACCTGGTTCGTTGGGGTAGCAATGGGATGCCCAAAGAAATTGAGAAACTGAATAACCTCCAGGCTGTGTTTACTGTAAGTCCAGGGAACCCCAGAATGGGTTGGAAGGGACCTGAATCCCATCCCATTCACCCCTGCTAGGGCAGGGACACCTCTCACTGTCCCAGCTGCTCCAACCTGGCCTTGGGCACTGCCAGGGATCCAGGGGCAGCCACAGCAAATCTGGGAATTCCATCCCAGCCCCTCCCCACCCTCACAGGGAGGAATTTTTTCCCAATATCCACCCCAAATTTCCCCTTTTCCCTGTGTCCTGGCACTGTAAATATCTCTATCTCCCTCCAGATCCAGAAAGCCACAATTTTCCCTGCGTGTAACCCAACAAAACCTCTCCCTCTCTCTGCTCTCCTTCCTGCTCGGAAAGGACGTTGGTGGGACTTGACTGAAATCTTCTTGTAGGACCTGAGCAGCTCTGACCTGATCAGGCCCAGGATCAGCCTGGTGTGCCAGATCGTGCGGGTGGGCCACATGGAGCTCAAGGATGGCAAGAAGCACACGTGTGGCCTCCGCAGGCCCTTCGGCGTGGCAGGTGGGACTGGGGACCTGGGAACACCAGCAGGGCCCAGTGAACCCCTGGTGGGACTGGGACACGGGCTGGGAACTGGGAACTGTAAATGCCAGCACAGCCTGGGAGCTCCAGCTGATAAATTGTCCCTCCAAAACCTTTAATGAAGGTTGGCTGGAGATCAAACACTGTCACTGCTCACTTTTGTCACCTCCTGCAAGGATAAGAGGCTGTACCGGCCTTATCAGAGTGGGATTTGCTGCTCAGGGCTCATGGGATAAAGCTGGAAGTTTTAAAGGAGCCTCGGTGAACCAGACTCCCAATTCTTATTTTATTCCTGGGATTTTTTTTTTTTTGTGAAGAGAGACTTCCTTGAAGTCCAGGGTGGAAAAAAGTTTCTGAAGAGGCTGTGTTTGAATACAAGTGGAATTTCTTTGCCTGGAAATGTCCGAGTCCCACCTGGTTTTCCTCAGGGGGTGTATTTTATCAGAGTGTACTCAATATATTCACACTCACTGCCATGGGCTGAGCTGCACATCAATGGGAAGGTGCTTTCAGAAAAGTTAAAATGTGAAGGATGCCATCCATTGCTGCCACAGAATCCTAAATTTTTGGGGGGGGTTGGAAAGAACCTTAAATCTGGGTTGGAAAGAACCTTAAATCCCCCCTAGGGGTGGCAGGGACACCTCACGCTATCCCAGGTCACCCAGAGCCCTGGTTTTGAGTGCCACTGACCCAAAATAACCCCTTGTTCCCACTGTGAGAGGGAAAAGCTGTGTGTGGGTCCCTGGCAGCTCTGAGTGATGCTTTGGTGTCGTTGCAGTGATGGACATCACTGACATCATCCATGGGAAGGTGGACGACGAGGAGAAGCAGCATTTTATCCCCTTCCAGCAGTGAGTACTGGGCTGCAGAGCTGCAGCAGCATCCCTTGGGGAGGGACAGATCTGTCTGGGAGCTGCAGAGACATCAGAGAGATTTCTGTCACCCCTCAGGAGCCTTTGCCCCCTTGGTTTTCTATCTCTGTGACAGATTCAATTCCTTGGGGACATTGGAATTTCTGGAAGAGGAGCACAGAGAAAAATAATGTTGTGGGGCCTGGGGGGGGGATGTGATTTTCAGAATTTCTGGGGGTTTTGACAGGATTTTCAGGATTTTTTGGCAAGATTTTAATGGAGACTGAGCAGAAACACAGCTCTTTGTCTCTGCTGTGTGGGACCCTCTGTGCTGCCCCTCCCTGCCCACGTTTCTTTGTCAGGGTCAGTCGTAGGGAAGGGATTTCTCCCTTTCCTGGGGAAGAAATTGCAGCCCCACTGAATTCTGCATTTCTGCACTGAGAGTTGGACTTGTGTGTCTGTTCTGCGTGCTCTAATTGCTCACTTTGGTATGTTAGAGTAATGAAAATGGAGCTTGTTTGGGTAGACTCAGGCTTGTTGTTACAGCCCTAAATATAGCAAAGCATTGGCTGCAGCATTTGTTATTACAGGGTATTTTCAGGGGAGATTTGGGTTTGTTCCCCTGTCCTTTCTGGGACTGGAAGGGTGGCTTTCCCTTTGCAGAATAATGTTAGTCTGCTCCATTTTTTTTTTTTGGTGGGTCTGTTTGGTTATTTTTTGTTTGTTTAGGGCTTTTTGGTTTGTTTTTAAATTGTTTTGGTTTGGAATTTTTGCTTGGGGTTTTGCTGTCGTTTTTCTTGTTTGTTGATTCATTTTTTGTTTGGTTGGTTTGGGGTCTTTTCCCATTTTTCTTCTGCTCTAATGAGGCTGAGTTCAGCCCCCCAGCTGGACACCAGGATGGGCAGCCTGTGGAGACCTCGTTTCTCCCTCATTATTGATGCTTTGGGTCAGCATCAGCATCTTGTCAGGGTCAAGATCCAAACCTCAAGAGTCTTGTTTGTGACTAAGGATGGGTTCATCACTCAAGTGATCTCACAGCAGTCATTAATTTATATTAATTTATATTAATTTACCAGGGACAGTTTTGAGGCAAACCTGATGAAGTCAGAGTTTAAATCCTCATGTTACCGTTACCTTAGGCCTGAGGGATAAACTATGATGCATTCCCTAGTGAGAAGGTTTACATAGATTTTGTGCAGGTGAAGGAATGAAAATCCACATAGAATCCTTTAAAAACCCTACGTTATTTGGAAAACAGCCACTGTTGGCCATGTCCTCTCCTTGTATGTGGTTGGTGTCAGTCTGCCCCAATTCCTGATCCTGTTTTTGTGGCCCAGGATTGCCATGGAGACCTACATCAGGCAGCGCCAGCTCATCATGTCCCCCCTGATCACCTCCCACGTCATCGGCGAGAATGAGCCCCTCACCTCTGTCTTCAACAAAGTCATCGCTGCCAAGGAGGTCAACCATAAAGGCCAAGGTGCGGCCTGGGGGGAACCCAGCCTGGGGGAAACTCGGCCTGGGGCAAAACAAGGCATGGGGGAAAATGGGCCTGGGGTAAACCCAGCCTGGGGGGAACCTGGCCTAGGGTAAACCCGGCCTGAGGGAAACCCAGCCTGGGAGAGACCAACCAGGCCTGGGGTAAACCCGGCCTGAGGGAAACCCAGCCTGGGGGAGACCAACCAGGCCTGGGGTAAACTCCGCCTGGGGGAAACGTGGCCTAGGGCGAAACAAGGCCTGGGGCAAACCCGGCCTGGGGCAAACCTGGCCTGGGGCAAAACAAGACCTGGAGGAAACGTGGCCTGGGGTAAACCCACCCTGGGGGAGATTCCCTGCTCTCCAGGGCAATAAATGGGTGGTGAAATCCCAATGTTGCGTGTCGGTAAAACCGTACAAAATGAGGGCCTTGTTACTCTGGTGAAATCATGGCTCAGGCCTGCTGCTTCAGCTGAGTAGAAGAGGACTGTGGAGAAGTGACTGAGCTGAATTAGAGATGGAAAAACATGTTTCACATCGTGCTGGATGGTGGTTGGTTGGATTATGTTTGTTCTAATTTGAAACTGTGTAACTGATGAAGGCCTAACTGCTCGAAAAGGCCTGGTTTTTGCATTAAAGCAGCTCTCCTTTGCACCTGTCTGGTGACTCTGCCTCACTCTGCTTTAGCATCCTGACATCAAGGTTTAGTGGAGTTTAGTCCCTTTTTCCCAATCCCAGTGTGCGGCCTTTTCATGGCCGTCACTTTGTCCCTTTGTCACCCCATCACATAGAGCTAAAATCCAGCTAAAACCAGGAAAAACTTGCATGAGAACAGCCCTCGCTTGTTAATAATATGCTTAAGGTAGATATTTTTAACACCTTAAAAAAAAAGTGTTTTATGGGCATGAAGTATTTATAAGTGACTGTGGCTGCGTATCCCAAACAACTTTGGGGTTAAATCCCATTGTTCCAGATTTTTCTGGTCTTTCTTGACTCAGAGACACTCAAGATTCATCTTTGAAAGTTTGGGTTTTACTTCAGAGAATCTTCTTGCTCAGCCAAGTCTTACTCAGATTTAGGGGCATGGAGAACTGGGCAAGAGAGAACCAGCTGGGAACATGGAGTTTTCATGAGAACACCGATTTTTTGAAGCACAGGCTTAAATTTCAGGGATTTGTACCTTTCTGTTTGTGGTAAACACATTTTATCTCCCTTTCTTAGGTCTCTGGGTCTCCCTGAAGCTGCTCCCTGGGGATCTGGCTCAGGTTCAGAAGGATTTTTCCCACCTTGTAGACAGATCCACTGCCGTGGCTCGAAAAATGGGCTTCCCTGAGATCATCCTTCCTGGTAGGTCCCGTGTGCTTCTACATTCCATGGAGAGAAAGAGCCACCTGAAATTCTAGAATTTCTGTCACAAAGAAGTTTCTTTTTTTAAAAAAAAGATTTTTAGCTGAAAACTTTTTAATTTTATTCAGATTTCCTGGTTATTTTCATTTTTTTTTTTGTCACAAGAAGTTGAAAACATGAGTTTCTTTTCTTGTGACAAAATGATGGAGCTTTGAGAAGGAAATGTGTTTTAGTCAAAGGGATTTTTGTTGCCTGTGACTTTGCCCCACCCCATTCAGAGTGCATTTAGTTTAATGAGCTCTACAAAGTTAAAAAAACCCCCAAAACATAAGGATAGAGGATCATAGATAGGAAAATGGTTCATTTTAGAAGATTTTGTGTAATTTGAGACAGAGATGAAACCGGTGAGACATTGTTGTTGTTAATTAAAGGCTGGGAGGAAAACGAGGATAACGTGGGGTTGTTAAGTGTTAACCTGTCCCACTGGGAGTGAGAAACAGCTCACTCAGCTCTGGCAATTGCAGGAGATGTTCGCAACGACATCTACGTCACCCTGATCCAAGGGGAGTTTGACAAGGGCAAGAAGAAAACCCCCAAGAACGTTGAGGTCACCATGTCTGTGCACGACGAGGACGGGAACCTGCAGGAGGTAAGAGGGCCTCTGGCACTCTGTGAGCATTTCCCACCCAAAATCCTCCTTTTTTACCTTTTTTCCCCCCC
>JAHLSL010012512.1:0-15716 GCA_025920805.1 Petroica traversi
CAAAACCCGCAGTAACGGAGAGGCCCCTGCCCTGCCCCGGTGGGCGCGTCCTGCTCACCAAAACCCGACGTTACGGAGTATGGGCCGGGGCCGCCGGAGCGGGGTCAGCAGAAAGCCTCCGGCTCCGCTGGCCCCTGCCAGCCGCTCCGCGGACCTTTTGTTCCCATTCAGCACCTTTCCCAGCACCTCCTGACTCCCGGGGCTCCCATCCGCGGGGCCAGGGCAGGGGCCTCTCCGTTACTGCGGGTTTTGGTGAGCAGGATGTGCCCAGCGGGGCTCACGGCACAGGGACCCAAATGACGATGGGGACGCGGGCACATCCAGCCCCAAGTGAGGTGACTGGAGCTGCTGTGGGGGCTCTGTGTGGGGAATCTGAACCCAAACCTAAAAACCTGACCCCACCTCCCTGACAGCCCCGGGAGGGGTTCAGGGCAGGAAGGCAGCAAGGCTCGGCATCCCAGCGTCCCGGAGCATTCCCCGGATCCCCGGTGCCGTCCCAAAGCGCAGCCAGCCTGCTGAGCCCCGTGCAGGGGATGGATCCCGTACCGCGCTCGGAAACGGGTACAAAACCAGCGCTCCCACTGCAGGCAGCCAGCGGGACTGGAGGAACGCAGGGCACGGCCCTCTGCCCCCGTTCCCGGTGTCCCAACACCCCAGCAGCACACAGGGACACAGAACTGCTGCCTGGAGCTCGTCCTGCATGGTGACAGTCCCGGGGACCCCAGGACAAACCCGGCTCTCCCTGGCCCCCCACAGCCGCCGATGGAGCCTGGGAGGAGCCTGGGCAGGTCTGGCCACGTCCAAGGACTCTCCCAGCCTCCAAGGACTTTCGGCTGGGATTTCCTGTGAGGGATGCAGCTTTGCAGATGTCACAACCCTCGCGATTTCTGCTCCATGAGCCCCTTGGATCCACGAGGTGCCCAAAGCTCCCTGGTAGCGCTGCCGGGCTGGGACAGAACACCCGACCCAGCTCGGCTCACTGCTCCTGCAGGGCATCCTGCAGCTGGCACGGGCTCTGAACAGCACTGCCTGGGGCCTCCTGCTCCCTGGCATCCCTTTCATCCCTTCCAGCTGGGGCGCAAACGCTCCCCTGGATGCAAATTCATCCCACTCTGGGGTGCAAACCCACAGCTGGGTGAAGCCCTCCCCTGGATACAAACCCATCCCCAGATACAAACCCAGCCCTGGATACAAACCCATCCTTGGGTGCAAATTCCTCCCACTGCAGGGTGCAAACGCACACCTGGGTGAAAATCCACCCCGGAGTGATCATTTATCCCTAGATGCAAAGCCATCCCTGGGTCCAAATCCACCCTGGATGCAAATCCAGCCCCAGGGTGCTGCACCCCATTCCGCTGCCTTTCCACAGCACCCCTGTCCTTCCCCAGCTGCCCCGGCCCAGCCCGGTGCCACCCCGTCCCCACCACTGCCACCAGCATCCTGCTGCCAGCCGCGCCCACCGGATCCGGCAGACAGGTCTCTTCCCCCCAGGCTCCCTGCTCGGTGTCTGGCTGAGCTAAGCGTATTTAGCGCTTTTAATTGTTCTTAATAAATCAATCCCGCCAGCCCCTTAAATCATTTTTGTGGCTTCCCTCGCAGCCGTCCCCGCGGCCGTGCCGGTGTGGAGCCTGCTGTCTGCAGCGCTGCCGGGGGGAGGTGGCCGGGCTGGGGGAGTGGGGACGGAGCCGCCCCGCTGCTCCTCGGCCCCCGGGAGCTGCGTCAGGGGGCTCTGCCTGCTGGGTAGGGACCCCCTGCCTCAGTTTCCCTCTCTGTGTTTCGGGGATGCCCCAGCTGCTCGCCCTCCCTCTGCTGTGTGGGTTCAGTCACCCAATATTGCACATTTTTGGGGGACACCGAGGATCACAAGTCCCTTCTCTCACTCGCTCCTCCCCTCAGGCCCAGGCGCTGTGGGGACAGAGATGGTGACAATGGATGTCACCCCTGTGGCCCTGCTGTCCCAGCCTGGTGTGAGGTGGTGCCAGGACAGACATGTTGTGTCCTCTGAGCCCCTGGTGCCACCACGGGCCCAGGGACACACAGCATCCCCTGCCCATGTCCAGCCAAGGCCTGAGCCCGAGGCACAGGATGAGGCCAGTCCAGCTTGTGACATCCAAATGGGATCAGATCAGGCCCCAATCCCCTCCGGGCGACTTCCTGAGGCTGGGATGATGCTGGGATGATGCTGACACTCAGACAGATGACAAGACTCCTATTTTTGGGGACACGCTGTGCACCCACACCATCCCCATCACCTTGCAGCATCCCCTGGCATGCCGAGCTCCACCATCCCATCCACCCCACCCCACATCCCATCCATCATTTTCCATGGCAGGGATGAACACCTAACACGCAGGACACTTGCTGGGGGAATGTCACCCAACAGCCCATGCTGGCTTTGGGTGCAAAGCAAACCTGGCAGGACACCCCAAGCAGGATCAGAGCAGCCCCCAACCCCCTCCAGCGACTTCCTGGGGCTCGGTGCTGCCCGGGAGCTCGGGTGACACCCAGCTGGATGACAACACTCCTGTTCTGGAGGTTGCATTACACACCCCACAGCACCCCAAACACCCTGCAGCACCTCCAGCCTACCCAGCCCACCTCCTGCTCCATCTCCCACCCAGCAGTGCATCCTCATCCCTCCTGCCAGCCAAGGTGTGTCCTGCTCCCCTGCACTGCCCAGCCCTCCATCCCACCACCCAAACCCACACCCTGAACCATCCCATCACCCAGCTCCACACCCATCCATCACCACCCGCAACCACTCCAGCCCTGCTGACATTTTTCACGGGAAGGATGAACACCCAGCACCCAGGTGGGATCAGCCCCCAACCCTCTCCAGGCTCTCAGGGCTCAGAGATGCACAGGGTGACAGTGACACTCCAAGCAGACGGAAACGGTCCTACATTTGGGGACACGCTGTGCACCCACCCCATCACCAACACCCTGCATCATCCCCCAGCACACCCTACCCACACCCTGCTCCATCCCGCCACCCAAACCCACATCCTGAACCATCCCATCACCTCAACCCTCATCCCATCCCTCACCCAACCCCACAGGCACCATCCCACCGGCCGCGCCAGTCCTGCTGGCATTTCCCATGGCAGAGATGAACACCCAGCACCCAGGATGGGGGACATGTCACCGAACAGACTGTGCTGGCTTTGGGCAAAAAACAAACCCGGCAGGGCTTGGAGGGAGAGAGCTAACCTTGACACAGTTGCAGCAGTCACTAATAGCAGGCAATATGCCTGTTCTTGGGGGACTGTTGCAGTTGCTAAGATACTGGCAGCCGTGTGAATGGAAATGGGTCAGTAAACCTGTGGAGAGATAGTGTGACACTGTAACCGGCACAGCTGTTGCAGCCTACATCGAAATCCCACCCTTTCAATATTTATCACTCTCCGCCTTCGGTTCCTTCCTCCCAGCAATTTTTTCCACGTTGGTTTTGCCCGGGGTTGGTGAAATCACCCCGAAGACTTTAATGAGATGAGAGGTGGTGGAGCAATGGGATGGGGTGGAGAAGGCGCGGTGCAGGGGGACGAGGAGGAAATTAAAGCCCCCACTTTGGGTGGGTGGGTGTCCCCCCCTCCCCACCCCACTCCGTGAGCAGGATGGAGCCAGTTCTTGGAGAGATTTAACAGGAAACAGGCTATAATCCCCCTGGTAGGAAAACGGGTGAAAAGGTCAATTTACTTCTGTCCCTCGTTTAGGCACTGTGGTGAAATTACACACTTGCAGGAGCCGCTGCGCATGGCTGGGAGAGGAGGGAGCAGGGCTGTGTCTGTCCCCGGCTGTCCGTGTGTCCGCCCCGCCTGCTGCCTGCCCTGAGCCTTCCCAGGCACCACGAGCAGCACCCCTGAATCTCAGGGCAGCACCCCTGAATCTCACGGCAGCGCCCGTGTGGCCCCACGAGTGACATCCAAACATCCCAGCGTCCCATCCCGTGTCTCGGCACTCACCACGCACCCGCGAGGGCCCTGCATGTGCACGGGTGCCCAGTCCTGACCTCAGTGCTCCAGCACCTCCCCAATGCTCCAGCACCTCCCCAAATGTTCCAGCACCTCCCAAATGCTCCAGCACCTCCCCAAATGCTCCAGCACCTCCCAAATGCTCCAGCACCTCCCAAATGCTCCAGCACCTCCCAAATGCTCCAGCACCTCCCAAATGCTCCAGCAGTCTCCTAAAGCCCCAGCATTTCTCCAGGTCCTCCAGCATCCACCCGGCCTTTCAGTATCCCCACCCCACGTACTCCAACATCGCTCCAAAGCTCCAGCACCGCCCCAATCCTCCAGCACCCCACGAGAAACGCTCCAGCGCAGCTGTATATGCTCTAGCATCTGCTCAAATGCTCCAATATCCTCACCAAAAAGCTCCAGCATCCCCCCAAATGCTTCAAAATCTCCCCAAACACTCCAGCATCTCCCAAAGGCTCCAGCATCCCCACGGCACCAAGGCCTGATGTCACCACCCCCTGCCCCACGCTGGGCTCAGCTCCCCGCTGCCTCTGGCGCTGCCACAACTCAGCCTGGGGGGGAAGGATTGATAAGGACCCCCGGGAGCGGGGTCACAGCCGCGGGATGACGCTGAGAAGTGCCCCTTGTCCCCGTCCCCCGCCGCTGTCCAGGTGCGGGCCAGGAGGGGGTGCCGGCAGGCGGTTGCTGTCCCGGCGCTGGCCCGGACCCCGCTGCAGGGAGGAGGGTGAGAACATCTGGTCGCAGGGAAGAGGGACAAGTCCAGGGAAAAATGCCGAGCTCTTGGAAGAGGCCCTCGGTGCCGCGGCTGGGGTGGAACGAGCCCCAGCATCCCTTCTGCTCCGCAGCTGCGCCGCGGAGGGGAAACTGAGGCACGGCGGAGCCAGACAGTGCGAGGTGGGGTCAGGAAGCCGCGAGCACCGGGGTCACCCCAAGCCACCAGGCTGGGCGAGCACTGCCCACGATTTACAGCCCGGGGTCCGGCATCCCGGGGGCAGCCGGGAGGGAAAGGGAGACTGCGGGGAGCGAGGGGAGCGGCGAGATCTCTCCTCCCAAAGACGCTCCCTGCCACCCCCCCGCAGGTGGCTGGAGCAGAACGGTTGATATGGAGACAGGGAAGCACAGACTGTCTGGGTAAGGTGACATTCGACAGATGCCAGGTTCAGACTCGCTCCAGCCAGTATTCCCACCCCCTTCACTGCCTCAGCCCCCGCGCAAAGGCATGTGCGGGAGGGGGAGGGCAGGCTGGGCCGGGCAGAGGGGGGGTGGGACACCCTGCGATCTGCTGGGAGGTGAAACGCCACCTTGTCCCCACCCTGCGCCCTGAGTGCCCCCTGCCAGGCGGACTTGGAGCCCCTGGACCCCCAGCCCCGGAGCCCGTGGAGCAAACGAAGGTGCCACCCCTGTGAGCGCCCACCCAAAATGATGGGAGAGCCTGCCCCGTGCCAAGCAGGCGCGAGTGGAAGATTTGGGGGACACATCTGGGGAAAGGATCGCCCCCCTCCTCCCCCCCGATTGCAGAGAGGACAATTAACTGATGCCTGAGAAGAAATGGCCCAACTTTGGGAGAGCAGGGGCTTCTCATCTCCCACGCAGGCAGGTGGACAGTGGGCATGCCAGCCCCTTGTTCCCAGGTCCATTGTCCTGGGGTGCAGCCCTGTCTCTCTGCACCTCAGCAGAGTCTCTCGTGCCTTCTCACCCCTCCAGGCTGGAGATCAAAGGGATGCTGGAGGGATTCCTGGCATGAAAGCAGCCGGGAGCTCCTGCTCCGTGCAGGAAGGGGGGACAGGGCAGGGGCAGGGGACGGGCATGGCCCCGCACCCAGAACAGGGCTCGTGGTCCGCAGTGAAGGCAGTGGGGGGTTTGGCGGGAGGGAAAGGGACAAACACGGGGGGTGCAGAGCCCCCCAGCACTCTCTGTCAGATCCCCTCCCAGCAATGCTGCACCCCCAGACCCCCCGGAACTGGAATGGCTCCCGAGCTCCATGGAGCAGGATGGTGGGGGCCGCCAGCCCACACAAAGCCCCTCCAGGCTCTCCCCGAGCTCCCGGCTGCTGCTCCCTGACCCCCTGTGCGGGGAGGTTGGGAACTGCTGATGAGCTCGGCCCTTTCCCAGCATCCCGGTCCCGGGTGGCCCGGGCAGGTGTGGGTCACCGCTCAGCCCGGGATGACAGGGACTCCGCGGTCTGGATCGCTGGAAACGGAGGCGCCTGCTGAGGGGCTGCAAAGCCTTCAGTGGGATGGGCTCCAGCACTTGCTCGGGCTCTCTGCCTCCTCTTCATCACCCTCTGTCTCCCAAATATCCCCAACGTGCTGCGCAGTGATGCCTGGCACAGCCCCAGCTGGGACACGGCACTGGCCCGGGGACACCCCGCGCCCCAAGGTGGGGGGACACAGTTCCTCTCCTTCCTGCTCCCTTCTCTGCGTCTTCCTCCTCCTCCTCCTCTCTGCCCTAAAGCCAGACGGATTTCACCGCTCTGCTGAGCTCCAAACTCCACTTCCAGATTTTCAGTGCGACCTTCTGGCTACCTGGATCCAGCACTGCAAGATGCCCCCTCTGATCCCCCCTCCCCTCCGGCCCTCCAGCATCCCCGGGGGAGCGGGGCTGGATGCAGCCAGGAGCGGGATGCAGGGGGAAGCTGGGGGTGGCCGAGGAGGAGGAGGAGGAGGAGGAGGAGGAGGAGGAGGAGGGAGAGGTCGGGCTGCACCTGGATGCAAGACCAGCCTCAGGAGGCTTGGGTTGTTGTGTTTAACCCAGCCTGGCCCAGGGAAAAGTGGGAGCATGGTCAGAGAGAGCCTGGCAAAGTCGCTGCACGTGTGGGAGGTGCTGCCGTGGTTCCTGGGGCAGCCTTCAGCCTCACTGCCTGCACCGAGGGTCCCCCCAAAGGGCCCCCGCTCTCCTGGGACACCATTCTGCAGGGATGTGCCTGCTCTCCAGGCTGCTCTTGGCTCCCCGTGCCTGGATCCTGCCCCAGGGGGCAGCCAGGGGTCTGTGGGATCCCTGTGTCTGGCACTCACTGATCACAGATAACCAGGGGGAAGAAGGGGGGAAAGAAGGGAGGAAAGACATAAAACTCCCCAAATCCCCCAAACCCCTGTTCAGGCACATGAGGCACCATGGGCTGCAGAAAAGCAGAAAAAAAAAATATCCAGGGAAAGAGATGGAAAAAGCCCCAAAGCCCCAAGTCACCGTCACACGCTGCCCCCTGCCCTCACTGCTCTCCCCGCCGGTTATTTCCAGCCCTCTGCATCCCCCCTCCTCCTCCTCCCCATTCCCTCCCGGCACCCTGCTCTCCTCCGCTCGCTCTTGCATTCTGGTATTTGGTGTGTTCCTCAGCTGCAGGAAATTCCTGATGCTCTCCATCATGCAGCCTGCGCTTGCATCCCCCGCCCTGCCCGGCTCCCCTCCAAAGGACAGCCATGTGCCGGACAGCCAGCGCCGCCATTGCTCCCCTCCCAAACACAGGATTTGCTTCTCCCTCTTCGCCTTTCCTTCTCCTTTGTTTTTTTTCCCCCCTTCAATTATTTTCAACTCTAACCCTGCAAAACACCCCCTCTCCATCTGCGCCAAGGGCTGGAGCTGCCCAGCTCCGGCCATTCCCCTGCCTGGCTTTTCCCTCTTCGTCTTCCTCTCTTCGCGAGACCGCTCCTGATCTTATTTTAATTCGTCTCAGACGGTGTTGGAGTGTTATTTTAAGAGAGAGGATATGCACAGACATTGTGTTTTCTGCTTTTTCCTGGCCCCAAGCCAGGCTCTCTGGGCTGTCAGCTACCCACTGTGTTGCAGTCACGTGTGGGAAGAGGCAGCCAGAGCCAGCCTCACAACTCCTGGTAGCAACATGGAAATCAAGTGTGCACTTTCTTCCCTCTGTATGTGTCTGTATTATTAATAGCGTCTCTCTCCGTGAGTTATCCATAATGTATCTTAATACCTGTCCGTCGGTAAATGATGGATTACGGAGCACTGGCGCCCATGGCTCCGTGTGCCCGGGGGGGACAGGCGGCGTGGCCCTGCCACCGTCACCCCCGAGCTGTGGCATGGGCTGGGGGACATGGCAGAGGGGTGGGGATGGGATCTGGTGGCCACGAGCTGCTCTGGTGTGCCCCAGCCCGCTGGCACCGTGGTGAAATGGGCATGTGGGGAGCAGCGGGTGCTGCGGGGAGGACGGGCCAGCTGGCACTGGGATGGCCCTGAGTGATCCCTGTCACTGGCCAGGAGGTGCCGGGGGACACCGATGTCCCACGCTGAGGGCACTGGCGCTGGCTGCTACACGCTCACAAAGGAGTGGGACATGGCACTGCACACCTGAGGGACTGCGGGAGGCCAGCGGGTGGCAGGGAAGGTCAGGATAGACTGGCACCGCATGGCACGGGTTGGATGGACAGGAACTGGCACGGGTTGGGTGGGCATGGCACCCAGGATGGATGGACATGGCACAGCACAGGCTCAGAGCGTGACTTTGCAGGACGCGTGTCCCATGAGGATCCACTGCAGCAGGAGCTGCCCAGAGGAGTCCGAGGGGCTCCCAGCCCCAGGAAGCTCAGCAGGGCTCCCCCCAAGTCCTACACAAACACCCAAAATTGGGGCAGCAACCAGGCCCTGCACACAATGACAGCTGCCCCTCTCCAGGCTGGGGGGTCCCCTGTCCCCTCTGCATCCTGGGGATGGAGACACCAGGGCAGGGAACACCCAGGGTGTTCCCAGTGCTAACCAGTAACACAGAGACCACAAACTGCTCCACACCGTGCCCACAGCCCTGTTACACCTGTAAGGCTCATGTGCACGTGGGCACGCACACCACACGTGGGCACACCCCTTGCACACCTTGACACACAGATGTGTGCAGGTGTTTGGATTCATCAGTACCTGGGGCTGCTGGCAATGTCCCTGCCTGCAATGTCCCTCCCTGCCTGCAGTGTCCCTGCCTGCCTGCAGTGTCCCTACCAGCAATGTCCCTCCCTGCCTGCAATGTCCCTGCCTGCAATGTCCCTCCCTGCCTGCAGTGTCCCTCCCTGCCTGCAATGTCCCTGCCTGCAATGTCCCTCCCTGCCTGCAATGTCCCTGCCTGCAATGTCCCTCCCTGCCTGCAGTGTCCCTGCCTGCCTGCAATGTCCCTGCCTGCAGTGTCCCTCCCTGCAGTGTCCCTGCCTGCAATGTCCCTGCCTGCCAGCAATGTCCCTCCCTGCCAGCAATGTCCCTGCCTGCAGTGTCCCTGCCTGCAGTGTCCCTGCCTGCAGTGTCCCTGCCTGCCAGCAATGTCCCTCCCTGCCTGCAGTGTCCCTGCCTGCAATGTCCCTGCCAGAAATGTCCCTGCCTGCTGTGTCCCTGCCTGCAATGTCCCTGCCTGCAGTGTCCCTGCCTGCAATGTCCCTCCCTGCCTGCAATGTCCCTCCCTGCCAGCAGTGTCCCTCCCTGCCTGCCATGTCCCTGCCTGCAATGTCCCTGCCTGCAGTGTCCCATTCCCACAGTACTCCCTGCACATCCCTGCTGGAACACCGTGCCCATCCCCTCACACCGTGCCCTCGATGCTGCAGCGTGCAAGGACAGAGGAGCACCCCAAGCCCAGGGGGTGCCCAGACCCTGCTGAGGGGCTGCCCTGCACCCCAACACACAGTGGGAGCAGCGTGGGTGCCAGCACCCAGCGGGGGTCATGGGGAGCAGGAATCCAGGAAGGCGAACCGGAGCTCAAGGCTTCGCTTTTCTGGATTCTGGTTCCCGTTTCTGCTCCCGGCTGTTTCCATGGAAACTGGCGTCGGACCTGGGAAAATAAGGTTAGGGTTTGCAGCGAAGGCCCTCTGCCAGCCTGGCTGCCTCTGTGCCCCTCCGGCCCCGCCGCCTCACCGGGGCACACGCCCGGGTACCCCCCACGCCTGCACCCATGCGATGCTCAGGTTTGGGGGCTGAGCTGCACCAGCACCCCCCGGCTTCTCCTGGCACCCTCTGTCCTTCCACCTGGTGACCCCTGGGAGCCTGGCACACGCCGGGTAATTGGGATCTGGGACCATCACGCTGCTCCCTGCCTTGCTGGTGAGGGTGGCGAGTTGGCGGAAGCACCCACTGGACCCAGAGCCCTGCCCTGCAACCCCACTCTCTTCCCTGGTGCTCCAAACCTGGCACGGGCTCAGCCTCCATGGAAACTTCCCAACAATGCTCATGTGGCCATGACACCCCACCAGCCCCACTGGGACAGGCGATGCTGGGACTGTCCCCACTACTGAGGCCCCATTTGTGGGTTTTACAAAGACCCAGCCTCAACAGCAACCTCACCCTCCCCTTCCCCAGCTCAGGATCCCCAATTGCTCCAGGGAAAGTGGGGAGTTGGAGGGGGGAAGAGAACCAGGACACGACACCTCGGGGGAGCCGTGAAGACTAATGAATGGAGGCTTTTAAAAAGCACTTTGACTGAGAAGTGCTATAGTAGGAACTAATTATCCCTCCTGCCTGCGCGCACCCTCGCGCGCCGGCGCAGCCGCGCTGCTCCCTCCCGGAGCCACAGCTGCAAAATCACAGCCAAGCCCAGCACGGCAGCCACGCCAACCGGCATCGCCCTGGCTGGGGAAGATTCCCTCTGCGCCTCCACTGTCCCTCTGTGCCCCTCATGTGCCTCTGCCCCCCACTTTGCTGCCATGGCCCCCCCGGCAAAGCTGGCAGCGGCGGGCTGGGGGCACAGAGTGGTGCTCATCCCCTCCTCGCACTGTGGTTTTGGGGAATGTTTCCTTTTTTATTAAAATTCTTCACTTTACCGTGCTGGCAGGTAGGCTGGGTGGCCGTCCCTGTGGATGCTCAGGGATGGGCAGCACCTGGCACAGCAAGGTGGGCGGCGGAGCCGGCAAAGCCCCCATCCTCTCTCAGGTGTGACCCTGCAGCCCAAGCAGCGGGACTGGCCCTTCTCGCTGCTGCCCAGCTCCCAGCAGCAGCCATGGCAGCAGGGAGACACAGGCAGACGCCCCAGATGCTCACCCCGCTCAGCAGATCCCCACGCTGCCGACCTGCAGCACCCACAGTTTTGGGGCGGTGCTCCCTGGCCCTCCGCACCCCTGGAGTGGGATCTGTGCAATCCCCTCCTGCCGTCCCAGCACTGCCCGCTGCCCCATTTCGCATTCCAGTGTGGGCCGGCCCCGCTGCCCTCCCACTCCCACCCCCACCCCGGGCTGCGTTTCAGCTGTTGTTGAATTCTGTCCAGGCTGGATTCATCACAAGAGCCCTCAAGCGGCTGCAAACAAACAGAAAAAACAGGGAGCAGGAGCGCGCGGAGCGATCGATCGGCGCTGGGGGGGCCTGAGGCCCTTTGGCAACGCCAGACCAGCCTCAAATTCCTCACTTCCAAGAGAAAAGGAGCTGGGGATGAGCGACAGGAAGAGGGGGATGGAAAGCACAACAGCCACCAGGCGCTGGACCATGGCAGCGAAGCCCCCAGGCTGCGGTGATGGGCACAGAGTGGTGATGGCTCTCCCTTCCTGCTGGAGACCGGCTTGTACCTCTCTGAAACTTCCCTCTTGTGGTTACTGCAGTTAAAAAAACAAACAGGAGACTTGGGTGCATTAAAAAAGAAATAGGAAATGGCACAAAAGCACCCACAGGGATGGCGTTTGCCCAGAAGCAGTGGCACTGGGGTGGGTGTGGGGTCATAGTGCTCGTCCCTGGGGCAGGGGGAAGGAGAGACCCCTCATCCTGACACTGCAGAGGGGATCAGGCAGTGGGAACATGTGGCATGTGATGGGCAGCTGTGGCCCCAGGTCCCGGGGATGGATGGTAATGGCAGGGGAAGCAAACTCTGACACTGCTCCGGTGGGAATTGCCACCACTGGAGCTGTGGGGTCAGGTTGCTGCGCCTGGGTTTTTAAGAGGGGCTGGATAATTTTTACCACCACTAACGATCCCATCTGTGCCTGACACGCTCCAGCTCCGAGCCCAGCGTTCCGGCAGGGCTCCCACACCTCCCTGCCAAGCTCTCCAACTTGCCTCCCCCTGCCTCGGCTGCTGGGCTCGGGGCTCGGGCACGGCCCCTGCTCGGTGCTGCTGGCACGGGGGCAGCCGTGCCCCTGCCGTGTCCTGGTGCCACTGCTGCACCCATCCATGGTGCCCTGGAACGCTGTGCATGACAGCCCTGGGGTGGTCAATGGGGAGGGGTGGCACTGGTGAGGATGCTGCACAGCCTGGGGACACAGAGGAGCCTCTCCAGCTTCAAGGAGAATTTAGCAGGGGTTTTTTGCGGAGGTCCCTTGCAGGGTGACACTTGCTGTCCTCCCTACGCAGGGACGAGGACCCTGCCATGTGCTGGCACCATTCGCCCTCTTCCCGGCTCCAAACAAAGACCTGCTGGAGGATGCTGCTTTTTGGGAGGGGGGTTTGCAGCATCCTGCCTGCAGAACTTCCTGCCAAATCCCATCCAGGCAAGAGCTGAGGGGCACAGCACTGGTGCCTGCAGCACAAGGCTCCTCTCCCTGCAATGTCAACCTGCTGCTCCACATCCAAGGCTGCCCTTGGAAAAGCTGTCGGCTGCGCTGGCTGCTTTGCCAAGCCCAGGACAAGCTCTTTAGCTCGACTCTGCCAGAACAGATGCCTGGGCGACTGTAATTCTTCCTAGCATGGATGGAGGGGGGGATGTGTGGAAAAAAACCCAACCTCGTTTAAGCATCGCAGTGGCCGCTCTTCCCTTCCCCAGCACCCGCAGTGTCGCAATCCCACAGAGGGTCCCCCAAAACCCGAGGGGGGAAGCGGGGAGAGTCGGGGTGGTGCCAGGAAGGAGGGCAATGCCCGGAGGGAGGATGGCGTGGCACAGCACATGCTGGAGCTGAACATGGCTCTGCTGCCAGCTGGGGAGGAGAGAGCGACCCGCTGCAAGGACAAGTGGGAAGCGCGAGCTTGGCGTGCCACTGGTGTCCTTGCAAACGCTGCTGTCTCCATGCTCCCCACAAAGCAGCCAGCCTGTTCTCATGGCAATGTCCTCTCCAAGGAGCACAGGCAAGGGAGCACGACGCCGTGCTCTGGAGGGGCCAGGCTCCTTCTCCCCCAGCAGGGCACGGCCGCAGGGCAGGAGCTCCAGCCCGGCCATAGTGCTGCTGGAGAAGGACGGCAGCGTTTCCACATGGATATTTTCTTCCACTGGCTGCAGTTTGGGGCTGCCAAAAGCCAAAACAAGAATGGAAACATCCCATTTTGCTGGCACAAATTCAAGGCAGGGTTGGGGTTTTTCTCTTTGGTTTCGGCTTTTTCCTTTTTTTTTTGTTCTTGTCTTTGGTTACAAACGGAAATTCCCTGCCATGAAATCATGACGAAACCCCAAATCAAAACACAGCTTGGACTGAAACCTTCACCCGATTCCTATTTTGGGCTGGTCCCAGAGCTGGGGATCACCCCCCCCAATAGCCCTGGGACACAGGACTGAGCCTGGACCCCACTGCCAGCCCTGTGTGAGGTGAGGGGACCCCTCCAGGGACCTGATGTGATTCCACCCTTGGAATGCACCCCTCTCCAGCCCTGTTCTACGCCTCCCTGACTTGGTGATGGCACCTGGGAACCGGCATCAGGCCTGGCAAAGCCCAGTTTATCTACAGGGAAGCTGTCCCTATGGATGGGGCCAAGCAGGGAGCAGGATTAGGGTGCCAGTGGCTCCAAGCGTGTCACAGAGCAGAGCTCACTCCCAGGAAGGTGCTTTGCAAGAGCAGTTGCTGGGAATGTCTTCATCCAGCCCATCCCAGGGAGCCCGGATGTGGCCAAGCCCTGGGGCTCACCCCTGCAGCCTGCCCAGCATTCTCTCCTCCCATCCCCTCTTTTCACCAGATGTTGGGGCTGGAGGATGAAACGGCTCTTCCCACCCCAGTCCCCGCTGCATCTCTCTGCAGCTCCCGTTCCGGAGCCTGGATCCAGCCACGCAGGCTGAATAAGGCTGAGCCTTTGTCCGGCTCCCCCCGCCGTGCTTCCCTTATCTGGCCCGGCCGCCTTGCCAAGAGCAGGCAGACGATGGCAGCAGCCCCGGGCTGGTGGGGCCCGTCTCTTCTCCTCCTCCTGCCCCAAAGCCCCCGCGGCCGCTGTCACCCCCTGCCAGCACCTCTCCTCCATCCCTGCCTGCTCCCCAAAACTGGGACAACCCCCCCATAGCTCAGTGCTGCACCCCAAACCACACACTGGGCGCAGCATCAGTGCCACCCGCCCTGCACCCCCAGGCTGCTCCTCCCTGGGGAACCCGAGCATCCTGGGGGTACCCGAGCATCCTGGGGGTACCCGAGCATCCCTGGGGACTGCAGCCCGGGCAGGGCCGGGTGAGTTCAGGGTCCGGGGCAGCGTGGAGCCGGGTTATCTGTCTGCAGAGCTCCATGCACAGCAATTAACCTCCAGAGAGCAGCCGCGGCTCCTGCCAAGAACCACATTAGGTGTGTGTGGCAGCGTCTAGACATGCGAGAGACCAGAGGCCTTGATCTGGAGGAAGGCGGCTCCATCCCTTCCCCCTCTCCTTGCCCGCCTGCCCCGCAGGGACCCCCTCGCTGGGGTCTGGCCAGCACCGAGGACGGAGCACCGGGAGGGATGCGGGGCCGGGGGCGGGAGGCTGGGCTCACCCCGTCCCTCTGGGTGGGTGTGGTTCCAGAGAGCACCGTGCTGGGCTATTAAAGCAGGACTCTCTTGCTTGGCACATGGCACGGCTCAGCACGGCACAGCACGGCACGGTGGCCTCGCGGGTGACACTCTCAGATCCCCAGCCATCGGTGGCAGGAGGAGCAGAAAGGTGGCTGCAAGCACTACCTGAGCCATCTCCCACCAGGAGATGTGACAAACATCCCATGGAGCCAGCAGCAAACCCTGGGATGAGCCCTGGAGCAGAATGGAGCTGGGAAGAGGCCCAGCTCGCTGCCCCCCAGTGCCAATCCTGTCACCTGAGCCAGGTGGGCACCGTGGGGGCTGGGCACCGTCCCTGCCAGTGCCCCTCACACCCATGGCACCCCCTTGCTCTCACCTCCCGGGTGCAGCCACCCCAGACGGCTGCAGGATGCTGGGGAGAAGAGATTTTCCCGACGTTAATTAATTAAAATAAACAGCAAATTAAATACAGCAAAATTAAAATAGCTCCGGAAATTAATTTTCAACAAAACCCACCTGGAAAGGCTGGATATTTAAAGAATTAATGGAGCCCTCTGAGACCATAAAGAACCACTGAGCTCCCAGCATCCACCAGCCCCCCCCCCCCCCGAGCCTTCCCGGGGACCCAGTGATGTGGGGAAACTGGGATGGGACCGGGATGGGACCGGGATGGGACCGGGATGGGACCTGCACCTCCTGGCAGCTCTTGCCTCAGCCGCCTGCACACGCCCGCTGCTGCCACAGCGGGAGGGAAGGACGCTGGGGAAGGATGCAGGGATGCTCCACACCCTCCCAGTGGTGGGAAGCACCGGCCCCAGCTCTGGCTTGGCCTCACACGGGGCTCTGCAGGGTCCCCAAGCTGCTGCCAGTTCTGCCCTGCTGGGGCCAAATGTGGTCCCTGTGTGACCCGTTCAGGCTCAAGGATGTCCCCGTCATCCTCCACAGCCAAAACTCTGCACTGAGGGAAAATCTTGACCTCCAAACCCCATCTGCCGGGGGGCTCCGGGCACCCCACAGCTCTCCCCATGCATAATCCCCCCGGCCAAGGCGGGATTACTGTGCAAACTGGCTGCTCAGCCGGACAAAGCTCCTTACCAGGCACGGCGGGTGGATCGATGCACTCCCGAGGGGCCCGGCGGGGCTCGGGCCCGGCTCCGGGCGGGCAGC
>JAHLSL010012512.1:37266-51576 GCA_025920805.1 Petroica traversi
CCCCCCCCGGCTGCCCTCCCTCCCGAGGTCCCGGAGGGATGCGCGGGGCATTGCTGCCCTCTCCCGGGTTGCACCCGCACTGCGCACCCCTCCTTAGGGCTGCGGGATTTGGGGACACACACCCCCGTCTGCAGCCCCCCGCCCACCATCCGGGGTGCACTTCAGCACGGTCTCCAAGTCAGCACCGCTGCGCCCTCACGCAGCCCCGTGGAGCCGAGTGTCCCCACGGAGCCAAGTGTGCCCATGGAGCCAATCAAGTCCTTTTCCCCTTTCCTCCCCCCACTTTTCACTCTTTTTTTTTTTTTTTTTAAATCCAAAGCTCTGTCTGAGGCCTGGAAATATCCCCGTTGTTTGCTAACTCCCTGCTCCTCCAGTTTTTTTGTGTCCCCTAAAGGGAATGCCAGGAGGGAAGGCAGTGAACGAGGCCCCTCGGGTCAATGGTGGCAGAGTGAGGAGCTGCCCCCCAACTTCCTGAGCACCTCAAAACCTCCCTTCCCACAGCTCCATGGAGCATCTCCCCAGCACCAAGTCGCCGTCGCTGTTAATGTTCCCAGAGCCGGGTAGATACAATATAATTAAAGTAGATAATACCAGTGATGTTTGTTATGACACCATGTTTTCGTGAGTGACGAGTGAAGGGTTAACTCCAGGGAATTGGGAATATTGCTTGGCTGCTAATAACACGTGAGTCATCGATGGAATAACACATGGGTGCAGGGAGAGACACAGCACCTGGCTTTACAGCAGCCCTTTGCCGTGCCTGTGTGGGGCAGGTCGGGGTTTCATGTGTGTTTTGGGATCAACAGGCAGCAGGAAGGAATCTGAACTCCAGATACACACTGGTCACCCCAGCTTCGCTGCTAAACTGGGGTGAACTGGTGAGCTTGGTTCCTGCTGAGAGTTGTTTTCCAGCTGGGACCTATTGCAACTGGAAAGGTGTCAGATCCGTCCCCTCCGTGCACCCCACGGGGATCAGCGGGGTGGATTTGGGGCTGGCTGGACCCTGCAGCCCCGGATAAGGATGGGGAGCAGGCTGTGTTGCTCCTGGAAGCAGAGCAGAGTGGAGGCCTGGGCTCCAGCCTGGTCAGCAGAGGAATCTGCACACGCAGACAGGATCACTGCAATTGCTGGCGGCTGAGTGAGCAACTTTGCAGGCTTCCTCGTCCCCTCGCCCTGAATGTCAGCTTTGAATTTTCTTGCTATTTTTAGGGATGGTTCAAAAAAAAAAGAAAAAAACCGAAAAAAACCCCCACCGAGGAATATCCCTCCCTTCTCACTTTGCAGGGTTCTGTGCCCCATGAATATTGCAAGGCTGTGGATCACTGTACCTGTGCAGGGCAGGGGGAGAGGGACAGAGGGACAGGGCAGGGAAGAGAGAGAGGTCGTGCAAAAAACATGACATTGCAAGCAGAATGGGTTAGAATGTAAAAGATTTATTAATTTAATCCAAAGCATTAAAGGTCGTGTATTAATCAAAGAGATGCTTAAAACTGTCAAAGTCCTTTGTCAGGTTTGAAGTGCATCTCTATAGTTATCATAAAATATATATATCAGTCTGGCATGGAGCCGCAGGCAGGGCTGGAGGAGGATGAGGAGTTAAATGAGGTGCTTTGCAGTGGGATGGACACCCCCTCCCGGCCCTGCCAGGCTCCTGTGGGTGCCCAGCACTCCCACGATGAACTGGGTGCTTCGCGGGTCATTCTGCTGTCCCCAGGCCTGGCTTTGTCCCCTCTCCAGCCAGGTTCGTGCCCTGTGGTGGTTTGGGGGTTGTGTTTGGAGCCTGAGTTGTGGGTAGAGATGGATGCGGTGGCTTTGGGAGCAGGGTGTGCCCTGTGTGTCCCCCTGGGCACAGGTGGCTCCAGCCGCGGTCATCGGGGCGGCTGAGCTGTGCCCACGCCACTCGTGTCCCAGCTCCGCGAGGGCTCAGCCCGGCCAGGATTTCTTTTTAGCTGGGGAGGTGGGCGGTGGGGGCGAGTCCCCGGGGCCACCCGGGTCACCCTCTCCCTTGTCCCCTCTCGCAGCCAAGTGCTGTGTCAGCAGCGTTGGCGTGGGCTTACGCTACCATCTAGCGGCTGCTCTGCCACCGCTGTCCCCGGCTCGCTCCGTGTCCCCGCAGCCCACCCTCCCCACCCGCGGGAAGCCACCCCCGTGCCCGGGACAGGGTCACCTGCCTGGGTCTGTCCCCGGAGAGTGCGGATGGCCGGGCTGGGGGTGGTGGCAGCTGTCACCCCGAAAGCCACCAGCACCCCGCGCTGGGAGCAGGGGGTCAGGGGGCAGTGGGGCACTGTGGGGGGATGTGGGGGCGCGGGGATAGAGGGGCTGGGGAGAGAGAAAGGTGTTGGGTGCTTTGCTGGGCTGTAGAAGTTGCCGTTGTGGGGAGCGCAGTCCAGAGACCCTGATGGGGTGGGCAGGGGGTGGGGGGAGGTGTCTTGCCCCTCCCACGTCTCTGGGGAGTTGGGGCCAGGCAGATTTTGCCTCCATAAAGGTATCTGCTGCGGAAGAGCCCAATTCATCCCCAAATTCCATCACCGGGCTGTCCCGGAACAGCAGCAAAACCCTTCCCGATTTCTCCCAATGAAACCATTTCTGAGCAGCCCCGGGCTCCTGCTGTGCCCCCTCTCCATCGCCCTTTGCGCCGTCACCTGACCCTTCCCACGCCCAGAAACCTCCGTCCCCAAATCCTGCTGCTCCCCCGTTGCTGTCACAGCTGCTGCTGTTGTCATTGCACAGCTCTTCCCAATTATCTGTTGTTTTTCCATGGTAAAAGGTGTCCCCTCACAGTGACTGGTGCCGAGCTGCTGGGTAATTGCAGATAAATCCATCTGTGCCTCAGTTTCCCCTCTGGGGGGGCAGTGCCTGCAGGCTCAAGCCTGGTCAAGTCCAAACCCACATTTTTGGCCATTTTCCACTGTTGTCTGGCCATCGCTGCCGCGGAGACGTGGCTGCGATCCACGACCCGGGAGCTCTGCGGGCTCTGCCAGCCCCTGGGGAGCCGGGGCCGGGGGGCACAGGGACGAACTGTCCCCTGCCCTGGGTGGGGGTGGCTCCCTGCCGGTCACAGGGGTCCCCAGCAGCATCGGGGGCGGAGGCGTCCCCAGGGAGGGCTGCGGTGCCTCGTTCAGGGTCTGCAGTGTCCTCACACCTGCACCCCGGCTCGGGGGGCTCGCCTCCTCCAGACCCCCGCGCCGTGCGGGGCCCGGGCCGGGCAGGGTGTGCGGGAGGAGCGGGGCGAGCAGGGCTGGGCACGATGGGGATGAAGGTCCCGGGGAGCATCGGGGAGACCTCCTGATTCTGGGTCAGCCCTCGGGGGCAGGGCAGGGCAGGGGAAGCGGTGCTGAGCTGCTTTCTCCCCGCTCTGGCACTGCTGCAGCCCCAGCTCTGAGCTCTGCTCTCCCCTTCGTGCCCCCAGCCCAATCTCTGAAGCCAAAATGAGCCTGCAGCACATTTGGAGGGGTCCTACCCCTTTCCCCACCTCCCCATCACTCCTGGCCCCAGGGTGGACCCTGCTGGGAGCTGCAGGAGCTCTGTGAGGGGTGACCCCGGGCGCGGGGGGGCTGTGCCCACCCGCACTCGTCCCTCCATCCCTGATCAATACCGCCCAGCATTAACAGAAATCGATGCCCCTCCCCTGCCCAGCCTGTGGTCACCCTGCAGCAAAATCCTTTAAGCCCCTCACCCCTCCTAGGAGAGGGGGAGGACAGAAGGATGGGGACCAGGACAGGGTCTCCCCCTTCAGTCCCTTCACGCAGGTACCCGCGGTACTGGGGATGAATCACAAACAGACCCTGCCCAGTGCCAGTGGGTACAGACTGGAGACCCCAACCCCGCTTTGTCTCAGTGTTGTGCTTGGGTTTGGACTGAAGGGCTTTTTGTCCCCCCCAGGGGTGGAGAGGGACAGCACATGTCCCCGAGGTTGTGGGGACAAGGGACACGTTGCGTGGGTGAGATGTGTGCCCCACCCAGAGGGAGAGAGGGTTTGGGGTGCGGGGGGAGCGCCAGAGCCTGCATGTGCTAAATGTCAGGGGGTGACAGAGCCAGTGCTGGGGCCATGGGGTGCCCTTGGCCATGTCCCTCAGGGACAGCCCCAGGCGTGGGTGGCCAGAGCCGATGGCCAATCTGGCACCGAGGCTGTGCCCGGGGCTGCCCGGTGCCAGCCTCCTCCTCTCCCCGGCTGTCCCTGCCCCACAATCTGCTCTGTCCCCCAGCCCCCTGCCACCCTGCCTGGGTGGGGCCTGGCCCTTCCCCAGGGGATTTTACCTGGGGCACATCCAGCCCTGCTCCTCTCCACACCCTGTGCAGGGGGGGGGGGAGGATCCAAAGCACCTTGGTGTGGTGAAGCAGGAGCTGTGAAGATGCCTGGGGGTACCCAGGGAGGGTGGCCTGTTCTCAAGCCTCCTGCTATGTCCCCAAAGCCTCTGGTAGGTCCTCAAACACCTCAGCATATCCCCACTGCCCCTGGTGTGTCCCCAAACCCGCTGGCATTGGCCCCCTGCTCCTCTCCCGATATGCCCAGCGTTTCCCCCATAGCCTGAGCCACCCCTGGCTGGGGTGGGGGCCAGTCCCTCCTTCCCATCAGTGCTGAGGAATTCATTACCGGCACAGCTGGGCCCTGCTGGGGAGCCCAGGCTGCAAGGAAAATTAACCTCTTCCTCCCCTGCCTGCAGGCACAGCACTCCTCCTCCCTGTCACAGCTGGCAGGAAGGGACAGTCCCCTCCCGGGGAGTGCTGGGGGCCGCGGGGTGCTCTCTGTGGGGGCAGCTTTGCAAACCCGAAAGTTTCCCACCCCAGCGTTTCCAGGCTATTATTTACAAAGGAAGTTGTTGTGTCCCCTCCCCACATGGCCTTGGGGGCAGAGAGGACTTTCTCTGCTCACTCCCTCGGAGGAAGCTCCCCAAACTTGTGTCCTGGGGCTGAAGGGGGTGAGGGGGCATCACTCAGTCCTGGCTTGGCCGAACTTGGGAGCCCCTCCATGGGGATGGGTGTTTCCACCCCAAACCTTTTACTCAGTGTTGTCCTCCCAGCTCTAACCACCCCCAGAGCTCATGCCCATCTGGGGACGCCCGTCTCTCTTGGAGAGGGCACGATAGAAGGACCCAGGCTGCCCCCAGTTTGTTAGAAAGGTTTTATTTCTCTGTAATAAAAAAAAAATATAAACAACAAACCCCTCCCCTGCCCTTCCCTACCCTCTCCCGCGGCACTGCCCTCCCACAGCCCTGCCCTAGGGGCGTGGGGGGTTACTGGCCATGGGGCACAGGACTGGGACCCCACTCAGGACTGGGGGTGCGGGGGGGGCAGCGGGCAGGGGGGCACCCTCCTCCCCCGAGCTACGACATTCACCCTGACCATGCTGCCCCCAGTCCCCGCTCCATTCCTGCAGAGCCACCACCTCCCCAAGTGCTGCGGGGCTGACCCCATCCCGTACCCTCCTCCTGCCCCCGGGGGCAAGAGGGAACAGCCCCTGGGGCAGAGCTGCCCCCACCAGGACTCCCTGTGCCCCAGTGCAAGCAGAGTGGGGGCACAGCTTTCAGCACTTGGCTTTACCATAAAGCAGAGGACAAGGTGGGGGACAAGGGGATTCCCCAAATACTGGGATCCCTTGGTGGGGGCAATGGCTTCTTGGAGGAGGCATAAAAAATCTTATAAATTATAGGACATAGAAAGGGAGGGAAGGTTGAGATGACCTCCCACAGGTCAGTGCTGGGATTTTGGGGGGCTGAACCCCACACAGCTCCCAGGAGAGACTGGGGTTGGCATGGGGACCTCCCCCAAGGCCCTTTGATACTGTGGGTCTGGGGGGTTCACGGGGGTTCCCCACACTCCCCCTGCAGCCAAAGCCCTTCTCAGTTTCAAAGCTGGGTGTGAAGGCAATAAAGGGACTGGGGGAAAGGGGCAGGGCTGGGGCACAATTTTGTCTCCTCTCTGAGCCCAACATCCTTGTGCAAAGCCCTGAGTCCTCCCTGGGCACCCTGAGCACCCCCCAAAATGCCTTTTGGGGGGGCACAGCTAAAGAAAGCAACCAGCTCCTAAAGAAAAGAGGAGATTCACCCCAAAGCCACCCCAGAGCTTCCTGGGGGTGCCAGCACAGGGTCACTGGTTGTCCCCAGGCTGGTACTGGGGCTCGGTGGCAGTGAAATAGTCCTCGAGGAAGGACTGGAGGTACTCGAAGGTGGGGCGTTCCTCGGGCTCCCTCTTCCAGCACTGCACCATCACCTCGTGCAGGGACGGGGGGCAGTTCCCGGGGCACTGCATGCGGTACCCCCGCTCCACCTGCTCCAGCACCTCCCTGTTGTTCATCCCTACGGGACAAGGACCCCCCCGCTCAGCGACAGCACCCCCATGGGACCAGCCAGTGGGGAAACTGAGGCACACAGTGGCACTGCCCTGTGGCTTGGGTAGGAGCCCAGTTTAGCACTGGCCTCCCTGATGGGGAAACTGAGGCACGGGACAAGCCCTGCCGAGGAGGGTCAGCTCCTGTCTGTGCCCTGCCCATCCCACCCCAGGGGTGCCCCTGCCCCGATGGGCCATACCTGGGTAGGGCACCCGGCCTTTGGTCACCAGCTCGGTCAGGAGGATGCCAAAGGACCAGACATCTGACTTGATGGTGAACCTCCCGAAAAGCGCAGCCTCCGGAGCCGTCCACTTGATGGGAAACTTGGCACCTGCAAGGGGAGCCAGGTGATCCAAGGTATCCATCACCCAAAACACCCATAATTTGGGGTGTCCATCACCCATTCCCTGGTGCACCATAATTTGGGGCATGCACTGCCCAGGTCACTCAGCCCCAGGGATGACCATCTCCTGGCTGAGGGACACAAGAGGGAGGACGCTGTGCAGGGTTCCCACCCTGCCGTGCCGTGTACTCATCGTCCTCAATGAGGCGGGCGAGGCCGAAGTCAGCGATCTTGCAGACGAGGTTGTCTCCCACCAGGATGTTGGCAGCGCGGAGGTCCCGGTGGATGTAGTTCATCCTCTCGATGTACGCCATGCCCGCTGCAATCTGAGAGGGGCAGAGCAGTGAAGGACCCCCAGAACACCCTAGGAGGGACCCCCACCCTCAGCCCCTGTACCTGGGCAGCCATGTCCACCAGCTGGGGCAGCTTCAGGTAGCGACCGTCCCCATCCTTCAGGAAATCCAACAAGCTGCCTGCAGGCAGGAGGAGACCCCATCAAAGACCCCCGGAACCCCAGGGTGCCCTCCCCTGTGAGCCCTCCTGCCCTGGCACCGTGCCCAAGCAGGGGCCCCGCTCACCCTGGCTCATGAACTCGGTGACGATGTAGATGGGCTCCTCCGACACCACGGCGTAGAGCTGCACCAGCTTGTCGTGCCGCAGCCGCTTCATGATCTGGGCCTCCTCCAGGAAAGCTTCAGGGGACATGGTCCCTGGCTTCAGCGTCTTCACCGCCACCTTCGTGGTGCCGTTCCATGTGCCTGGGTTGGGGACACAGAGTCACCACGAGCCCAGGGGACAGCCAGCCCTGTGGGCCCAGGATGGAGGGGTGTGTGGGTGGATGCTTGCATGCTTGTGGATGGATGGATGGATGGATGGATGGATGGATGGATGGATGGATGGATGGATGGGAAAGGAATCAAGGCAGGGCAAGGAAGAGATCTCTTGATGGGAATCGTGATCCCACTACATCCCACCCAGGACAAGGAGTTACTGTCACCCCAATACCAACCTCCCCCCATTCCCAAACCCTTCATGGATTCTGTGCCAAGTTTCCATCTCCCCCACACAAGTGAGCACCACCTGGCACCCTGTGGTGCTCCCAGCCAGGACAGAACAAGGCTTCTCCCACCCCTGGCCGGCTGGGCCAGCCTTACCCATCCACACGTCTCCAAAACATCCCATGCCAAGTTTCTCGTTGAGGGTGATGGATTCCCGTGCTATCTCCCAGGCGTCCTTAGCTAATCCCAGGGTCTGGGGCTTCTCGGCAGGGCACGGGTAGGTGAGCAGATGGCACAACCCGTCGTTGTACTCTGCAGGGGACGGGGGCAGGCAGGGAGGAGGAGGGAGGGGATGTGATGGGATGGAAGCAGCATGCATGAGTGCAGGAAGCAGGGGACGCCGGAGGAAGAGGATGACGAAGGTGGGACCCCCGGCCTGGTCTTGTGGTCCCATCTGCAATGGGGGTTTGCCCATGCAGAGGTGACTTGATGCATCTTGGGGTACCCATTGTGAACCCAGAGCAGGACATGGGATAGCTCCTCATGCCAATTGGTGACACTCAGCCTGTCCTGGCAGGCATGAGCTCTTCCCAGTGGGGTGCCAGGCCAGGGGTACCCCCACGTCCCCCCTGCCTCTCGCCCTGGCGTGCCCACTGGGCCCTACCCATCCAGACTTCCCCGAACTGCCCATTTCCCAGCTTCTTGAGGAGCTGGAGGGACTCGCGGGGGATCTCCCACACGTCTTTGGTTTTGACTGAGAGGTCGGCCAGTTTGGGGGTTCCCTTGTGGCACGGCACGGCCAGGCGGCAGCACAGCCCAGCCGCCCGCTCTGCAGCACGGGCAGGGACAGGATCAGTGTGGGCACAGACCCCCACCAGCCCTCTGCCCCCTCCCACCACCCCAGGCACCACCAAGGCTCCTGTATCACCCAGTCACCCCCAACACACAAATGCACCCCCTCCACCTGCCCCAGGGATAGCTCTGCACCCCCTCGGCTGGGCTGGACCCCCAGCTGCACCCAAGGGGTGGGTGATCATCCACCAGACACAATGGGAACTCCCTGCACTCTGGACACAGAAAAGGGGAGACCTAATGCCACCACAGAACACAGACCTAATGCCACCACCTCCTTCCCAGTCCAACCCCGGCAGCCCCATCTCTTACCAAAGGGTCTTCTGAGCTTTCCCCACCCCTCCTATTGCCCCCTTGTGCCCCCCACCCAGCCCTACCTATATAGTGCTGGACCAGCTGCTGGACGGTGTTGAACTGGGCACGGGTGGTGATGTAGTACCCCCCGCTGTCCAGTTTCCGAATCTTATAGTGCTTCACGTGGTCCCCCTTGGCCTCATCCCAGTCCCGGATGGAGAGGGAGTAGGCACCTACGCGGGGACACTGGTCAGGGTGGGATGTGGGGCACCACCCCGGGTGTCCCCATCCCTGCCCCTGTACCTTTCGTCGTCTCACTCTCCCGAATGAGGAAGGTGCCTCTGGCGTTGCCGTGGCACAGGAGCTGCCGCTCCGCATCTTTGCGCCCGATCTTCCCGAAGTACCACCTGCCGCGGGGACGGGCTCAGCGTCAGGAAGGCACCGCCGGGGAGACCACGGCAGCCCCCGGCCAGCAGCGCGGCACCGCCCGGGCTCGCGAGGTCACCTGGGCAGGTGGGATTGGGGTTTGTCTCCATCCCTTTGCCCTCCCTACTCACTCTTCTGCCTGGATGGAGTCCACAGGGGCCACGTAGTTGCTGGGGATGTAGCCCGTGGCACCCGAACTCAGTGACCTGGCCTCCCACCAGTCCCCTTCCCTGGGCAGGGAAACAGAGAACGTGGAGGAAGAGGGACAGACAGACAGACCCGCCTGCCGTGTCCCTCCTCACCCTGCGCTCAGCACCGCCAGACCCCGCTGTCCCCCGCCCGTCTCTGCTGGGACCGCTCAGCTCATGGCTCGTGGCCCTGGTACTGAGCCGTGGAGCCCAGGCAGGGCTTGGGTGCCCAGCCTGGGTCCCGCGGGGGTACCCAGGCACAAAGGCACCTCCCCGGGGTGTTACGTGGGTGCTGGGGTGGCAGGAGGTCCGGGGGGCTCACGTGTTGTTGATGATGTGGAATTTCTCCCCTTTCTGGAATGTCAGGTCATCCTCTGTCCTGGCCTCGTAGTCGTACAGGGCGATGAAAAGCGTCACTCCCCCGCCTGTGGCACACGGAGGGGAGCACGGTGACCCCAGGGTGCAGAGCCCAGGGGTGCTGCTGGACCCCTCCCCATCACCCAGCCGCCCTGCTGACCTGTGATGCCCCCGCTCCGCGTTTGCAGCACGTTGGAGGTGAAGCCCCCCGGCTCCGCGAAGGACGGGGCCAAGGGCACCGCCGGCCCCTGGAAGTTGTTGAAGTCGGGGATGCGGGTGAAGATGGCCCCGGGCTGAGTGGGGTCGGGGTCGTACTGGGAGGCGGGAAGCTGGGGGGAGCCCCCCTCACCCCCTGGCTGCCCTTTGCCAGCCCCCTTCTCTTTGCAGGGCACGCAGCCCATCCTGGGCACCGCCTGCGGGACAGAGGGTCCGTGAGCCCCGCACCCCTGCAGGGCACGCCTGGCTGCACTCACGGGAAGGGGCACTGGGGTGCACCCCCCGGCCCCGGGGGTCCTGCCACCCCCAGCGCAGCACACAAGGGGACACCGGGGTCCCCATGGCACAGCCAGTGGCACCGCTGCAAGGAGGGCTGTGCTGCCCGGGGGACCCCACGTCCCCCCGGCACCCGTGGGTGCTCCACGGAGGCTCCACTCACTGCGACGGCTCCTCGGGTCACTTCAGCTGCTCCATGTCACTTTGGGGAGGAGAAGAGGCACCTGTGGACACCGGGGGTGGGGGCGTCAGGTTGAAACCCCCTTGCCATGGGCTGTAATACCCCTCCATGGGATAAAATACTCCCATACAGGCTGCAACACCTCTGCATGGACTGAAATACCCCTTCCAGGGCTGAAACACCCCTGCACAGGCTGAAGCACTTCTACCAAGGGCTAAAATACCCCTGGACAGCTTGAAATACCCCATAACAGGATGCAACACCCCTGCCATGGGCTACAACACCTCTGCACAGGCTGCAACTCCAACGACATGGACTGCAACACCACTTGCACCGGCTGCAACACCCCTGCATGAGTTAAAACACCCCTGCACAGACTGAAGCGCCCATGCACAGGTTGCAATACCCCTGCATGAGCCATAACAGCCCTGCATGGGCTACAACACCCCTTCACAGGATGCAACCTCCCCTGCATGAGCTGAAATGATCTGCATGATCTGTGACACCCCCACAAAGCTGCAACACTCTCCAAGGGCTGCAACACCCTGGCGCGAGTTGAAACCACATCCTCAAGAGGGTTTTTCTCTCACTGCGTCCTCACCACACTGCTCACGTCCCTCCAGGGCATCTGCGTCCCCGAGGCTGAAGGGGAGCCGGACCTGGTGGGAAGGAGCCCCAGAAGGTCCCCATCCCCACAGCCTGTGCTCGGTGTGGGTGTTTTGGGGAGGGAGGTCCCCTCTCACATCGCTGTGGTCAGGACGCTCGTGGTGAGAAGGTGTCACAGAGGAGGAGGGGGAGGAAATTGGACCTCTCATAGCTGCAAGGAGATGTCCATCCCCAGCCCTGCCATTGCCTGGCCACCCACCCACACCAGTCTGCCCAGTTGGCACCGGGCAGGGCACTCCAGTGGGCAATAGGCCAGAGGTCACTCTGGCTCCAGCTGAGAGCAGAGGGAGGAGCAGGGAGGTGTCCTGTCCTCTGCACTCAGTGAGCAGCAAGAGACAAAGGTTTTGGGGTGGACGTTTCAGGCTGGTTTTCCCCATCGTGGTTATTGATTCTCTTTCCTCACTGTCAGTAGGGGTGGGAAGAGCTCAGCTCTCCCCTTCCATCTCTGCTTTCAACACTGGAGGTGTGGCAAGGCCGCAGCTGTTGCTGACAGGGCAGCGTTAGCAAATCTGAGGAAACTCAGCTGTTGGGGATTTTATTCCTGATGATAATTAGTGGCTATTAAACTGACAAACACCCCAGGCTCTCACTACCCCTGTCCCCCCAGGTGCGAATCCCTCAACCACCACATTCAGAAACTTCCCATTTTGCTGAATTTCGGTGCTGACCAAGCCATGGGGCTGCCACAGCCGCCAGCAGGGATGAGGATAGCAAGGAGCATCTTCCAGGCAAGTGCAACCCCGCCAGTATCACAGCATCAAGGTTTAGGTGCTGTGCAGCAGCATTTCAACCAGGCGTCCCCTTCCCTCGCACCCAAGAACCCCCTGAGCTCGTCCCAGCGTGGCCCAGAGCCATCCCCTCACGCTGCCCATGGGAAGGGGACGCAGCTGGTGCCGTGTCCAGGGTTCTGTGGTTGTGTCTGGCTCCAGCTTTCCCAAAAGGGAGCCGCTTGGAGCCGGGGAGCAGATGGCAACTGAGCCTTCCCGCCCCGGCTCCCCCGGCACCGGTCCCGGCCGAGCTGCCAGGTCCCGCCCTGTGCTGAGACCCGGCCAATTCACCACCCCTGTCCCGCCAGGCAGAGCTGGGCACGGAGCAGCCACATCCCTGACTGCCCATCCATCTGCTCCCCAGACCCCTGGGACACGGGCCAGCTCAGCCCCGTCCCCAGCTCCTGGACAGGGCACAATGTCCCTTGCACACACCGTGGTCAGCCCACATGTCACCTACAGTGCCGAGGCACCCCTGGGGTACCTGGGGTCACTTCCATCCCCTGCCTCCACCTCCCAAATGGGAATAATAACGGGGAGAACTCAGGCTCTGGGAGCATGCAGCCACATGGAGCAATATGGGGGTGCTGGGAATGCCACACCCTGTGGCATGGGGACAAGCCATGGTGGCATTTGCCAGCTGAGGGGGCCACGATCCCCCTGGGCAGGAGGCAGCTGCCAGGAGAACTCGCACGGCAGCTGCGCAAGGGGAAGAGGAAGCAGCAAGGAGCACGGTGTGGGGTGGGGGGTGGAGGCAGAGGATGGTGCAGTGGCCATCAAGGGCAGCTGAACTGGCAGGACCTCGAGCCCTGGGGATGGTGGCAGCTGGGAGGGTCAGGCAGGGGTGGCTGCAGCCCCCTGGATGTCCTGAATCGTCCCATGCCTTGTCCCACACGGTCACCAGCATTGCTCTGTGGTGACCTGGCCCCTGCTCCCTGGGAAGAGGAACCGAGAGGGCTGCACAGCCCAGCCTGCTGCCGAGCTTCCCTCTGCTCTGCAGCTCCCTGGTCCCAGCAGGAAAACGAGGCACGAGGGAGCTGCAGCTCAGAAGGGGAACGTGGCTCATTGGGACACAGGACCTGGAGCTGTGTCCCCATCCTGTGTCCAGGACTCCTCAGACCTGGGGAGGGGACAAGAGGCCACATCTGCCTCCCCATCAGCTCCTTGTTCCAGCTCCGTAGCAGATGGTGGAATGTCCCTGCCCCTTCCCCGCTCCCCCAGCCCCAAATCTACCTGGGGATGGAGCCCTGCCCCAGCTCCAGTCCTCCCGGTTCACCCAGTGCTTGGTGAGTCCCCTGTGGCTCCCAGTGGGAGCAGGTTCCTCCAGAACAAGGGGTGCAAGGAGGGATGACACCCCATCCCCTTCCTGCCCCACAAGCAGGGCTATTCCCTGAGATGAAAAATTAAAGACTTGTCAGTCCCCAAAAGTGATCTTCTGCAAAAGACCACCTGTCAGCCACCACAGCCTTGACAGAGGGGTCCCCTTGCTCCCCTCCCTGGCAGGAGAGGTTCGGGAGAGAGGGAGCCCCCCTTCCCCAGCCTTCCAGCCCCATCGCTGGCTGGGAAAGCAGGATTTCCGCTGGAAGAAGAGCAATTCCCGGATCCAAGGGGCTGCAGGGGCGGAGGGAGTGAGCCAGCCAGGGCTCCAAATACAATGTCCCGGGAGGAGCGGGGTGGGGAGGGAATTGTGCAGGGCAGGAAGCAGCGAGTTCCTGTCCCTCCTTGGGACACACCAAGGATCAGGGACGAAGCAGAGCTGCAGGGAGCGGGGAGAGCATCCGCTCTGGCCAGGGCCTGAGCCCCCTCCAGCTCCCCCAGCCCCGGAGAGCTCAGCCTCCAGCACCGCCCCGGAGCACCGGCTGGGCTGGCACCCTGCGGGCACCTGCGGGCACGGAGGGCACAGGTGTGTGTGCGTCCCGCCGGAGCCCAGGCCTGTTCCCTCCCCAGCGTGCGGGTCCATGTGCTCCGCGGGCTCCCCGACGCGCTGTCACCGCCGATCAGTGCCGGGACGCTGAGCTGGAGCCGGTGGGAGCCCCCCGTCATCTTCACACACGCCCTGCAGCCCCCCGTGGACCTGCTGCCCCCAGGATGGCGAGGACGGGGCTTTTCTCCCACCCTCAGGCATTTCCCAGGGAAGCAGGTCCCCAACAGACCCCACCAGTGTCAGAGGACACTCTGTCCCCACGGCTCCGTGCCCGTCCCACCCGGGACCCAGAGCCACCCCACACACGGAGGGGGCATCTCCCAGCAGAACACGGCAAGGGGGTTAAGAGACCCTCTGCTCTGACAGGGTGAGCCCCCGCCGTGCTGCGGGTGGCTCTGGGTCCGTGGTTGGACGGGCACGGAGCCGTGGGGACAGAGTGTCCTCTGACACTGGTTTTTTTTTTTTTTTTTTTTTTTTTTTTTTTTTTTTTTTTT
>JAHLSL010012512.1:56576-67378 GCA_025920805.1 Petroica traversi
CCCCCCCGCTGCGCTGCAGGGGAGGTTGGAGTCTGGGGAAGTGGTTTTATTGCTTGTCGGGCCCCAAAATTTGCAGTTCCTCCAGGACACAGCTGGGGTGGGTGGCAAAGAGGGCGGGGCTGATGTGCCTTGAGGACTCGGTGGGGCTGGGGGCGTGAAAATAGGACTAAACTGAGGCTTTAACCCAAGGGGTTTGACCCAACAAGGCAGGGCAGCCAAGTGGGAAGGGACAGGGGATGCCCCCGTGGGACCCCCTTTCTGGGCCTCCATAAAGCCGAGCTGCACCCATTGCTGCTCCCTCGAGCCTGCCATTGTCTGTGGGTGCCCAGAGACAGCGTGTGATGGGTGCCCACGGCACAGCCCGGGGGTGCAGGTGCGGGTCTGCCCATCCCCGCCGCCCCGATGGGTGGGGGACAGGTCTGTTCCCGGCTCCCGGGCCGGGCAGGTGCTGTCTGGGCTGGGCAGGTGCTGCTGGTTGCTCCTGGCAAGGAGGAAGATGCTGAGGGTGGGAAGGGCTCGTTCCCAGCAGTTGTGTTGGCGTGGGGTTGCACAAGCTGGGAGCCCGCAGGGAGGTTGGGGAGGTCACTGGAAGATGCCAGGCAGAACCAGAGAGGACCCTGGCACCCCTCTACCATGCCCTGTGCGCTGGGGACAGCTTGGTTGTGTCCCACCTTGGAAACATCATCCAAGGCCGGAGCCACCAATGCTGGGGGTGACACTGGGGCATCACCCCAACAGTCACCCAGGAGCTGGGGTTCCCTGGGGGTGCAACAGTGCAGGGCTTGCAGGGGAGGCTGTGGCATGGTGCTGACCCTGGGAGGGTGTCAGTGCCTCGGTGTCCCTTGGATGTGCCTTTGGACGAGCTCAGGGAGCTCTTTTGGCCAAGCAGGGAAGCCCGAGGGCGCAGGGAAGGGGAGCACTGGCTTGGCAGCCTCCCTTGCCCACCTCAGCTGAGGGGGACACACACAGCCCCCTGACGCTGCCCCTCTCTGCTTTCAGGACAGGACTATGGGCTCTCCCGCCATCCCCCCCGGTTTGGCTCCATCTACCATGTCCGAGGTAACGGGACCCGCAGCCCCTGTGGGGGGAGCAGAGGGGGTTCAGCCCCGCTCAACACCGGGCTGTCCCAGTGCCCACTCCCCCAGCCCAGTGCCCTCCCTGCCCCACGGCCCACGGGGGCACTGCTTTGGTCAGCTGTGGGGCTGTGGACTCTGGGGGCTCACGGAGGGGTTCTGAGGCTTTGGGGGTGACTGTGCCCTGTGCCGGGGGCTTGCAGGGGTCATTAAGCTGCCCTATGCCGAGATCGAGGAGCCCTTTGAAGCCTGGTACAACCTGACGGGGAACAAGAGCCGGATCCAGTACTACGAAGGTAAGAGGCTCCAGCCGTGCCCACCCTGCATCAGCAGGACTCTGTGCCTCAGCTTCCCTTTCCCTGGCACAGGGCAGGTGATAACCTACCAGCTAGCAGCGGTGAAGCCCTATGGCATGAGGTACAAGATCACACCAGAGACCACCGAGAAGGAGGTGAACGCCAGGAAGTGCTTCCAGCTGCCCGGCTCCAAGGAGGACGTGGTCACGGCTCAGAGCGTCTTCCCCAGCATGAGGGGCTTTAAGGTGGGGAATCTCAGAGTCCAGATCTGCACTGCCTTCCAAAGCATCTCCAGGCCGTGGGAAGGGGTGCTGGGAGATGCTCCTCTCTGTCCGAGGGTGCTGGGACCGGTCAGAACCTGTCCCCACACCCCGGGGTGCAGGGAGGGTCACTTCCCCACCCGGATTGGGGCCGGACTCCTGGCGCTCCTTTCCTAACTCCAGCAGCCGTGTTGGGACGTGTCACATCCCACACAAACGCTGGTGTTTCGGCACGGTTTGGGCAAGTCTCTGCATGGCAGCTCAGCTCACGCCGGCCCCAGCCTGCGCCAGGGCTGGGCACAGCACGTCGGCAGTGGGGACAGCAGGCTGGCACTGAGCTGGACACACGCCTGCATGGCGAGAGCTTGGAAACAAGCAGGAGGAATTTTTGGAGAAATGGTGCAGCCAGATCCCCTGCTGTGGGTTCAGAGAGCGCTGTGCGCCGTGGAGAGACCCCACAGCACCCCTGAGCCGGACAAGGGGGTCTGCCCTGTGTTGCACCCCAAGTCCTCGCCCCGTTTCTGTCCCATGCATGTCTGTAATGGCAGTGGAGCCACTGGATCCGGCGGGAGCCTGGTGTGTGCACTGGGCTGTGCAAAGGGGCTGGGTGGGCAGCAGGGTCCCTGGGGGAGGCTGGGGTCCCCTCCCTGAGGCCATGTCCCCCCAGTTCCTGCGGGAGGAGTACTACGAGGGCCGCTACTGTGCCGTGTGGCAGAACGTCACCCGCTGGGCGCAGAAGAAGAACGTCTACACCCTGTGGGTGACCAACTCCAGCTGCGGGGTGGCCCCCGTGCACTACGAGATGCGGGGCTACAACAGCCTGCTGGGCTCCCACTACGACAAGTACGAGATCGCCTACAGCGACTTCGACAACAGCTTCCCCCCCTCCGTCTTCGACCTCCCCATCAACGGTGAGCCAGGGTGGCCCCCCCGACCCGTCCGTGCGGCTCGGGCTGACAGTGTCCCCTCTTGTCCCCAGAGACCAAGTGTGGGGTGCTGCCGGGGAGCGTGGCAGAGCACCGCGTGCTGGCAAACCCCATGGAGGACCTGGTGGGGCAGCACCAGCCCTGGGCACACCGGGTTTTCCACGACTACAGTCGGCAGATGGGGCGGCGCTACGGCTCCGTGCAGGAGCTGGAGCACAGGCAGAGCATCTTCGTGCACAACATGAGGTACGGGCAGGAGCGGGGATGATCCTCTGGGTGTGCTGCTCACACTGAGGGGGTGGTGGCGGTGGCAGCTGCTGCTGTCCCCACCACGGTGGCAGGTTTGTGCACTCGCGGAACCGCGCGGCGCTCTCCTACTCGCTGGCCCTGAACCACCTGGCCGACCGCACGCCGCAGGAACTGGCAGCCCTGCGCGGCCGCCGGCGCAGCGGGACCCCCAACAACGGGCTGCCCTTCCCCACGGAGCTCCACGCTGGCATCATCCTGCCCGAGAGCCTCGACTGGCGCATGTACGGTACGTGTGGGGCCAGAGGGACACTGCTTTGGAAGTGAGCACTCCTCACCCTCCACCACTACCCTGAGGAGCCCGCGGGGCTGTGCTGTCCCTTGGGGTGCACATCTGTGAGGATGGTGACAGACAGGAACAGGCTCTGTGGAGAACCTGAGGCTGTCCAAGACCAGGATGGACGGGACTTTGAGCAACCTGGTCTACTGGAAGGTGTCCCTGCCCATGGCAGGGGGTGGAAGAAGGTGGTATTTGAGGTCCCTTCCAACCAAAACTATTCTGTATTTCTATGATTAAGGGCAGCTGGGTCAGCACTTGGCCTGAATCCACTCTGGTGCCCCAGGGACAGATGTGGCATCTGAAGCGACATCTGGCTCCCCTCATGTCCCCATCAGCTGGGAGTGGTACCCCAGAGCTTGCCTCTAGCCAAGGGTGGGGGTCCCAGGTTTGCCGGTGCATCCTCCCGCTTCTTGGTTAGCACCAAGATCTGGCTGTGCTGCCTCTGGAGCTCAAATCCTGCCTCAGTTTCCCTTCCATCTGCCTCCACCCTTGGTGTCAGCCCAGTTTCTCATTCCTCACCCCATTGTCCCCAGGCGCTGTCACCCCCGTGAAGGACCAGGCTGTCTGTGGGTCGTGCTGGAGCTTTGCTACAACAGGAGCCATGGAAGGTGCCCTCTTCCTCAAGGTGGGAGCAGGGCCGCGCCCCACAGGGTGGGTGGGGCACCTGCAGGGTGCCTGTCCCCATCCCTGCACTGTGTCCCCTCCCAGACCGGCACGCTGACACCCCTGTCCCAGCAAGTGCTCATTGACTGCTCCTGGGGCTTTGGGAACTACGCCTGCGACGGGGGCGAGGAGTGGCGGGCGTACGAGTGGATCAAAAAGCACGGGGGCATTGCCAGCACCGAGTCCTACGGCACCTACAAGGGGCAGGTGAGGATGGCCTTCCCAGCATCTTGGGGCTTTAAAGCCATGGTGGGACCCACCTGGGTGTGTCAGAGGCCCTGGAGATGAGGATGTCACCTCATCCCCAAGGCACCACGCCTCCACGGTTCCCAGTACTGGCAAAGCCAAGCCCCAAGGCTCATCCAGGTGGTCTTGTGACCATGTCCCTCAGTTTCTCTTCTTGCAAAACAGGGACAAGGCTTCTCCAGCTGTGGGTGGTGCCATGAGTCACTCCATACCCCAAGGGATGGAGCAAAGCTGCCTGGGGATGGGGATGTGGCAGCAAGATTCAGGCAACAGCCCTCCAGGGCTTTGGGTGCAGAGCCAGCTCCCCGCGTTGCATCCTTGAGCAACTGGGAAAACATCCCCACTCACCGTGGGCTTGGGAGGACAGTGGGGTCAGAGCCAGGATGCTCCCACTTCTCAAATTCCAGACCACCCCCTGCATCCGCAGGGTCAGGCGAGGGGGGGAAGGGTCCCAGCAAGGGATCCTGGGGCTCCTGGTGACAGTGTGTGTCCCCTGGGCCTGTAGAACGGCTTGTGCCACTACAACCAGTCTGAGATGCTGGCCAAGATCACAGGCTATGTCAACGTCACCTCGGGCAACACCACAGCAGTGAAAGCTGCCATCTACAAGCACGGCCCTGTGGCCGTCAGCATCGACGCCTCGCACAAGTCCTTCTCCTTCTACTCCAACGGCATCTACTACGAGCCCAAGTGTGGTGAGACAAGCAGCACGCGGGGCACAGGGGGGCCTGGGTGCCCAAGGAGGTGCCAGAGCACTGGGTGCCCTCTGTGGTCAAGGGAGGGGTGGTGGGGATGAGCCATGGAGTCCTCTGCAGCACGGAGGGCAGCCCTGGGAGCAGGGATGCTGTCCGGACCGGGATGTCCTCTGGACAGGGATCTTCTCCAGGCAGGGATGGTCTCCAGAAAGGAATGGTCTGTGGACAGGGATGCTCTATGGACCAGGATGCTCACCAGGCAGGATGCATCACGTGAGCCCTCTCTGTTGTCGTTCCCTGCAGACAACACGCCGGGATCGCTGGACCACGCAGTGCTGGCTGTGGGCTACGGGGTCCTGCAGGGAGAGACCTACTGGCTCATCAAGAACTCCTGGTCCACATATTGGGGCAATGATGGCTACATCCTCATGGCCATGAAGGACAACAACTGTGGCGTGGCCACTGAGGCCACCTATCCTGTCCTGGCCTGAGCCACCCTGGCTCTGCAGGGAGAGCCCTGGGCAACATTCTCAGCACTCAGCCCTGAATCAGCCCCTTCAGTGGAACCGTCAGGAAGCTGGGGACACAATGGGACAGGTCCATTCAGTGCTGGCCACAGGGCAGGATGGGGACACGGCACTGGGCTTGCCAATAAAGACCCTGGAAAAATACTGGATGGCTTCTGCAGGAGGGATTCAATTGCTGCCCACACAGTTATGTCCCAGGAATCCCTCCTGTGCAGGTCCCTGGCCCCAGCCTGGTTTTCTTGGTCCTGTGGAACCCTAGGGTCCTCCTAGGGAGGGGACAATCCCTCCTGGCAGAGCCAGCTGGCTCTCACAGCCAGTCCCAGACACCCGGGGCCAGGGGAGCGGCTTTTCCAGCTCTGAGGTGGAGCACAAACAGCCCCAGGGATTTCTGCTGAGACGAGAAATTCTTGGCATGGGGAGGGGGAAGGCCTCCGCCCTCTGCCCCACTGCCCGAGTGGCTGTTGTGGCTGTGGGTGGGGACTTCATCCCTGAGGTGTTTGCCAGTGCCACCAGCCAGGCACCTCCACTCTCTGGGGCTGCTCCCCTTTTACCCCGTGGCTGTGGCTCAGCTGGGTGCACAGTTTGGGCTCAAGCCATCCTGGAGGGTGCAGGAGGGTACTAAAATAGGGTGCGATGTTCTCCCTGCCCTGGTCCTGGTGGTCTCCCAGCTTTGCTGGCACAGCCCTGGGGCAGGAAGCACCTCTGCAGGGGTGGGCAGCCCTGGCACTGGTGCTCCCTGGTTTTTTTGTGGGGGTTTTGGTGCCATTCTGGTGATGTCCACCCTGGGGATGGGGCTGGGTTGGCAGCTACAGCAGGTAGCCAGAGCTCCCCGTGAGAGTTGCTGGCACTGCCAGGCTCTGCTTTCCAGTTCAAGAGCCCAGCAGGCAGCTGGGAAGGGAAATCTAGAAGAGGGGAAAAGTCATCCCTGACTTGTAGCTGCATCTGCATAGGCTTCCCCCAAAATGGGGTTTTGATAGTTGAGAAGTGCCATTCCCCACAGCTACACCCCAGTTTTATACAGCAAACCACTGGCAGCACCTCGGGAGCTGCCCTTCCCCCCAGGTGACACAACTGCTGTCGTCAGTGGTGGCAGGTCATCATGTGCCCTTGTTTTCTTTCACTTGTTCACCTGCTTATTTGACAATTTGCTGATTGCTGAAGGGGTCTTTAATCACTCCCAGCAGGGAGGCTGGCTGAAATTCATGTATGGGAGAGGAATGATCTCTGCTCAGGAATAATGTGGTTTATTCCGTGGGAGTCCAGGTCTCCAGACCTTCGATTCTCTTGACTGCAGTCAATAAAACTTTGACTTTCAGGGAACCATGACTTTCAGGCTCCCTTTGGATAGGTGATGTCCTGAATTTGCTGCTGAACACAGAGGTGGCTTTGAGAGCTGGAGGTTTTGCATCCCCAGCAAGAATTTACTGAAATTCTGCATTCATGGCATTAGGAATACCACCGTCCTGAGTGTGGGTAGTTTGGATGGCTGGGAACTTAAAAAAAATATCTATTTCTTATATTTGAAAAAGGAAAAAATAAGAGATGACATACCTGAAGGGAGGTTTGCTGTTGGCAGAGCCAAATGTAGGTTCTGGCTCCCAGCCCAGCTGAGCAGTGACCTCCAGACTTCCCTGAACACCCAAACCTCAGAGTGGCTCCAAGTTTTGCAGAGCACAGCAAAGCAATGCCTCTCTGAACCCTACTATTTATCGGAAGCAAAGCTGGCCTGAAGCTCTGCATTTAAGGTTTCCCTTGAACAGGCACCTTGCAGAAAACTCCTCAGATTTTATACCTTGGTGGTGAAATATTAGCTGAGGTTGGTGTTGAATGGAATGAGCACTGTTCAGAGTGGAAGCTGAGAGGATTTGGGACCCACCTTCCATATCCCCATCTCCACCTGGCTATGGGGTGGTTTGGGATGTCTCCTGAGGTCAGCACTGGTGGTGGCCCTCAGTGGTCGGATTCCAATCCTGCCCCCACCCTCTGTTAGGAATTTTTCATGGTCTTCACTCCTTCGGGGCCTCCTCCTTGTTCAGCTGCCCCTTTTTGGCATCTGCCAACCAAGCGGTTGGTGCACAGGCACCTGAGCTGGGCATAGGTGACATCTGCCTGCACACTGAGCCTTTTTGAGGCTGTCCAAGCCTGTGGTGGCTCATGCTGGAGATGGGATCCTGCTTGGCCACCTCCAGACTTTCCTGAGCTTCTAAACAGCTTGTGGGTCCTGCCTGATGCTCTCCTGACACTTCCTTAGGAACTGATCCAAGAAGATGCTCCCCGAATGTTGTCACCACCCAGGTGAGTGACTTTAACTGTGGCTTCCACCTCCCCAGTATCCTGGTTTATGATGAGATGGAGATGCTGATGCTCCTCATGACCCATGTTGAAGGTGAGGACACTGCTCTCCATCAGGGTTGTGGGGGCTGCAGGACAGGGCTGTGACCTCTCATTCTTCACTGAAAGGGTGGTCAGGCATTGGGTGGTGGAGTCCCCATCTCTGGAGGATTCCAAGGACCTGGATATGGCACTGGTCAGTGTGACAAGGTGGGGATCAATCAAAGGGTGGACTCGATGATCTCAGAGGTCTTTTCCAGCTCCAGTGACTCTGAGATTCTGTGCCTGGAGCCCCTCAGCCCCTCAGTGATGCCAGCAATTGCCCTGGGTTTGGGCGCTGCCGAGATAAGCTGGCACAGGGATGATCCTTTCTCCTCCTGCCCTGCATCAGCTCAAGCCTGGGATGGGGATGACAACCTTGGGGTGACCTCAGCTCCTTGCTGGGCTGAACCCACCCACCAAAGGCCAGGCAGGTCACGGAGAGTGGGGCAGGACAGAGGTCACCACCACCAATAGCTCCTGGGAGGAGCTCTGTTCCCAGCAAAACAGCTCCTCTGTGAGCGAGGGCATCCAGAGCTGTGGGATCAATCTGTCCACACCTCCACAAACTCAGGGAGGGCTGGGTTTGCCAAGCTAAATTTTTCTCCAAGGAAGGGTGGCTGGGATTTCATCTGGGCTTGGTTTTTCACCCTGCCCTGGGCTGTCCTGGATACGGCATTTCCCTCCGGAGGCAGCTGTGCTCCAGCACAGAGCTCTGTGCAGCAGTGCCAGGTGGCCAGAAAATGTGCTCCAGCCCAAAATCTGGCTGCCTTTCCCTGCTGGATGAATTATCTGTGAAAACCTCTCACGGCTCGCAAAAAACAAGGTAATTATTCAGCAAGCGGGGGATAGGCAGAGCCAGAATATGAAATTATTATCTGTTAGTGATTTACAGAGAACCACAGACAGTGTCAAGGAACAGCAGCTGAATCAAACTTGCTTTGGCAGCCCTGTGGCTCTCAAAGGCTCCAGGCGACCCAGAGGGGCTGATGGAGAGCCCACAGCAGGACTCCTGTGCTGGAGGGAAGGGGCTCCTGGGGGTCTTGGGCTCCCCAGGACAGAGCCAGGTGGTCCATGAAGGGGAAGGACATGCTATGCATAAAATCGAGATTTTAGGATGGCAAAGACCACGATGCAGGGGAGGCTTTTGCTGCCTTGCACAGTAACCAGAGGTTTTTAGGGCACAAATGGATGTCCCTGCCATGGCAGGGCATTAGAAGAAGGTAACCTTTACCATTCCTTCCAACCCAAGCCATTCCACAGCGAAAGGGCACATCTGATAGATCTGAACAGCCTTCCAAACTCGGAAGGCTTGAAACTGCTTTGCTGCCAGTGCAGCTCTGCTGGAAAATCACCGAGGCAGCGGCTTCCCAAGCATTTCTTCTCACACTTCCTTCAGTAGCAGCTTTACAAATGCTCTTCCTCAGCCAAATGTTTCTCCCTTGGCACCCGTGAATGCTCTGGCAGGTTTGTTGTTCATGTTCTCAAACCGAACCATCCCTTTTCCTTCAGCCCCAGGTACTTCCCCTCCATACTCCCCACACTCTGACTTTTAGGTTTTAATTGATAGGATAAGGGGGAACGGATTCAAACTAAAAAAGGGCAGGGTTAGATTTTATGTTAGGAAAAAATCCTTCCCTGTCAGGGTGGTCAGGCCCTGGCACAGGTGCCCAGAGGAGCTGTGGCTGCCCCTGGATCCCTGGCAGTGCCCAAGGCCAGGCTGGACAGGGCTGGGAGCAGCCTGGGATGGTGGAAGTGTCCCTGCCATGGCAGGGGTGGAACAGGGCTGTTTTTGCCGTCCCTTCTAAATCACACACTTGAGGATTCCATGATTTCCTGTAACAGAGAGCAGGCGCTGTTGCCCCTCTCCAGCTGCGCTGTCAAACCCCAAAATCTGAGCATCCCCAGCCCTGCACCTCCTCATCCCCCAGCGCCTCCCCCGGAGCCCGGCAGCCCCCGGGCAGTGAGGAGGGGTTTGTTCCCACCGACGGACATTTCCCAATCACAACCCAGCACAAGGCAACTAATGTCATGAAATTCAGTATTTCTCCTACACACAGCACATTTGCCCGGTGATTAGAACGAGTCCCCGAGGTAGCCAAGCACAGCAGAATTCCGGCTCATTATGCACACCCACGCAGCCAAGCTAAAAACCCAAGACACTCCCCCGGTCTTTCTTGGGAAAGTCTGAGCAGCTCGGATTTCAGCCTCTCTACTTGCACCAGCCAGGACTGGGAACACTCTGTCATCTGGTGTGGAAAAGAAGGTAAGGATAGAAGTTTCCCAAAGATGTCAAAATATCCCTTAAGGTCTGAGAAAGAGGGAAGGCTGTGGGAGCACAGGAATGTCGAGCAAATGGAGCAGATCACAAATGTGAGAAGCTGCTGCCTTTTGCTCGTTCCATCGTGGATTTATAAGGAACTTTTAACACCAAAATGCCCTAATTGGCGGCCCCCCCCCCCCCATTTCTCAAAGCACCTGTTCTATGTCACGTTGTACAAAATGACAACTAGCTGATGAAGAAAAAAGAACAATTATTTCATGTGTGCAGTGTATGATCTGTCCTTGCCGCAGCAGCTCGAGTCCAACCTCATTCCCAAAATGAAACGGGGCCAGATCTTTTCCGTGCTCCCACCTGGAGCTGCTCCCAAGCTGTGGTGTAAGCACAGGGAGTGCAGTTTGCTCTGACCCTGCTCTGCATGAGAGGCTGATCCACCCATGAAATCAGCGTGGCTGTGCCTGGGACTGGGGGATGAGCAGCTGCAGCTGCCAGAGCCAGAGCAAAGGGGAAGCATCTTCACAGGAAGGTTTTCCTTTCCCTGAAGACACAACCTCCTGCCTCATTTTCCCTTCCTCTTCCTCCCATTCTCTTTCTCTCTCGCCTCCAGTCACAATATTCCCACTGCCCCTGCCCTGCTCGCGTCTCCAGCCATCCCCGGAGCTCTGCTCCTCCTCACGTCCATTCTCAAGGTGAAGACACCTTCTCCTCCCCTCATTCCTCTGCTCTCCTCCTTCCTTCCTGCACTCCTGACCCTCCTTCCGCACCTCCACAGAGACCTTCCCTGGTCGCAGCAGCTCATCTCCCCAGCCCAGCCCTAATCCAGCCTCCCATCCCATCCTCTAGTTCAGCCCAGCCCGGCCCAGTCCGGGCCATTCTCCG
>JAHLSL010012512.1:72378-89435 GCA_025920805.1 Petroica traversi
AGGGCCGCGCCTGTCAGCGGGGCGGCGGGATGGCGGCGCTGTACGCCTGCACCAAGTGCCACCAGCGCTTCCCCTTCGAGGCGCTCAGCCAGGGTCAGCAGCTCTGCAAGGTCCGGGAGAGGGGCTGTGGCGGGCTGTGGGGGCCAGTTTGGAAGGAGGCTGATGGGAGAGGAGTCTGAGGGGGCTGTGAGGGAAATGGGAGGTGATCTGTGAGGAGATTTGCGGGTGGTGGTCTGTGAGGGGATTTGGGGGGGTCTGAGGGGTAAAGGGCCTCGCGGAGCATTGTTTGTAGGGAGAGCAAGCAAAGGAGTGATTTTAAGTGGTCTGGGGGCTCCTAGAGGGACTAAGGATAATTGGGGGACTGTTTGTGGGGAGATCCTGGGCCTTATGAAGATCGGGTCCTTGAGGTGTGTGTGTGGGGTCTGTGGGTGAGCAGTGGGGGGCTGTGGATGAGGGCCTGGGAGCTTTGAGGGGGTTTTGAGGGCTGGAGCACGGGGGTAAAACCTGGGGGCTCTTAGGGGAATGTGTGGTGGGGCTGATAGGGGAGCTGTTTGTCAGGGGGACCGAAGGCAGTTTGGAGCTGCTAGAGGTATCTGGAGGGTGTTGGAGTAGAAGTCATGGGGTTGTTGTGGGGAATAGAGGAGAGGTGGGAGCAAAGGCCTGGGAGGATCTGGGGACATTTATAGGAGGTCTGATGGTATCTTGAAGGAGTAAGGGGGGTTTTGGGGACAGTCTGAAGGGGTGGGGAAGAATAAGACCAGGGATGAAATAGGGAACAAGGGGCAGGAACTGGAGTAGTCGGGCATCACTGAGGCTGGGACAAAGCAGGTGAACGTGAGAGAACCTGGAGAAGCTGGGATGGGAGGAGAGCGCAGCCAGATGTACAGGAAACTGGCAAATACCTGAGGCAGAGTCATGTGTTCCTGCCCTGGGAGCTGGGGCCAACTCGCAACCCTGCCCTGTGGGTGTGAGGCACAGAGGAGCCCTGGTGATGGATCTCAGTTCATGCCTGGCTCACCTGTGACACACACCATTCCTGTCACCCTCCCTCTGCTCTCAGCGTGACTGTGCAGGGAGGAAGTGTTTGCAAGTGTGTGGATGTGGTGGGAGTGGAGGGCAGCAGGAGATCTGGGATTTGGGGAGCAGCACTGCACCTCATGGAACACTTCTGTTGTTGCAGGAGTGTCGGATCGCTCATCCCATTGTTAAATGCACTTACTGCAGGACTGAATTCCAGCAAGAAAGGTAAGAGTTTGCTGAATTGGGGAGATCCATGTTTCATGTAGGACGATCACACCTGGGGAACTGTAATGCTTCAACACCTTCAGTGACTGAGCCTTAATCTGTAGATTGTTGCTGAGGAAGACTTGGGGAACCTTTGGCTGCCTCCAAAGGTCTGCTGGGCAAGTTGGAGTGTCTGCAGTGCACTTGGATTACACCTCTTGCTTGGTTTTTTTTTAGTCAGAGCTCAGATGCATCTTCCAGGGAAGGATCTGGGTGCATCTTCCCATGAGTTGTCCTCTTACCTGATGTCTGGTATCCAATATTTATTTCCTGCTGTGTGTCCTTTAGCTGGGCTCTTGTCTTTTTGCATTTTGACAAGTTGTGTAGCTGTCAGAGGGAGGATTGGTAAACCCAGGGCTATGTGTGGCCGTTGTGTGGAGTGTTCCTTCCTGTGTTTGTTGGACAAATATACCTCTGTCCTCTCCTGCCTTGACCTCCAGAATGGAGCCTGCCCTGATGCTGAATCACTTGTGCTCCAATTAGTCATCAAATCCTCTGTTTGTGTTGTCAAAAACCTGGTGTCATTTGGGGACACCTTAATTAAAAGATACCTTCTAGTAATGCCACTTTTTGGCCATTTATCCTCAGCCAGATGGGGATAGGAAAAGCACTTCGATATCTGAGTCCCTAGAGAGGTTGAATCCAGCCACATTACCAGAGGCAGAGCCAAGGGGAGGCTGGGATCCTAACCAGGGATCCTGGGATCCAAACCAGGCATCCTAAACAAAGAGGTTTCATTTTCTGTTGGAATGTATTAATAGAATGATCTGTCCTTCTTAACAGCAAAACCAACACGATATGCAAGAAGTGTGCTCAGAACGTGAAACTCTATGGCACAGTAAGTGAGTGGGGCTCAGCCTCTGCAGCCTGTCTTCCTTTCGTCTCTCTTGTCTTTATCCTGCTGAAATCCCAGAGCAGTTTATGGACTGACTCAGCTGGAAGAGCATGACTGATCAATAATTTGGGTCACTCAAGCGTGAAGCTTTGACTTTTTCTCTTCTTTTAGCACAAAAAAGAGCTTTGCATCATTTGAGGCCAGGAAATGGTCTGTCCAATACCTAGCAGAAACAAGTGTGTGCTTACACAGACTGAGATTGCTGCAGGAAGCAGTGATAAGTCTTTATTTCCTACTTGTCTGAAATCTGAAATAGAGATTTTGATTGGTTCTATTTTGGTGTTAGACATTTTTCTAAAGATTTCACAGCACTTGATAAATGGTCTGAGTGCGATGGCTAAATAGCTGGAGACCAGGGATCTGAATGGAGATTTGTCTCCTGAATCAGCATTATACTCTGCTTACAATAAGGAAATAAAAGTTTGAAATTATAGGGAGAATGGGAAAGAGCAGAGTACTACTGTAGTTAGAAGGCAGTAACAGTTGTTCTTTTTTTTAAAGCCAAAACCCTGCCAGTACTGCAACATCATAGCAGCATTTATTGGAAACAAGTGCCAGCGTTGCACCAACTCAGAGAAGAAGTATGGCCCTCCTCACTCATGTGAGCAGTGCAAGCAGCAGTGTGCATTTGACCGGAAGGATGACAGAAAGAAGGTCAGTATTTGTGTAAAAGAATGCTGAAAAGGTAAAAGGGCTGATCACAGTGATCCTCTCTCCATCTTCTTTACATCTTCTGCAGCATTTCTGACAGAACAAGGGGGAAAGGCTTCCCACTGCCAGACGACAGGGTTAGATGGGATAGTGGGAAGAAATCCTTCCCTGTGAGAGTGTGAGTCCCTGGCAGAGGTGTCCAGATTTGCTGTGGCTGCCCCTGGATCCCTGGCAGTGCCCAAGGCCAGGCTGGACAGGGCTTGGAGCAGCCTGGGACAGTGGAAGGTGTCCCTGCCCATGGCATGGGATGGGACTGGATGAACTTTAAGGTCCCTTTCAACCCAAAACATTCCATGATCCATGTCTCTTGGTTATGAAGTGTTTTTCTAGAGTTGAGCTTTCCTCTGGTTTAGGGCTGTTTAATTTTTGAACCCCTATGTGTCTCTGACAGACCTTCTGAAAAAGGTCTCTTGAATTTGGCCCAAGAACTGGCAGAGGAGCAGAGATCTCTGAATGAAGTGTGAGGTGCTATTTGGGGAGAGAGATAGAGAATGGTATTTATTCCATAGTCTGGGAGCTACAAGTGTCATACCTCCATCAGGAAACCCCTTCCATGGCTTCTGTACACTCTTTGCTTAAACACCCTGAGTGCTCTGTAGGAGGTGTGTCTTCCACATCTGTTGTTTGGAATGCTGCACCCATAATCGGTGCCCTGCCGAGCCTCCTGGAAAAGACACCCTTGCTTTTTGGTCTACAGTGACTGCCTGTCCATTCAGAGGATTCTTTTTGAGTCCTTGCTTGTTCATATGTGACCCTAAGCTTGAAAGTGCTTCTTGTCTTTTCTCCATCTACTTTGTGGGCTGGAAGAAAGACTGAAAGTTCTTTCTGTTTCCCCTTCCAGGTGGATGGAAAGCTGCTCTGCTGGTTGTGCACATTGTCCTATAAACGAGTCCTGCAGAAGACCAAAGAGCAGTGCAAACACCTGAGCAGTTCTTCCAGAGCCAGCCTGCAGGAGAAGGAGCAGTTCAGTAGGCTCAGCAGTGGCAGTCACTATAACAGGTGACCTTGGGGATGGGTTTGGACAGGGTCTGAATTCAGGAAGATCTGGCTAAGTCTCACTTTGCTTGTTTGCAAACCTCACTGTGCTGGTGCAGCCTTGTGCTTCTTAGTGATCCAACTTACTGAACTTGTACACAATGAAAGCAAAGTTGCATTTGTAAAATTTAATGATTAAAATGCAGATTTTAAGCAGGAGTTCTTCACCTACGTGCTGCTCTGACTCATTGTTTTCTATTTATTTTTAGTCTCCAGCTACTCTTCAAGGAATGATTTTTTTGTCATTTTAGCACTGGGAAATACTGTTTTAATAGGATCAAAGTGGGTGGGAATATTTATCTGCCTCTCAGTCTTAGACTGAAAGTCATTCGGGTTCTGACATACAATTTCCTCCTTTTTCTAGCCAGAAAACCTTATCCACGTCTTCCATTCAGAATGAAATCCCAAAGAAGAAAGCCAAGTTTGATGCCATATCTGCCAATGGTGACAGGTGAGCCTTTTACATGGGGAAATTGCGGGTGGGTGGTTTTGGTTGCTGAGTTTATATAAGAGTTGTGTGTGAGTAACAGGAAGCTCTTATGCTAGAGCAGGGGTGTTGGGCTTTGAGACCTCGAGGGGCTGCCCTAGAACCTGGCAGGCCAGTGCTATCTGAAATCTAGACATAAATTTGAAGAGGAAAATAATACTGAGCACCTGTACCTGCTCGGATGGAGCAGGATGGAGGTGATAGTTGGCTGAACTCTCCAATGGTCAGGAAAACTGCAGCCAGACCAACTTCATTGTCTCTCTGCAGTCACAGGGAAAGAGGGGCTGGTGAGGTCTACAGGTTTTGTGCTTTGAGGTCTGTCAGACTGATCTACAGGGATTGCCTCAGAGGACAGGAGAAGATCCAGACCCACCTCCCATGTCCCCTCCTGCCTCTGGGGGAGAGACAAACAATCAAACAGCTTGGCTTGAAAGGTTGTGGATTCCCCATCCTGGAGGTGTCCAAGGCCAGGTTGGATGGGTCGTGGAGCAACCTGGTCTAGTGGAAGGTGTCCCTTACCATGTCAGAGGGATGGAACAAGGTGGTCTCTAAGATTTGTTCCAGCCCAAGCCATTCTATGGTTCTCTGATTCTAGGAAAGCATCCGGCCCCATTCTGCTGTCACACTTGATGCTGGATCATGTCGATGCCAGCTGCCTGTGCAGTGGTATGGGAGTCACTAGCAGAAACAGGGGATTGAGATGGATTTGTATTTTTGTGGTCTTGTACATGCATATTTTCATTCCTGCCTTTCCTCTCTGATTCTCAGCGTTCCTTCCTCTCCCGAGATGCTTTGCCCCCTTATCCAGAGGGCCCCGTCCACGTTGGCGCAGTGGGCTGCTTCCCAACAGACTCTCGGGGCCCACCATTGTCCTGTTGCTCAAGGCATTGACATCCTGAAGTGAGATCACCTGTTGTTTTCTCCCCTCCCTCCCTGGGAACTGCCTCATACATGGGAACTCTCCCTCTCAATGGATCACTTTCTAAACAGCAGGAATTTGGGAGCATGGACCAGAGCATAGTTAGTGCCAAAGGGTTTGTTAAAGCCACTGGTAATTAATTAATCACTACCTGCCTTCAGTATCTCTGAGATCACAGATCTCTCCTGTAGATACTGTTGACACCTTATCACTGTAAAATGCTCCCATGGGAAATGCCCTGTCCTTGGAAGTGTTCATGGCCAGGTTGGATGGGGCTTGGAGCAACCTGGGATAGTGGAAGTTGACCTTGCCCATTGCAGAGGGTGGAACGAGATGAGCTTTAAGCTCCCTTCCAACCCAAACCACTCTGGGACTCTATGATTCTGTGAAATAAAACTTTAATAATAATTTTAATAATAAGGGCAGAGTCTCCCACAGAATGCTCTGAAAGACCTTTCATCATCTGAACAGCATTTTCACTTAAAAGCTGGAAAAATTTAAGGACTAATTGTGACTTAGGTGCCATGGCTAAGTGCAGAGGGGTTAGAATTCAGCTACATTCAGTGCTGGTGGAATCAGAGGAGAGGATGGAAACAGGGCCCTGGTAGACCTGGTACAGCCCCTCAGCACTGGTGCAGCTTTCCCTCCAGAGAGGTGGCTGCTCTGGGCTGTAGGACAGCACCAGCTGTTTTTATCTCCTCACAGAATCCTGGACTGAAATCTCACAACTCATTGTAACAGCCCTGCTGGCTTGAAAATACCCAAAAAGCAAAATGTCCTGGGCTCTGGATTGGTCAGCCATTTGTTTGGAAAACAGGAGCATGTATTGAAGGAATGAAGGGCCTACCTTTTGCTCTCGAGTCAGATACTGTCAGTCTGGCTCCTGCCAAGGCTGTAGGCCTTGCCACAGGCTTTTTATGAGTTCCAGTAACAAACCAAGTGTAAATTTAGCAACTTAAGAGCTTCAGCAACATGCAGCAGAAAAGGCAAGCTGCAGCTGCCTTAAATAGACACATGGCTGCATGTCTTGAGTGGAATAATAATGGGGGTTCCTTAAGTGTGGGTTTGGAGTTGTTGAGGGTTCTCTTACATGGGTGAGCCCCCAAAACCCTCCCCATTTATACAACTATCAGATTGTCCCTCCCAGAGTCAGCTTGGTGTCTGGGGCACAGCCTAAGCATGGAGTTAAGCTCTGCTGCAGCACAAAGTTGTTTGCAGCAGCAGCAGAGTGAAGTAACACAAACAGCACCTCCTCCCTGATGAGATCAGCCCCAACTTTCCTGTACCCTGGCTCCTGGCTCCAGCCAAACTTCTGGTGTAGCCCTCAGCTGGGCAAAATTTGGACATGTTTGAGCTCAGTTGACTTTGGCAACACCTTCAGCCAGGGTCCAACTTACCTGAAATTTTTGCTTCTTCTTGGATGTGGTAGAAATTCATTTAATGTGTTGTACTGAATTCCCTCTGTGTTTTTGTTTACGTATTTCAAGTGGTTGTTGCTCACAATGGCTACGAAGGGTGATCTCCAACAGTCATTTAAAGGGTGGCGTTGAATGGTTTGTTCTGGATGACTTCTGGGAGGAGCAAACAGCTCTTCTCTCCCAGTGACTTGCAGCACATCTTGCCCTCATTAATCCTGCTGTGCTGCCAGTGCCTCTCGGTCTTGAGCTGCCCAGCATGCTGGCTTCACCTCCACCTCCAGCCCCTGGAGCTGTGATGATCCTGATTTGGGCCGTTTTGGTGTTCGCATCCTCTTGTGCCAATGCTGGCAAAGTGTTCTTATGCTGCTGACTCTGCAGACGAGCACACTGCAGTCCCTTCAGCTGCCACTGCAGACAAGGTGCTAAATTGTGCTTGTAACACCAGGCAGTGACAGCACTGCTGGCAGGGGGATGGCAGCAGTGCCTCAGGATGCTCAGCAGCAAAGTTCATTTGTAAAATGATTCTTATTTACATAGGAAAGTTCTGGCATGGTTTAAAGCTCTGTGGCTTGGGCTGTTCTACACTGGGTGGAGGATGTTTCTCATAGACTCCCAGAATTGTTTGGGTTGGAAGGAACCTTAAAGCTCATCTCATTCTGTCCCCTTCCAATGGACAAGGACACCTTCCACTACCCCAGGTTGCTCCAAGCCTTGTCCAACCTGGCCTTGGACATTTCCAGGTATGGGGCAGCCACAGCTTCTCTGGGCAAACTGCCAGGGCCTTCCCACCCTGACAGGGAAGAATTCCTTCCCACTATCCCATCTAACCCTGCCTTCTGGCAGTAAGAAGCCATTGCACCTTGTCCTGGCATTTCAGGCATTGGGGGCCCAGAGTTGAGGCAACTTTGCAGGTGGTTTTTGTCTAAGGTGAGATGTGGATGCTGGTTCATTGCCTGGTCTGCGCCTCTTCACAGCAGCCTGACTTGAATAGGAAAATCTTTAAGCTTGGTGTTTGCTTTGCCTGGTTTCAGCCATTTGACAGGTGTGGAGTTTAAGGCAGTTGATTTGGTTTCTGTTCTAGTCAATAGAGACAGATGCTTTGAGAACAGCTCAATTTTTGTCCTCTGTCTCTGCTGAAAACAACAGAAGCTCATCATTTCCCTTTAATTAGCAATGTGCATTTTTGGCTGTTCAGATGTGGAGAGCTCATGTCCCCCTGACCTGTCCCAAGGGCCTGGATTTTGAGTTTATTTGTAGAGGAAATGGCTTTTTAAAAAAATTTTTTTTGGTTGGTTGGTTGTTTTAATTTTGATCTATTTGTTAAAGGAACTTGTGTTCGGCAGTTTTCCTTTGAATTTGGGAGTCTCAGGCTGCTTCTGTAACATGGGGTTAAAGACAGAAGAACCTTTCATTACTATTTTGTCGGTCTTTAGAAAACTACAAAAGAAGAGGAAAAAAATAATCTGCTTCTTTGATTAGCACCTTAACACATTTGAAGGGGAATTTTGCAACAACTGGACAGAAAAATATCTGCCTGGTATTTTATACCCCCCCAGGAGGACATCTCAAGCTGGCTGTTCCCCACTGGTGAATGCAGAACCCTTAGAGGTCCAGGGGTGGGTGCTCTGTGCAAGGCCAGTAACAGTCCTGTCCCTTCCTTCTTCCCACTGGGTGGCAGGGCTGGTTCTCACCGTCCTGGCTTCACAATGTGCTGGCCAGCAGGAGCTGCCAGGCAGGAAATTTTTCCTGCTGGAGCTGCTCAGGGAAATGTGGACATCTCCTGGCTCTTTATCACCCCAGGGAATACAGGAGGAAATAGTGCCTGGGCAAAGGAGTGGTGTGTCAAGGGATCAAGGCATCGTTTTCAGCCAGAGGGAATCATTAAGGAAGCCATTTTTTTAACTCTGTGGAAGCTGTTGGAGATTTTTTTGGTTGGTTTTTTTTTTTCTTTCCTCCCCAGCATATTTGCACTGACTGGGAAATTAAAGCTGCTGTTAATAATGTGCTTGCACACAAGAAGGTGCTGGAGCACCCACCATCATCTTGCACAGCCTCCACTTGGGAAAACTATTGAGAAAGTTTTAAAATGGAGTTGTTCTGTGCTAGTGTGTGTGAGTATGAACCTCTCTGCCTAGCATAGAGCTGGACCCAGTGTGCCCAGAGAGCTGCCACATCTTAGTGTGAACTCTGCTGTCAGCATGTGTTAGCCATGCAGGGCTCTTCCACTGCAGGCTGTCCCTCAGTTTTGAGCTTTCCTTTGCCAGGTTTTCTCTCCCAGTAGCCCCAGGGCCATGCTCTGGTTCTCAGATCTGGGGAGCTGCCTCTGCTCAGTTTCCCTCTGCAGATGGGGGAGTGAGCCTTTTCTCTGGCCACATCCTTACTAATGAGTCAGGTCAAAGCAGACTGTAGTGCTTTTAATTAGCTCATGGATTATTCCCAGGTGCTAGAGGAGACCCCGTGTGAAGTGAGCAGCAAGTACTCTCTGCCTTAGGGTACAGGTGGGGGACTGGAAGCTCAGAGGCAGAAACATCTTCGAGAGAGGCAGAATTTTGGGTTGAGACCATGCCTTCCCAAACACTCTGCTGCAGCTTCCAGCTTTAGAACTGAATGTTCAACTACTCTGGAGGCTTTAAAAAAAAAAAAAAGTAAGGTATTGGGTGACCCTGATGATTTATCTTTATTTATCCGATAACATCCAGACATGAAGTCATCTTTTGGGTGAAGCTTAGTTGTTCTTTTACTGTTCAATTTTTAAACACCAGTTCCAGGTATGTGTGGCTGGGATTGTGCTGCCCATTTAGCGCGAGAAGATAAAAATCAGCTTTAGGGACGGAACAGAAGGCAGGAAAAAACTGGGTGGGCTCCCTGGGCCTGTGGCTGCAGCTTGTTGTATCTTATGATCTGGCATATTCCTGTAGCACAGGACTGCGTGTGCCTGCCTAGGTCACTGCGTGTCTCAGAGGGCGGTTTGTGATTTACCAGTGCAGCAGTGACTCATCCACAGATAACTCTGTAGATGGTTGCTTAGATTTAGAGTACCTGGTGGTGTACAGGTGATGTGCTCAGCTATTTCTCTCTTCCTGAAGAGTTTTTCCTACTCTGAAATAATGAAGCTTCTCCCTAAATTGCTTTATTGTGACAGAATCATATTACAAGATCCAGTATGTTTTTTACCCCTTTTCCCTGCTCAGAATATGTAGCTGTTTCCCTTTGCTCTGCTTGTTGAACTTGGAGGTTATTTGTTTCTCTTTCATGTCCCCTCCTTGCCAGAATGTTTGTTTACATTCAGTGGGAAGTTTTACAGTGCATCTAAGGACTGCTTGTGAACAAAGAGATTTCCAGAGGAATGCATGAAGTTTAATTATCTCTCTGATTGCTGTCTTCAACTTCTTGGTTTGAAAAACGTTCATGAATGATCATGAAATTATTCCCATTCTCATTTGAGTGCATCAGTGGGAGTTTCCCTGCCTCAGTGAAGAGGAGGGTTTTGTTGAGAGCCTCTCCCTGTTCTTTGCTGCAGTTTTTCTCCGGACCTCGCCCTGGACTCCCCTGGGACCGACCACTTTGTCATCATTGCCCAGCTGAAGGAGGAAGTGGCTACTCTAAAAAAGATGCTTCATCAGAAAGATCAGATGATTTTGGAGAAGGAGAAGAAGGTACAGTCCTTGGCTTGCTTCCCCCCCAGCAGGCTGACATGTTCTCACAGATCACACTCTGACACAGCCTGGCTTTTTATCTTGGAATTAACATGTCTGGCTGTTTCCATGCTGCCTCCTTTCTAAAGCCAAAGAGGCTCTCTGGACCCACCCAGAAAATCTCATTTCATAAAGGGTCGTTTCCTGACCACTTTCTTGGAGACCTATGTGTGTGGGCAAGACTGGGAATAAACATGCTGCTGCTTGGAGAAACACAGTGCTGGCCCTTCCTGTTGCTCTGTGCTCTCAGTGACTCAGTTCTGGTCTTGCTGTAGGCCCCCAGCACTGCCAGCATGTCTGTGCCCTCAGCCAGTCTCACTCACCTTCTGTAGAGGCATTTCCTTGGCAGGGGTCTGTGGTGGGGGCAGTCGTTGCCTCTTCCAGCTCACTTGCTCCTTCCTGGTTTCTGCACAGATCACAGAGCTGAAAGCTGACTTGCAGTACCAGGAATCACAGATGCGGGCAAAGATGAACCAAATGGAGAAGACACACAAGGAAGTCATGGAGCAGTTACAGGTGACTGCATTTTTGGTTTAATTTGCTGAGATGTGTTGTCTCCAGGAGTGACCGAGGGCATTCCTGTGCTGTGTCCAGAAGGACTGAGGACACTCCTGATCAGAACACCCCGTGAATTCCTGCACACAGAGCTCTGCTAGTGTTTCTCAGCCCTGTCCTACAGCCTTTGTGCTGCCAGGCAAGCCCCTCCTCAGTTCTGCCCTGCATCCCAACCACCCTTTTCATTTACCTTGCTGCGGTCTACTCAGACTCACACTTACTGTGTTGTAAAGGGCTGTTGTGCCCCTTATGGACTAGACCGGAACCATCAAACTCATTTTACTTATTGCCAAAATCAGGTTTGAACCTGTTTCTCCAGTTGGCAGTACCTTTGTCAGCTCCCTGAACCTCTAAATCACCTCCCTGTGATTTGTGTGAGCAGTAACCAGAGAGAACAAAGAAACAATTGGGAGTTCTTTTAGCCCTGTATCTCTAGTCCAAATAAAGGAGTCCCTGAGCTGATGGAAGCAGGGAGAGCAGGATTCTTGTCATGGCTGTGGAAACACAGCAGACTATCAGCATGAATAGCTTGAGCCACCGAAGGGATCAGGTCAAAGGGGAAGAAATCAGACACAGAAATGAACTTTGCACCTCTTAATTACTCTGAGTATATAAAGATCTAAAGCTCTGGCAATGAGAGGTGGGAGAGGATGAGACAAAAGGCTTCTGTTGCCCCTTAGGAAACAGCCCCTCCTCCATCCACACACACCCTGGGGAAGTAGCCCTGTGGAAGGCAGGTCTGGGGCTGCTGTCAGAGTGCTGGTGCCTGTGATAATCCCTTCACAGTGCACATCCTTCTGCCTGACTCAAGGCTGCAATGGTGCTATGCAGAGGGGGCTGGATGTGCTTTTCTTGAAGGTAAAGGAGCATCAGAAGCAGGTGTGCCCCAGCCACCTCCCGCTCTTGGGGCTTTCCATGTCTGTGCTCAGCTCAGGCTGGGACTGCCTTGAACTGTCTGTTGTCCAGATGTTTTATTTCTGCTGGTATTGTTTGAGTCTTTGGAAACCTTTTTCAGTGATAGCAAAATCAAAGTTCAGATTCTCTCAGTGTATTGTATGTGCCTTGAACTGTTCATATGATTAATTTTTGATCAGTCTTGTGGGTTTTATCATTTTGTCTTTTCCTATGGGGCTGGGATGGGAGAGCCCTCTCTAGGTGGTTAGAGGTGAGCTCAACATCTGCCCCCCTTTTCACCTGTGTGCAGGATGACAGCAGCTCCTGCGTGGGGATCCCAAGAGCTAATGATGTTCCATGCCACTAAATAGCCATTTTCGCCATTTCCAGGCCAAGAACAGAGAACTCCTGAAGCAAGCAGCTGCCCTGTCAAAAGGCAAAAAGCCTGAGAAGTCAGGAGCAATAACCTCCCCTTAAAGCCCAACCCCCAGCCTGGGAGCTTTCCCCAGCAGTAGCCAAGGAGTCTGGGAGACCTGCTGGATCTCTGGAGCCTGGCCTGACCCTCTGTGTGCTCTCCCACTGCTGTGGGCTCCGTGGGAATTCCTGGCACGTGTCACCTTCCGACAGCTTGAGCGTGGCCGGTTCGATCTACGGGGAGAGGTCCCAGCCTTCCTAAATCCCCCCTGAAATACTGTTTTCTGGAAGAAATCTTTTCCTAACCAGTTGCTATCACTGCCAGCCCTTTCCATGAGCAAACAGGAGCCTGCTGCATTAGTGGCTCCTTGCTGGTTCTCAACTTGCTGCTGTGAGGGAATTACTGTGGCCAGTTGTTCTGCAGATTAAAATGGGAGCTGTGTGTGGTGGGAGCTGGATTTCTCTTTTCCTTGAACTGTTCCCTATTCAAAAGAGAGCTGAGAACTCACCAGCCCAACAGATGTTCCTGGAAGGTTGTGCCACTTCTGACAACAGTTGATCCAGCTTTTTGAAGATGCTTCCAAAATGGGGGCCATGTATTTATCTTCGAAGATTTTTGTGTTTTGTTTTGTTTTTTCTTCTTTTCTCTGTCAACTTGGCAAACCAAACTGCCTGTTTTTTTGTTTCCTTGTTTTTCTGATGAGAGCTTTTGGGTTGGGAGCCAGAGTGGAATGATACAGCCCTCAACCCTCCCAGAATTCCCCCCCTGCCCACCCAGTGCCCTGGTTATGTGGTGACCTCTGGGATTTTGATGATTTCTGCAGCTTGGTGTGATCAAGTGTCTCTTACTCCATTTCTTTACACGAAGAGAGTTCAAGGCTCAGATATTCCCTCTCTTCCCCCTTTTCCTGCCCCTTCCAGATGCAGGGGCCAGGTTGGTTCCAGGAAAGCACTTACTCAGGCAGCAACCTGAGCCAGGGAGTGTTTTTTGGGGTACTCCAGGGATTTTTCTCACTGCTGATTCCACACCAGCAGGATCAAAGGGCTATGAGAGTTCCCTGTACCAGGGATGTGCTGCCCCGAAACAGCGCAGCCACCACCAACCCTGACAGCCAGGCCAGCTGTAACTGGCACCTCTTTTGGGGTGATGGTGGTGGATAAAAAGCACTTGGAGGGGGAGCACCACACAACTCCGGGCAGGCAGGAGCTCCTCAGCATCCCAAACTCCAGTCAGAGAGTGAAGAAACATCTCAGGGCTTGGAGACCCCCGAGCAGGGACTGAAGGTAGGTAAGAGAACTCATGCTTTTGCTGCAGGGTGGCTGCTCCGTCAGGGCTTTGATGAAGCTTTTAACTAGAGCTTGTGATTACTTTTTTCGTCATTTTGTTTCTTATTTGTTTCTAAAGTTGATTTTACTCAAAGGCACTTTTCTGGGATGATGTTGGCTTCTGGCACAGAAGGAGCATGTTTCATGGGACACTGCCACATGTTTCTTTTTGGTTTTTCTAAGAGACTTTTGATGTCAAAACAAGCAAAACCAGAAATTGTTACACTTTGCCTGAGTGTGGCAGCAGGAAAAACTCACCCAATTTTATACTTTTAGAAAATGAAATGCATTGGGGGGAGGTTTTTAAACTGTGGGCTTTGCTTTTTCTGCTTCCCTCAACATACAGAAATAAAAAGAGGGAGAAAGGCCCTGTAAATACTGTTCAGTTGGGTTTTTAATCGTGATGAATTGCTCCTGCCGTCGCATAGCTGATTTGTAGCACCAACATTGTTTCTTTGTATGTTTGTAATAATGAGATTTTCAAGGGATGCTTTGATTTGTACAAATGACACCTGTAAAAGTGGTTTGAAAAATCCTCATCTGTGGCTGATACTTTGTTTCCTTTGAAAGGGAAAAAACCAAAACAACCAAAGTACCTCTCCCTGCCCGGAGCTGATTTATCTTCTGCATTAGGCCTGGGAGTTAGGGGAAGGAGACGGTATTTTCCCATTGTTTGCTTTGCTCCTACTTTTCTTTCTATCTTTAAATCCTCCCATCAAGCCTGTTGCTAGGATCCTCGTTACTTGGTTACATCCAGCTTCCCAGGACCCATCTGGCTGTATCTGGTGAGATTTATTCCTGGTCTCATGAAGGGGATACAACTGGCACGGACAGAGTCCTGCTCTTTTGGCATGGAGGTTTTCCTTTTTCCCATGAGATTTCTGTGAAGAAAACTCAGCTGCCCCTCATCTTTTTCCAAGGAAATATCCAGAGGTCTGGGAGTCCAAAGGGCTTTTAGCTTTGACCCTTCTCCTTATTCATATCCAGTTTCCTGGAACACATGGGGATAGCTGCTCCCTCCTGCTGCTGCTTGAGGGCAATGAGGATCACTGACCAGTACAAACCACAGTTTCTAATGTTTATGTTAAGCCACATCCATCTGCCTGCAGTGCAGAAATCCTGATGCAGCACTGGCAGATCCTGTGGGCCAGTGTCACTTTGGGAGTCACCTGCTCTCCCCACAACTCTGAGCAGTGCAGCTGCAGAGGAAATGAGAGGAAACAGCCTCAAGGTGTGCCAGAGAAGGTTTAGATTGGATATCAGGGAAAATTTTTCCATGGAAAGGGCTGTCCAGCCCTCGCACAGGCTGCCCGGGGAAGTTGTGGAGTCCCCATACCTGGAGAAACTTGAAAGCCTTGTGGGTGTAACATCTGGCAACAAGGGTTAGGTGGTGGCCCCTGGTGGTGGGGGAACAGTTGGACTGGATGCTCTTAAATATATATTACAACCAAAATGATTCCATGATTCTAATTCCCTTCTCCACCCCACAGATTCTCTTGGCTTCCTTCTTCCAGCCCACAAAGCCCTAATGCCAGTGGGTTTTCTCAGTGGACTCTGTAGTGGGGTGACCAGCCACAGTGACAATCCAGCTCCTGATCTTCGAGCAGAACATGTAAGGAAAGGAAACACTGAAACAATTTTCCATGTCTTATCTGCCCCAGTGTTCCCTCAGAGTGTCCCTATATGGTCTCTGCTGCTTCCCTTCCTCCTCAGAACCTGGGCTGCCCAAAACCACCAGCTGGTGGAAAAGGCAGGAGTTGTCCCCAGCCAACCTTCCTGAAAGATAACACACCTCGAGCAATTGGCCTTCCCTTGCTGTTTAGCTTTCCTGGAGCACCAGACTTGTCCAGTCAGCAGGATGATAGCCAGGGCACTGTCAGTCCTGAAATAATTACCTACTCTTGCTTGGTTTTAAACCCCTGGAGAGATTCAAAAGCCATGTGGATGTGGCACTTAGGGACATACATGGTGGCCTTGGCAGTGCTGGGATAATAGTTAAACTTGAAGATCTTAGAGGGCTTTTCCAAACGGAGCAATTCCATGGTTCTGTGGGATGCTGAAGCTGTTCCGCACTGCCCAGCATGGCCTGCTCCTGGCTCAGAGGCTGGCAGGGTCTGGGCCAGTGGCAGCTTGGTGGTGGTGGCCCAACACTCCCTGTACCAGCTGCTGTGACAGGAGGGAGGTGCTGCTGCCAGCCCGAGCCAACTGCTGCATGAGCAGGAGCACTGGGAACAGCCAGGAAAGGTGCAGAGGCTGCAGGGGTGACCTGGACCTGGCTGGGTGGGCTGAGAGGGCTGAGGAGCAGATGGGGATCTCGTGCTGCTCCCAAACCTGGAGCTCTGTGCCCACCCAGCGGTACTCAGCTCCTCCTGCCCCTGCTCAACATGCAGGAGTCGTCACAGTGGGACAAATGTCTTCCTGGCACAGCCCTTTGTATCTTCTGATGGGATATTTTTATATTAAATATTTGGCAGCATCTCCAGCCCATCTCTCCAGATGGATCATTGCCTGATGCACACCCACAGCCCTGTCCCTCTAATACCCAGAGCTTTTTGGAGGGCAGAAAAGGGAGAACAGAGACAGCCTCTGCACCTTTGCCCCCCCACTTTGCTTGCTCTGTGTTGTCTTCACTGATACAAAGGAAGAGATGTATTTTTGCCTCTGGCTGATGTGTTCAGCCAGAGCAAACAGAGCTCATGGCCTCGGGTGGAACTGTAGAATCATCATGGAATGGTTTGGGTTGGAAGAGACCTTAAAGCTCATCTTGTTCCACCCCCTGCCATGGGTAGGGATACTTTGCACTATCCAGGTTGCACCAAGCCCCATCCAGCCTGGCCTTGAGCACTTCCAGGGATGGGGCAGCCACAGCTTCTCTGGGCAGTCCCAGGACTGGCTGGTGACCAGCAGCACCTCTGCTTGAGCCCCATGTCCAGCCACTCTGTGGAATGTGACAGTGCCAAAGGAGCGGGTGATGGAGCTGGACGGGGGTGACAGGGACTAAAACAGCACCTGTGACCCCTGGGCAGTGTGAGGCCACGTCCCCTTGGATCAGATGAAATGAAACCCCCGAATTGTGCCTCTGAAATGGAAATACAAGTGGAAATACAGAAGTGGAAACCTTGAGGTGGCCAGAGCCGCCCGGACCCCACAGCCCCAGCACAGAGCTGTGTTTGCAAAACATCCTAAAAATAGCCCTGGGAAGGGGACAAGGACAAGGAGCAGTGACCAGGGATGTTTGAAACTGGCTGTGTCCTCCCTCCCTGCAGAGGCTGGGGCTGTGCTGATGCTGGCTGTTCAGCTGTGGGCTGTGCCACAGTACTGCAGTGCCAAGGAGCACTGACGTTCCCTTTGCTGGCAGGAGGCTGTTGCCAGGCAAATCCCGAGTTGTTTGTACAGCGACTCCTGTTTGCTGGACTTTGCTGTG
>JAHLSL010012514.1:8441-30045 GCA_025920805.1 Petroica traversi
ATTTCTATTTCTATTTCTATTTCTATTTCTATTTCTATTTCTATTTCCATTTCCATTTCCATTTCTTTCTATGTCTATTTCTATTCCCTGCACGCCATGACTTAAATGGTGAAAAACAATTTCATTTGCCTGAAATGCCATGGGTTTTTCAGCACCAAAAGTGCTTTCAAGGACATATAATACAAAGATTACAACTGGAATCAGGATTTTATTTTTGGGTTTATTTATTGTTATTTTTCTGAAACCATTTCATAGCTCCTGCTCATAAGTTTTAACACAATGCCCATGTGTAGCCTGGAGCTGGGTAATGCATCTCAATTTAGTTTGAAAAAAAACATCCTTTGCAGTCTGTCAGTGTAAAAGCTACAGAAAGCAAAGGAATACAGGCCAAGCAAACCCTGTTTCCTGAAGAGAAGGTAAATAACTAGGTTCAGTATCAATCACAGAAAGGAATAAGATAAAAAAAGAATGGATGTAGGGCACAACAGGCTATCTTCATGGTGCATGAGCATCAGGCAGCAACCTGGCTGGGACTGGAGGAGCCTTGGCAGTGGAAAGGTTTGAAACTGCAGAGGAAGGCAAAAAACCTGCAGGGATTGATTTACCAAAATATGAGTATTGATCTAGCAAAAAACCTGCAGGGATTGATTTACCAAAATATGAGTATTGATCTAGTATCAATACCCAACTAGAGAAGGACAAAGACTTTCTAACAGAGTTGTTAGAAAGTGTATGTTTATTTCAGCGCCAGGCTGCTGTGTGGGATAGCTCCCTAATGCACAGAGCAACACATGAAACAATACAAGGTCTATTTATTTGCAAGGGGTTTTGAATATTCAAAATACAAACACCCATTAATCATACTACCATTCCCTGCTCCGTATGGTAATTAGTTGAATAGTTATTAAGCATGCGTGGTTTATTCTTTAAATTGAGTCGGTGGTCACATAATTTGAGGGGAGGGCGAGAATGATGAAGTAATACTCGTCTTCCTCTCTTTGACCATTCTGCCTTTCTGGCTTTTGACAATACAAATTGCTTTTGAAACACATCCAGTTCTTCTATTCTTCTATTTGAATGGATCTTTTATGTAGAATGGTTAGTAATTTCTGTTTCTCAATGTAAGTACTGTTGAGCAAATATAAAATGACAAGCAACCAGTTACCTGTACCTTAAGGCTTACTTCTAACTCAATTCTTTGGTTAAACATTAATTCTTTAATTAGCTCTACCTGGGTTTGCTTACTGAATGTGCTTTAGCTGGTTTCGGCTATACGAACTTTGCTTAAAATCCTAATTTTTAAAGTTACATATTTCAGGATGAGTGCAAATCTGCCCTGGGAGAAAATTGTGTCTTGACACCAGCACTAGAGGTTGACCATTGCCTGAGCATATGAGAAAAATCCACTTCCACATCATCCCACAGATTGGTCAAACCTCCCAGGAGATGTCCAAACCCTATTCTCCCTCAGTCTAGAGCTATCTCAGGGGCCAAATGCCCTTGGGGAGGAATAATTCTTCCCATGCCTGGCAGGACACCAGTGGGTTCTGCAAAGCACTTGGAATCCTGGTAACATTTCTGTATCCCATTTCTTACAGCTTCTGCTCCTGGCTCCACAGGAGATGATGGTGCAGATCTCTCTAGTGTCATAGTGACTGACCAAGAAGTAGCTATCTTTGAACTTTCCTTGAAGTGTCTCATTGGATGAAAGTGAATTTTGTATAACCACAGATTTTCTTAACACTCTTAGAAGACTGAGTATCTCCAAGTTTAGACCATTTCTTTAATCCCTCTAATGAAACGCAGTGTTGGTTCTTCTGCTCCTGTGACCTGGAGATTTTTTTGATAATTACAGCTGAAAACCTCCTTTCTTGACAAAGTCGTGAAAGGGAGAAAGACAATTTTCCCCAGCAGACGGTTCATTTTTCATGTGTAGTTGTCTACTAAGCATCAGCTCTGACATTCATTCTTTCGCCTGTTAGGCAAATGAAGGCAAGATGCAGACATAGGTCCAGGTGTTTATATCCACTGGCATCCTTCCAAGAATCAAAGAAAGAGTTATACTGAAGAAGGGTTAGGAGGAAATACTCTGTGCATGCTATCCTAGCCAAATCTGAGGTTTGAGCTATAGGATGGTGGGTTGCACATCCCACCGGTCATAGCAAACAGAGTGGCTAATGCAGTCAACATCCTTGCTAAGTTAGTGTCTGGGCAACACACAGCCCATCTGCATGATAATACTTGTGTAACTATTCTAGTCTACACTGGCACTACCAACATTGTGCTACTAAAAGTGATTTCTCTGCTTTCATTGCTTTGATGATAGGCATGATCTTAAAAAATGAGTATTTTCCCTAAATTAAAAGAAAATAAAAAATAAATAAATACTTACATCCCTCCATGCATGAAGGACCTGAGAATCATAACCTATGGAAGTGAAGCCACTTATAAAAACCCTGAGGTAAGGATTGTAATTTTTATTCCCATTTTACATGCAGAGAAACTGGAGTGAAAGCTATAGTCCAGGTACACAAGAAGTCAATGAGAAATCTGGGAACAGAATTCCAGAATCCTGACAGTCTTCTGCCCATTACTTTGGTGCACTAAATTCTTAAGAAGTTAAATGTCATGAATCTCCTTTATCTACTTCTCTATGAAGATGATAAACAGTAATTTACTGTTCTGATAAATCCCTTTAAATCTATTACCAAAATCATCTCTTCCGGCAAAATCTCCAATAAAATTGCTGGAATCAATAAACATTTTCCCACACTGAGCAATGGAAAATTCAGTAACAGTTTGGCTGAATCCATGCTGAGTACAGAAAATAGAATTAATATGAGAAGTGAATGTGCCTCAAAGAACAGTAATTCTGTTGGTTATTTTTCAACCTTTTAATGAATGTGAAACTAATCTAGTTGAGAACTGGAAGGATTATGATTATGCAGAAATCTGGATGCACATTTCAAAATTTTAGAAAATTTATAGCTTTTTGTTTCCCAAGACACTTTAGGGTATGATAAATCACTCAAGGTGTTTAGCAAGATGGGAGTGTTATTGTTGTGGCATTTGAATCAGTGATGTTAGGTAGCTGCCACAGTGGAATCTTTTTTGCTTCTTAGGATTCCTGCTAGACTGATGACTTTTCTTTTTATATCTTTATCATACTAATTACTCAATTGTTTTTTTTCAAATAATAATTTAGCATAAGATGAAAATATTTTGATCATGGTCATGCTTGATTTTTTAGTCTATCTATGTAAAGAGGTAATAAAGCAAGATGTAGGCTTAAATAAACAGAGTTAAGAAGTTGAGAATGGTCAGATTCATATGTAGAGCACTTCCAGCTTTCACAATGGCCTGTAGTTTATTGGAAAGTCAGACAAAATGCCTCTGATCCACCTATTCCTGAATTCTGGGAAATATTGCCTCAATTCAGATTTAATGCCTTAAAATTACCTTGATCAACAATATTTTGAAAATAATTAGCTGTTTCGCTGTATATATGCAGATAGGTAAGTATAAAGTTGTCTCTTAATTTACTTTTGGCAGTTAATCTACTGTCTAAACTGTTGTTTTCTAACCACAAGAATCTTCCTTCCTGTGTTGATGTTGTCTGCTGAGGTGCTGAGAATAAGGGCACCATTTCAAGATCCAGTGTTCTTAATTGCCCTAATTTCAATTTTGAAGATGCCTGTGTTTAATTTTAGAGTTTTACATCTGTATTTATGACTTATATTTTCAAAACCTTTCCTTCTGTAAACTTTTCCTAACTGTCTGTAACTACCTGTCCTGGGTTGGCCATATGACCTGTTTGTATCCCCAATCGTCCTCTTGCTTATGCTGGACATTAAGTTCTGCAGCTTTAAGTTGGTCCAAGGAAGACAGTTAGAGTGAAAGTGGAGGAAAAAAAACAAAACACTCGCCGTTTGTCTGCAGGATACTACAAACCAAGGCCGAGAGAGCGGAGAGGCTGCATTCCAGCAGACAGCATTATATCTTTTTTTTTTTTTTTTTACTCTCTCTGATGTGTGGGTGCTGGACGAGCTCACAGCGGAGGGTTTTTCCTCGGATTTTTCCCGGCTTTTTGCAGGGAGAGACTTTGTTTCCTTTGCTGGGTATTTTTTCTTTTTTTCCTCTTCCTGCGACTGGCTGGCATCGCGTGGGCCCAGGACACCAGGGAACCCCCGGGCCCCCCCCCTCCCAGGACACCAGGGAACCCCCGGGGGCCCCCCCCCCCACCCTCGCTGACTTCTACAGCCGGGCCCGGCAATCGGCCCCCCCACTGGAGAGCTGAACCGGACTCAGACGGACTCTGAATCTACCATCTCTTCAGAGGAAGGAGAGGTTTCATTGTTTTCATATTATCCAAGTTTTTCCTATGCTTGTGAATATTCTATTTGTTAAATAAATAGTTTTTTCCACTTTTCTCTAAGGAAATTCTTCCCGGACCTGTAGGGGCGATTGGAATCGGCTCTTCCTAGAAGAGACCCCCCAGAGGTTTCCTCCTAAATATTTGCCCTAAACCAGGACACTACCCATTAACCCAAAAGAAACCCAGCTCTCAAGCTGAGAAACCCACCTTTGCACAGACAGGCTGTGCTGAGTGGGATAGATAGTTTCTGAGGAATCCATTTCTTCTCCACAAGTGAAAGCTAGGCACAGTAACCATTGTTATTCTTCCTTTGTCACCACCAGCCATCAAACCTCAACTGCATCACATCAGGAGGCCTACTCACAACCCAGAAGACTATTTCCTCACCTTATCCAAGAAGTTGGAGGAACATCTGGTAAGAGGTAAAGTGTTTGATGAGCGGGGAAGAATGAAGAAAATTCAACATATTTCCCAGAGTTGGAATAGGAAATGGCAGATGAGATAAAGAGGCTTCTTCTGAAATAGCAGACAGAGAATATTGTGGAATTGCTTCACAGGAGACACTACACTGATAGCCGCTGCAATTGTAACTAAAATTAAATGTATGATTTAACTATACAGTATAATGGACATTTTGTTAGAAATTATTTCAATAGCCTTATTATTGCAGTATATGTGCACTTAGTAGAAGAATATTGGTCTGTTACCTTAAAAGAATTACATACACATAATAATTGTATGTGATTTACCTCCTGTCAAATTAAACCAATGCTTTCCTAGATTGCTGATTTCCTTATGGTGTTCTCAATATGACCTTCTGCCTACCACAGTTAAAACAACAACTCCTATTTCAGACAGCACTGGTAAATTTTTTCTTGCCTAATAGTACTGAGAGTAAATGTCCCTCTATCACAGTGTGACAGGTATTCAGAAGGATGCAGGTAGGAGGCTGGAGTAAAAGTATCCTCTCATTTCACTCACTAGAAAAAGAACACATAGCACAACATTAAAATTGTTCTTTGCTCAAATTCTGTGAAATGTTAAATAACACTGATTATCTTTTATGGCATTAATTTAGTTGAATTTGATCCCAGGTATTCTTTAAGTACACAGTGTCCCATGGGCTTGAGTTTCAGAGTTAAACACGTCCTTTGTGAAAACGTTCCTCTTGCTGCCAGATATTGCACTTTAAGAAACAGTGGCAAATAGCTCTCTGTCTTCTTTCCCTAAGCCCCCAGTGATTTACATACTACCTTAACTGTCCATTTGCAGTCTTCTTTTTACTTCCCTCGCAAGCAAACCTACTCTACTTTTTATTTTCCTTGCTGCTCTTCTCTATATCCTTCTTGGTTTTAATCTCATTTTAAAAGGAGAGAACAAGCACTCCATACCTGCTCAAGTTGCAAGTATACCAGTAATTTTTACAAAAATATAATTGCACTTTCTGTTTTACCTTTTAGGCTTTTCTGAATAGATTTTAAAATTATACTTTCATTTTTGAACCCCCTTGAAGACAGAACAGTAGTTTCTGTAGAATTTTCTATAAAAAGTTCTAATTAATGTTTAGCCCAAATACAATGTGGAGTTGTGGAGTAAGTGTTGCCTCCCTCTATATGCATCTTTCGCACTAACCAACACTGAATTGGTGAATTTGCCAAGTACACTGAAATAAGCAGCTATTTGTTTTCTACTTCTTCTTCACTTCTTCTTTACTTTTTCTTCATTTCTGTTCCCCACTTGCTTTCTTCTTCCAGCAACAATTTTTCCAAATAACTTCTTCTGGAGAAGCATACTGAGTAGCAGAAACAACAATCCTTCTACTTCTAATTTTTTAACTAGTTATTTACCCATCTTAAGTTCATATTTTGCAATCCTCTTTTAATCCATGACAACTCAGTGGCTTTGATGTTCTTTGGATCATGAACTTGGAAAAAATGGAGCCATTTTTGGCTCCTCCAAGAACTGTCAATGTTTGTGAAGCAAAATTTCTTGTACAGAAACCTGGTTGAACAGTTTTTGTTTTAAGTATTCTTATTAGAAGTATCGCTGCCACCTACCAATTCTATTATTTTTATTTCAAAAAATTAGCTCACTGCTAATTAGCATTGTTATACTCTACAAGTTTGTAATCATGTTCAACATTAAAACTTCACCAGCTGGTGTATGTGTCACTGGTGTGTAAGTCACATTAAAATAAAGGCTGGTTGTCAAATGAAAAAAGCCAAGATGTTTTTCCAGTGCTACAGATGCCCTTCACCCCCTTAGAAAAGGACCAGTGCAATTCTGGGTGCACTTGCCTCAAGATCTCACACCTTTTTTACCATATTTTGCTAGACATCTTCACTGCCCAAGTACTCTGTTGTCACCATGTTTCAGTTATTTTCGTGCTTTGTACTCTGTGCTTCGTGTTTGTGATGTTGACCTTAACAACTACCAGAACTTGTGACTCCAGCAGCAGGTCTGTGTCATTGCCTAAACACAATGCTAAAGGGAATGCACTTTAAAGCCTCCTGTTTATGAAATATAATTTATCTCTAAGAATTTTCTAAGAACTGTATTTTGCTTATAGAATACCCTAAAATGTTTTACTCAAATAGGCTGTATACAGCATATATTGTATCCATATATATATATATATGTATATGTATATGTATATGTACAAAATTACATTGTCTTTCCAAACACATTTTCTGTCTGTGTCATTTCTTCCCCATAGGACACTTTACCTAACAGTGTTCTGTCTGTGGACAGCAAGTGGACAGCACTAGAGGTTGAAAGAGCAATTTCTTTTATTATTATCAATAGTTTATTTGTACTATTGCTCTTCTGTCACAAGCATCTTACAAAGGGGAAGATTTTTTTTTTTGCTCTCCTGGTCCACAAGAAAGAGGTAAGTGGTCATCTTGAATTTACTGCTATGTAGTCAAGGCACAGGGTAATGAATTGACCTACCTGAGGTGTCATCACAGAATCTGAGAATGGTTTGGGTTCAAAGGGACCTTAAATGTCTTCTCATTCGAACTCCTCTGACATGAGCTGGGACATCTTCTTCATGGGCAGGGCCCCATCCAGCGTGACATTGAACACTTTCAGGTATAGTGTTTCCATAGCCTCTCTGGAAAAACTGTGCCTCACAATACAAAGTAAAGTATTTCTTCCTAATACCCTACCTAAGTCTACTCTCCGTGTTTAAATCTATTCACCCTTGTCCTATTACTACATGCCTTTGTAGAAGGTCCCTCTCCACATTTCTTGTAGGTCTACTTTCGATACTGAAAGGTGCTAACAGGTCATATTGGAACTTTCTCTTCTCCAGGGCAAGCAACCACAAGTCTTTCAGCCTGTCTTCATAGGAATGGTTCCCCAGGTCTCTGAACATCTTCATGACGATCCTCTGGACCTATTCTAAGAGGTCCATGTTCTTCCTGTGCTGCAGACCCCAGAGCTGGACTCAGTACTGCAGGTGGGATTTTACCAGAGCAGAACAAAAGCGTAGAACCACCTCTTGTCAATCTGCTGACCACATAGATTGTGATGCAACCCTCGGACATGGTTGGCTTTCGGGGCTGCATATCCAGCCTCTCATCCACCATCACCCTCTATTTCTTCTCAGCAGGTCTCCATGTGATCTCTTCATCACCCAGCTTGTATTGATAGTGGGGGTTGCTTAACCCAGGTGCAGCACCTTTCACTTGGTGTTGTTGAATGTCATGAGGTTCACATAAATCCCCTTCTTAAGCTCCTCCAGGTCCCTCAGGGTGGCATCCCATCCTCCAGGACTGTCAACTGCACCACTCAGCTTGTTGGGTCACAGGGAGTGTCTGTTCTAAAACTTAATGGAGTTCTGATCAGGTTCCTTTGCTCTCACTTTCCTCCAGCTAAATCCATGCTGTGCTGAACTGCTGTTAATAGAGTCCTCTCTAGAAAGTGGCTATTCACCCAAGTGGTTCAGAGGCATTTTTTTATTTGCTTTTTTTCCTGGAGCTGGAGAAGGTGAAGAATGCTGCCAAACACTCAGTGCTATTGGAAAGATACCTCAGAATGTTTCTTTCCCTCTTCCAAAGCCTGGAGTTTTGGGCTGAAATAAAATACTGCTAAGTGGAGGAAAGAGGATTTTTGTGCAGACCACTCCTAGTAAATATCAGATGCTTCACAAAAATAATTCCTAAGCTTACCACTTAGTCGTGTTGATGGCATCCAGCCTGACATATAGAAATCTGTGATGAAATGGATGGGCTCATCCACTCAGTCTAACCCTGACATCTAGTGTACAACAAAGAGAAATTTTCCACAAATAAAATCTGTGCTATTTGGAGAAGGACCAACTTTGCAGTGCACTCAGCTTTCTTCTGTATTTATGATTTCTGAGAATAATGCTTGATCCCAGGATAGAAATAAGTTCGTCCTTCTTAGCAAGTTTTATTATCATAAACTTGTTATCAGTAAGTCATTGCAACTATCAACACTTGAAAATTTAATATTTTTTTCTCTTTTGTCCATTATTGAACGGAGTCTTCGCTGTATTCACTGAGTTGCTTAGCTATGGAAAAAAAAATTGGTGTTTTGTTATTTGAAAAGCCCTTCCTTTTTAAATTTTATTTTAGGAAAACATTAAAGACTGAATTAAAATCTGAATTTTAAAATCCACAGTGAATGAGGCATAGAGGGACTCTTGAGTATTCACTCATATTTTGGGTATTTCCTGGGAACTCTTCATTGCTCCATTACTCTGCCACCCTGTTGTCATGGTTTTAAAATTAACTTATATTTACTGTGAACTTTTTGTGAATTTTTAACTTCCTGTGACATCCCTTGCTTTACCACTAACTTTTTTCACAGACCTGCTAAGCATCGCTGGGCAGTTCCCTTAGTATGGATCCTGGGCTATACTCAAAGAATCATTAAGGCTGGATCATGGCTCTGGAGTTTGCCTGTTCAGATATGGTCCACTGAGGGAGGTTATAAAGGGCTGTGTCCAGTTTGATTCTGAAAATCTTCAAGGATGGACCCTATAACCTCTCCCATGCAGGCCCAAAAGCCGATGTCATGGAGCATAAACTGGCTTTAAATGTTCACTCTTTCTATTTGTTGATCTACATGGCCAAATTTTTGGTATTTCTGTTTCCACCACCTCACTTTTTGGGAGTGAATGTAAGGAACAGAATAATATCTGTTTAGAAACTTATCTAAATAAAAGTGAGAGCCAGAGTTTTTATTGTACTTCATTGACATTTCTTATTTTCGCTTGTAATGCTACTGCTGGGCTGTCTCTCTGTATACAAGAATACTGTAATGCCATGTGTAAAAAGTGTAATTTCAAAAGGTGGGAATTACACATAGCATACAGAAAGAGTATCTGTTAGAATATCTAAATGTATCAATTTCGGTGGCCAAAGCAATATACAATCATCAATTTATTAACCAGTATGACAAAATTCCAACCAGACAAAAAATCAATTTAAGTTTTGCTAAACTCAATGCATGCAAATTCTGCTTTATCTGTGAGTATAGTGTGAGTTTACAAACATCATGATTATTACTTTGGCTTTGTTTCATGTAATATATGAACTTAATATTTAGCACTATAAAAATGCTCACCTCAACCCCTTAAGATGGGTGATGGACTTTCTCCAATCCTTAATTGTTAAAGCGTAATGCCATTAAATACCTCAGTCCCAACTTCATTGTAAATGGAGATCTGTATCTTAGTTTCTAATTGGTAGCTTGCATCAAAACTATTAGCCATTAACAATCTCCTGACTGCAGCCAGTCTCTTATTCACTTATTGAAGCCCTTTATTCCCCCCTCAAGGGCTGAAGTGGTTGTTCAATGTTCATCCTGAGTGTACCATTTTTGAACAGAGCCTTGTTTGGCCACCCTTTCAGGGGGTGGTGTTCCTGCCAAAATTGGCTTGATGACTTTAAAAGATCCTCTTAAAATTAGTGATTGTTGGTGGATAGTTTCTTCTACTTCCTGAAAAGCATGATTAACCATGAATATGCCCTTTTCCCAGGCAGAGTATTGTTTTTCTACATCTGCAAAACAACATGAATAAAATCCTATGAGATTTTATTCATGTAGTACATCTATTAAGTCCATAAGTGTATGTACAGTACAGAGCTTGCAAATCCTGAGTTTGTACTGGATCAGTAGGCTGTATAGGGCCTAGTGATTGTCGTGTACTGGCTTCAGAAGTTAGGAGATGTAGGCCCTCATCACAGAGAGGGGTCCAATCCCACTTTGCCTTTTTCCATAGCAATCATATAAGAATCTTGCAATTATTGTAAAATAAGGAATGTGTTTCCTCCAAAAAATCAGCAGGCCTAAAGCATGCTGCAGATATTTCTTAGTCTCTGGCATTTTAATTTGGTCTGGGTGGGTGAGGTTGTCAAGAGGAATACGGACCATTCCTCCTTTCAATCAGATTCCCAGGAATTTTACTTCTTGTGAAGAGGCTTGTACTTTTTCAGGAGGAATATACAAGTCCAGGGACTCTAGATGCTTAATAATGTCTGTTTGTGTTGATTGTACAGGTGCAATTTCAGTTTCTGCTACGTAAATGTCATCAATGTATTGGTATACTTTTACTTCTGTTGCAGGAGGAAGGAGTGACAATTCTTTTAACAGTGCATGGCATGCTAGAGTGGTTGAGCATTTAAATCCTTGTGGGAGGCAGGTGAAAGTGCATTGCTGGTTCTCCCACATGAAAGCAAAATGCTCCTGATCCTGTTAGTGCAGGGGAACCATAAAAAAATATCCTTGATATCAACAGGGGCCACAATTTGATGAACTTGTTCTTGAATAGAAGCTATGAGCTCAGCAATATTTGGGACTGCTGCAGTGAGAGGCTCTGAATTTGACTTATAATATCAATAGTCCACCGTCAGTCTCCAATTACCATTTGACTTGTGGACTGGTCAGACAGGAGGATTGTGTCGCAATCACTATTCCTCTAACTGGGCTGATTCCTTCACTGTCTCACAAAGGTAAGGGGTAAGGTTTGACATTGGTTACTAGAAATGGGGGAAGAGCAGGGGCAGAACCCAACAGATGTTGGGTTTCCTTCCTAAAAGCCCGTATTTTTCCTTCTTCATTAGCCCAAGACCATCACTTTAGGAGGTCTATCCCAAATAAATCTGTAGGAAATGTACCCAAAACCATTAAGGTTTCAACTACTTTCTCCTCTCTTGGTAACCAGCATCTTACCTTTGTTGTTGTCTCGGGTTGTGTGTTTCCAAAATTATCCACAACAAATATACGTTTACATAAGGGAGTGATTCTACCTGAAGAGAAGTCTTCAGTTTTAATGGCGGGCACTTGAGCACCAGTATCTACTAGAAAAGTTACAGGGATTTTTGTGGGGACCAATAGGAGAGGTTATGAATAAGTCTGCTCTGGAGGTTTTGGTAAGCACTTTGTCCCCTGGCTTTCCTACTGGGAATGAAGATCGGAGTTTCTTGTCACATTCTCTTTCTGTGATCCCTTGAGGAAAGGGGCTGTAGCAAGGATAGCTTTTAATGATCTGTCCTTTGTTGACCATTCTTGAATTAATATCTTTAATTTATTAGTGTGTTGGCCATCCATTTGGGTTTTTGGGATCCCTTTTTGAAAGCCCACATTTCTTTTTTCCTTGTGTTATTCCCTTGTGTTAGCTCATCCTCCTTGCCCAGGGAAGGACATTGCCTTTCTGAGTCTTACTGGAGGCACAGCTGTTTTGCACTCTGTGTGCTGAATTGATTTAAAATCAGATGTACTTGAAGGTATTGGTCCATATTCTCTTCCATAACTAATTAATTCTTGTGCCACCTCCCCCCAGGTCCAAATTTTACTTTTTTCTCAGTTAAGGTTGGGGGTAATATCTGCCTTCAAGGTGGCTATAGCTCTTTCCCCTTTCATGTGGCTTATCGGTTTGCCCTTTTAGCTGGATGCCTATGGCTTTCATAGCTTCAGGGAGGCCTCTGATAAGAGTGATGCCAGAATGATTTTTGTCTTTTCTTTATATACCTTTTACACAGTTCTCTGTGTCCACAAGTATTAGCAGCATGCATTCTTGAAACCCTTTACTTAGTGTTTTGTAAGGGCTCTGCAGGCCCTGAGACTGAACACCCCAGAACTGCAGAGCCAGGGAGACCAAACATTCCTATCTCAGGAAGCCAAGGTCTCCTAGCAGGACAGATTCTGTAAACTAGAGGTTAGCCCACCCCAGCCCCATCATTAGGCTCCCTTGGTAGATATGCTAAAGTCTACAACTTGTGTATGTGATTGACAGTGGGTGTGCATTTTGCCACGCTGTCACCTGGGTGAAGTGGATACATCAAACAGGATCCTGATTAAAATACTGAGGTAAAGACCCCAACCCTCTAACCGTGTCTAGATTCATTTTTATAACACCAGGAAAAAGGCATCAAGAGGTATCATTATTTCAGGGTCTACAGTCCTCATCATAGGAGATTCATATCATGGTGTTAACTCCCTATCACGCAACATTTGTAAACAAGCAGCTTTTTCGTGCTTTCTACAATCTATTTAATGTTTCCCACTATAGCCAGAGGATCTCCTCTCTACAGGGTGTTGGTCTCACCAGCCCAGAGAACTGCTCTTTGGGTAAGAGATCAGGGTGATCCCCTCCCCCCCAGAACCCTTCTGTCTCTTTTTCTGAAAACAAAATTTGGTCACCCCCAGTAAGAGAGACTCTCCAAACACACTCAGTCTCAGATTCTTTAGGGGCTTGACTGTATTCCCTCTTTAATTTAACCAAAGTAGTAGCCACATGAGGGATTTCTTTCAAGATTATGTGAGGTGTGTTGTAACCGAGCCCTCATATATATACCCTGCTTTAATTGAGGGACAAAGAGAGACTGTTAGCTTCTCTGATCGATTATGCAAAGATTCTAAGTCAGAGAGGGGATGTATTTCTTAAGATAGCTCCTGCTTCAACTCCCATTATTGCTTTGCTTGCTAATCTCACACTCAACTCCTCTTGGAACACATGGGTGATAGCCTTCTGATATCTTATCTATTCCTGGAGGAGGTAGGTGTTAGCCTTTTCTTCCTTTAGTTGTAGTTGGAACATTTTAACCGAATCTTGTAATGAAGCAATAATTTCCATATCAGCTTTTTGTTGGTGTTCTTTGTGTTCAACTGCAGCTAACACAACAGCACCTAAGAAAGAACAAGTGACAGGTTTTCCTATACCTTTTTTTACTTTTCCCCTGCATGCAGGGTACAGATTAGATCAACAATTGCTTGGATCTTACACCACTAATTTTGTGCCCACCCATTCCTGAAGGAGATAATTTGGCACCAAATTAATTCAACAAACTGACCAGTGTTCGTGCATTTTTTGCATCATGCTGCCACAAGAATGTGGTAGATTTTTCTGGAGGGCACCTTGTGTAATTTCTAAAGTAACCTTATCTCTGGAAAAATATTTTACGAAGTTACATCATGAAGGTGAAGTGATTGTTTCCAGAGGGTACCTTGCATAAGTAACAGCTAATTTTCAAATTTCACTCCTCCACCCTAGAAAGGCACCTTACATATGTTTCATAAAATACACACAAGCAGGAGTGATCTTTCCTGAGGTGCACCTTGTTTAAATTATTTTCCAGTGTTCTACTCTTATGTCTCAGAAGCTCAGGAGCACCTTATTTTAAACACTTAACCATAGTAATTTGCCTCACTTTTGAGGGGCATTTTGCATTAATATAATAAAAAAGCAAATAATGTTTTACAAAGCACTTTACTTACCAAAAAAAAAAAAAAAGTCAGAAGGGTATCTTGTGTCTTGCTTTGTTTCTCTAACACAAAATGATCAATCATTAAAATTAGAAATTTTTATTAATAGGTCTTTAAAACTGCTTGCTAGGAACATTACGAAACCCCCTGTTTACTTAATCAATCAAGTGCAAAATTACTTTTAATTGCTCATGTTGCTCTTGGGTGGAAAAAAAAAAGAAAATGCTGAATTGGCAGGCTGTGAATACGCCATTTTTAAGGGAAAGAGGAGTATTCTTATGTCTGGGCTTCAATTTCATCTATACAGGGATGGTAAATTAGGCTGCTGTGCCATTAGGTATGTCACTCGGACTGTAACTCCTCTTTGCTGAGCAATATACAGTGCTAGGCTTAAAGGATGCTCTTTTTAAAAAATTCCTTTTAAGCCATGTCAGCATTTCCCAGGCTTGGAAACAAATCCTTTTCAGAGCAGTAGTCAGTCACATCCTCTCTGTGCTCCTGCTTTGTGTTGTTAAACCCCTTCATGTCTAAACATGTAGATTTTCATGGCTAATCCATTGCTGATGATAATTTGAATCTTTTCAGGACTCCACACTCTCATTCTTGCTGTATTGTGCTGTATTGAGTCTGGCTGAAATAGAGTTCATTTTCCCTTAGCAGCCCTCACAGTGCTGCGCTTTGCATTGGTAGCTGGAAAGATACTGGTAACACACCAATGGTTTTGCTACTTCTGAGCAGCCCTGGCACAGCATCTGCGTTGTCTCTTTAACAGTCTCTCCCATGCCTTCCATCAAGGGACTGAGAGTGGGCAAGATCCTGGGAGGGGATACAACTAGGCCAAAAATAGCTGACCCAAATAAACCAAAGGGATATTTCATACAATATTACATCAGCTGAGATATAAAGCTAAGGAAGAGAGGAGGAATGGAGGACATTCGTTATTTTACCATTTTTGATCTCTGGACCAACTGCTGCAGAAGTGTGTGCTGAAAATCCTGCTTCCTGAGAAGTGGCGGAATATTGCTTGATGATGGGAAGTAGATATTAGTTGTTTTCCCCTTTGCTTTATGCATGCGTAAACTTTCACTTTTTTTTTCATTTGCTTTTATAAACTGCCGTATCTCAACCTCCTAGAAGTTTTGCATCTTATTTTCTCTCCACGATCCTGCTGTATAAGGGAGTGACAGGGCAGCCTGGCGGGCACCTGGAATCCACTGAAGGTCAACTCACTACATGTGCACTAGAAATATTCACCAACTTCACTGGTAAAGACCTGAGTCATACATAATTTTTGTCATGTAATTGTGACATACTTTACTGTGGACCTTACATGAATGTTGTTATTTGAACTATTGTTTATGTTTTAAATATTATCTTGTCTCACTGATAGATTAATAGGATAAAAACAATTACATTTTCTAAGTAACAAGCATTCCATTAATAATATAGAGGACCTCTTGTACAATTTAACATGCAATTATTTATTGTAAGTTCATTGATTACATCTTGAGAGTATACATTCACATGTATTGGGAATGGACTGCATTCTCATGAAAGATGCTGGGTCAGTCATGGTGGCAAATGGAGTCTAAAGTAGTATGATTCTCCGCTGTCTGCCTAAGTGATTTAAAAAGATAACTAAATTCAGTCTGCCAGGCTAGATAATCTTCAAACTCTCTACTTAGTTTCCTAAGGGTTCAGCTCGTAGTGCTACTCCATCTAGCCTAGTGTCCAGTTCTGTATTTTTTTTGGTAAAATATTCTACAAATACCCATCTCTCTACAAATGCTAAAGGCTGTAGCTGGCTGTAAAAACAATTCTTGTTGGAACCATTGAGGTAGACTATTTAAAAAGTCACATGATGTTGTTCTACCTTGCAGTAAGCATATGCCATTGAACAACATTATTCATTTTACTTAATTTTTACCTTCCTGATGTGCTTTTGAATCTTTACAACCCCTCCTAACTGATGACCTAGGATTCAATTTAAAAAGCAGATTTCAAAAGAAATTATTTGGAGCAAAAGTATCAACTATCCAACTATTTTATCTTTCACCAGCCTAGTGGAGACAAGTGTCTACATTGCTCTAACAGGCAGGTGATGCATTCCCTAGTGTTTCTCCTCTGAGATCTGTGTTCTCCATCCTGTTTGACGTGTCTGAAAACACTGAGAGCCCTTAGGTGTAAATTTTCATTCTACAGAAAATCCATCTTACAGGCACAAGTCATGAATAGATACATCCAGAGGAAATTTTTGCTTTTCATTTCAGGGACTCTAGAGTCACTCCTTGCCCTCTCACCTTCTCCATCTATCCTATCAGCTCTGCACATGGGAGCTTTCACTGTGGTCAGTATTATTCCAGGAAAGGAAAGCTGGACAAATGAGGTAAAGTGTTGGGCAAAAAAAGCAATTTGAATCATTAGTTGATGTTTACTGCTCTGCACCACCACTTCCCTAGTATCTAGTGCCAAGTATTGTATGACTACCACACTGTATAAAGCTAGATCTGATCTCCTCACTGACAAAAATGCTAAGCCACTTGTAGTAAACCAACAGAATCCTTCAAACCCTAAGTCTAACTGAAATTTCTGCCATCATCTCCAATGACACTTGCTGGGAATTATGACATGCAGATAAGCAGATAAGCACTTGATGATAGTTTAAATTTTAAGTGTACAATTGAGAAAAACAATTATTTATAAAGTTGAAAAATCTCTTTTTTATGTGCTGCCACTTTGAATGACCCATGATTATTTTCACTGTATTATTGAAATATCACTGTAATCTAACTGTGGATTGTGTCTCCATCATTTTCTTCATCTTCCATAATCACTGTTTGTTCTTCTGTAAACTGCTTAGTGCCTTAAAAAGAGAAGAACACAAAAAACAAATAACAACAATAAAAGGTGAAAAAAGGAATTGATTTAATATACTACTTTTTAGAAAATATTAGGCTAAAAAGAATTTTTCAGTTTTCTCTTATTTCTTGATCTTATTTGTCGTTTTCCAACATGAGTTATTCCACTTTTTTTTTGGCATTTCAGTCTCCTAATATTTAGTGAACCAGAGTCAAATCACTGTGTTTTTAACTAAAATTATTATGCACTCTTTAATTCAGCATATTTTTGCTGCTTGTAAAATGAGACCCTGATGTTTCATTTGGGAACCTGTTTGCCAGAAGTGTTGGGGTAGCTAAGTAAGGGAAAGGACTTGCATGATGAAGCAAATACTGTAATTGATCTTTGTGACTGAAACATAAAGCTTTTGTGGCCATATATGTTTTCTCTATGTATATAGCCATATTACTTAGATTTTGCAAGTGCAGGTGACAAAAGAGACGTTAAAATACCCACATGTCAAGTGCCATCTCCACTGAAATTATACAATATCAATAAATTGCAAAGGCTACTGAACTAACAATGAAGTGTAAATAGACTTGGATTGTAGATCATACCTCCCACAAATCTGCCTCTTCTTCTTTGTCTGTCTTTCCCGTTTACTCTGTTAAACTAATAAGTCATCTCTTTGGGGATCTGGAGGCTTTTATATAATACCAAGGTATAACAAATATTTTAAGTGCTTTCCTCTTCAAAAGTAAGTAAGAGTGATGTGAGGACAATGCATTAGTTACAAAATGTTTTTGAAACCTATTTTAACATATTGTGCTGGGTTTGCCTATTTCCAGTAAAAAGCAAATGACCTCTGTGATGGATTTTATGCCCACATGCCTTGGTGCGGATGATAACAGTCTACAAACAGGATGAGAGATACTATTGCTTTGAGACCAATGAAATCTCCCCTTTTAAATTCCATCTCCTACTGTTTGCTAGAAAGCCAAGCTGTTCTGACAAACGAACCTGTTTTGCTTCTTTCTGCATCAAAAGTCCTTTCAAAGAGGAGGTTTTCAGTCTTGACAAGGACTGAAAATAGGGTAATACTACAGAGGAAGATTTTCTTCAAATTTAGAGTCTTTCCAGAGGTGAGGAATTAATGAAAATACTGTCTTATACTGCCCTTCATTTAAGTTAGCTCCTGCTTCATTTATATGTAGTTCTTGTGAGCTAGCTGCTTTCAGCAGCACTACGAGATAAACTGAAAGGCATAAATTAATGTTAATTTGAAACACAAAGGATTTCATTTGTTCAAGCAGCAACTGAATAATCATTGTTGTTAACTACAAAGAATGATGCCATTTTATTGAGATGGATGTAAAAATTCCCCATACAGACTTCTATCCCCATAGGCAACCTAGGCAAATACAGATAAGATTTTTTTTCCTGCTGTCTTTGGGGTTGGGTTGTGTGTGCTCCAAAGGGGAGTGGGGGTTATTTGTTATTATTTTTTGCATCCTGGACCATTTGAGGAACAGGGAAAACATAATTAATATATGCTTAAAATATACCTTCAAATGTGTGACAAAATTCAATCCATGTGCATTTGCAATTGAGAGAATGATAGAAACTAATGCAATTTTCAGTTGTTTTCAATTATAACTCCAATGACACTTTATTGCCTACTGGTGAAACCACCTTCAAATACTTGGCATGGAATCAAAGCATCCTGCTCAGATGCTGCCTCTCTGTAGAGAGCTCTTCAGATTCTATATTTTGGACCTGGTTTCCAGTGATTAACTCCCTGTGGCAGACTTGTGCCTGTATCGGGCAACGTAACCTACGTATTTAAATGCCTGAATTAAATTCCCTTCCTATTCTAAGGATGCATATTTACTTTTCAAGTTACATACCAACATACATCATGCTGCTGGTTGAAATTCACTAGTGATGGCTCCATGATTTGCTAAGAAAAAGTGACTAATTTTGGTAGAAGGTTGGTTCACTATTTGCTACTTATTTACTTGCAGATTTATTCCATCAGGTAGCACAAAGAAATTAAGCTCTTGTGGAACTGCTGTGCAAAACGGAGTCTGAATTATAGACTTGGAGACTGAAAAGACCCAGCAGGACTACGCAAGCAAAGTAAATACAGAGATACCTTTCTGTCCTGTGTCCTTGTTATTCGTGTTGCTGCAGTAAGCAGCACTGAGTGCTATATGGCATCTCTTGTGACCTGCTAATGAGGATTGTCACCCTTTCTAATATTTCTCCTTCAGATCCCCTGCAAACTACTTTTAGATACCAATTCAAGAAACTTCACTTAATTCCAGTAAAAGAGCTTAATTAATAGAGTATTCTCTTTAACACAAATACTTTGTTGTAAATGCAGCTAAAATAGCAGATGTGTTATCCCTCTTTGTTTTGACCAGAACTCCTAGGACAGTCCCTCTTTCTTTTGGGTGGTCAGAGAGATTTTCTGTCACAAATAAAACCAAGTCAAATGTACCATATGAAATTAAGAAAATTAATGTATCTACTGGGTAGCATGTGGTCTGAGTGAGAAGCAGAATCAGTTTTACACCTTGCAAACACTCAATCCAATTGGGAAATGCAGATAGAAAAAGTGGGCTACTAAATTAGTTATCTGAAATCTTCTCTACAAGGGTCAGACTTCTAAATGTATTCAGCCTTCAAGCTTCTACTGAAGTGGCACAGTTAATGTTATGTCATATCTATACAAATGAATCTTGAGCAGATATCTCCTTAATTAGCAAGTTCTCCTTCAGAGAGCAAACACCTTGTATTTCTGAAAGGATTAGACCAGAAGACAAAATATAATCAGATTTCTAATGGTCTTTTTTTCCATGTCACTTGACATTAAAAGGCTTGAATCTGATCCAAGACTGTAGTAAGCTCTGGAACATTCTATTTCATCCCCACTTAGCAATATATAGTCCATTAACTAAATTAATGATCTTCAGGGCTGTGTATTTGAGCTAGAATGTAAATACATTTGTAAATATAGGAATGCAGTTCCTGAAATATGACTGACTGAGGTTTCCTCATCAAATCAGAAATAACTAGTAAAACCAGTTTCAAACCCTCATTCTCTCTCAAAGCCTAGAAAACCAGTTAAGGTGGCTCCTTTCACAAAATATCCCACCCCCATTAAAAAACTCTGTGTGAGAAGAATGGAAGCTTAACCATTCACCTCTTGCCTCTCCCAACTCAGCTACAGGACTAGTCTGTAGGTAGTCTGTAGACACATGCTATCTTGTTGTTTTTCTGATTTGTAGCCCAGGAGGTGTAGCTCTGATCTAGGTGGCACCTGAGAAATAGATTATTTATGACAACTTCTTCTGTGTAGTTTTTAGCTTTCTAACAGAAACGTTTATGTTTCTGTGAGCTATTGTGTTTCTAGAGTGTAGCTAAAAATTGCAGGATGTAAAAACCAACAACAAATAACCCCCATCCCCCTTTGGAGCACACACAACCCAAACCGCAAAAACAACAGGAAAGATGGAAGTTCGTTTGAGAAATTATGATTACATTGTATTTACCCTCTTCTTTCTTTAGTCTACCCCTTTGTAGACATTAACAGAACAACGCATCAAGCCTTAAAATAGGATGAGTTGCATTTCATAATACACACAGCTAAGAAAACAGAGGTAAGGAGGCTAAGTGATTCATTTAAACAGCAGAGAAAGACAACTTACAAATGTTTCCTGAATGAAACATGCTTCTCACTCCTTTATACACAGAACTTCCAAACTGCATTCAGTAAAGCACATTTTCTTCACATGTGATTAGAGGTATAATATCAAAGAAAAACATGCTTTCCCAGTGTGTCCTGGGTTTGCCGTAATTCAGCTTTCTGGTAAGAAAGGAGGCTCAGCCTCAGAAGTGACCAGTCCTGTGGAAAATATTACAGCTTCCTTCGTGGCTGACAGGACCAATAACCAGCTAGTCTGAGTATTGATTATTAAAGCTGGACACACCTCTGGAACCCATATTTAAAACAAGAGAAAGCTGCGAAAAGTTCCTTTTTACTTCCTGCTTGCTGCAAAGATGAGTAGCCATCTTCTCACCAGTGGTAAGGCCAGCCCAGGCCCCACGTGGCCTGGCCACCGATAGGGGAGAGGAAGGGCAGCGCATGGCACAGTGCAGCCGGGCCAGGGAGGCCAGAGTTGCAGTGCAGTTCGGCTGAGCTGCTGCTTCTGCTAAGTTCTAACCACAGCCAGCAGGTCTGGCTGTCTCTGGCAGGCTGGGCTGGGCTATGGTGCCGGGCAGTTGCGATCTTGGCCACTCCTGCTGCTGCTGGAGCCTGCTGCTGCAAGGTCCCTACCCAGTGCAGTTATCGAAATTCTACACTTGAGCAGCTCCAGCCCTGCAGAAACTGCATGACCATCTGCAGAGGCCCTCAGATATATTGATGCTTGCAATGCGCAGATGATCTTACAGACATCAATCCTCCCTCTCAAATAAAAGAAAGGGAAAGGGTGAAGACATGTGTGGAACAACATGGAAACACCAAAGTCAGTGAAGAAGGCAAAAAGCCCAGAGGGAGGAGAATGAGTGTTATAAATGCATATTATAGTGTTGGTTTTTCCGCAAATAATGAATACTATGTATATAATATTAATCCTTGTAGAAGCA
>JAHLSL010012524.1:0-21038 GCA_025920805.1 Petroica traversi
TCAGAGTGAAGGGCAGCTGTCACAGAAGGAAATACAATTTGTGGCAACACTTAAATTCATACTCTCTTTACAAATCCTGCTGAAATAGAATTCTCTTATATATTCATGATATTCTCAAAGACCCCTTTCTTATTCCATATTATAGCTAGAAAATGTCAAATTCAGGATAAGATGTGACTTGGGTCAGCATATTTCAGAATCCTACAATTATTTCTCTGGCACAAGGACTGGTAGCAGGAAAAGAGAGAGAGAAAGACATATATATATATATATATATTTTTTTTTTTCCCACTGGAATAGGGATACAAAGAACGCAAAATCATCCTTGAGGTTGTTTACAAGGATCACCTGAATGAAAACGTTCGTTTGCACTTTGTGAGCTTCATAGAAAGAAATTAAGCTAACAAGTTTGGGATGAAATTTCAAAATGCTTGGTGGTAAATGTACTCCTGTTAACAGTTAAATAAAACTCTGACAGACTGGACAGCACTGCTGGGGATTTTTGAGAATTGTTACTTGATTAAAAGTTACCAAATGAAAAAAATCCACTTACTCTACCTAACTTTTTAAAGCATGAATCTTGGAGAAACCTGATTGGATTTCTTTTTTAGTAATTCTCTCTGGAGGTTCCATAAAGAGATCATGATAAACCATTGAGATCAAGTAAAAGAAACAAAGAATTAGAAGTCTTGGTGGCAAATAGTGCTGACAGCAAAGTTGCTGGTTAGTATAGGATGCTGTTAGCTTGAGATAAGAGACACTAAAGGCACAAGCAATCAGTTACCAGTTTTATGAAAATGAAGGTGCTTGTCTATTATTTTAGGTTTCTAAATTTTGAGACTTGCCAGAGCAGAATCTCTCTGGTACTGATTAGCATGTTGAATCACTTGATAAGATGTGTGCATCAGCTAAAATGAGGGGAACTCAGGAATCAAAGGAAAGGAAATTACCCTTTATATCCTGTACTTTCTTTGGCATTCAAAACTAACTGATTCGAAAACAAGAGGAAATATCCCACATTAGAGATGCTGCATGCATCTCTTTCACTGCTTCACGGGACAAAGGGAGAAGCCTGGCTGAACACTGTGTTCTAGTAGTTACTGAGGAGCAAGAGCCTTGTGAAGGCTGAGAGCTGTGCCTTCTGGGTCACCCCTCTGTTTGAGGATGGTCAGGATTGAAGGTTTCTGTTCAAGGGGAGAATATGAGAGCCATTTCTAAAATTTAACGTAGTTTAACATTATCATTAATATCCAGCTTGTGGCCAGTATATATCATGGTAAAGATATTTTCTTGCATGTGGGCAAGCGCACTTCAGATAAACAAATATTAATATTTTGAGTGACTTCAAGAGTAGGGCCTGGTGAGGGATGCTAGTCTGAAGGTCAGTCTTATGAACTTCAAATACAAGTATCATCTTAAAAAGACAGAACAGTATTTTAAAATGTGCTCCTGTATTCTGTCTGAACAGCAGGACTGCTATTTCAGCATATTAGGGCTGTTAAGGGAGTATCTTCTGTATTTTGGGTCTCTGCAACACTAGCTTTTTAGTGTATGAGGCTTCCTTCCTAACACTGCCTCAGTATATTTTCCAAAGAAGGCACACTTCCTAACAGCTAGAAGCTACCTATAAGGTGTTATGTCCTAGCCTTCCTTTTTTCCCAGGTTGTTTTACATTTTTCTTCTCTTGTTCTTCTTCCAGCAGTAGAATGCACAGGCTCCCGAGAGAATTCCCCCCCGGCTACAGTTCATTTACAGCTGATTTTAGAAACAGCAAGAGAAGAACACTTAAATCAGACTGTGTCTGCTACCTACCTAGTTGAAAGAAGGGAGTGCATAAATCCAGATAATAAAGTAAATAGAGAAAGAAACAGCTGTTTTATGGGAACTCTAGAACCTTAAATCCCTTGTTTGTTCTGTATTTCATTTGATTATCTTAACCTGTTCTCATTTTCTGAGCAAATGGCTGCAAAGGGAAATGCAAACAGACAAAAGGGACTAGCAAAGAGGATTTAAAAACTGCATACCATTATAATAGAGCATGAGGAGTTTAGACAGAGGAAATCACAGAATCACAGAGTATGCTGAGTTGGAACTGACCCAACTTCCCAATCACTGAGTCCAGCTCCTGGCCCTGCAAAGGATCATACCATATGCCTGAGAGCATTGTCCAAATGATTCTTCAGCTCTGCCAGGCTGGTGCTGTGACCATTTCTCTGGGAACACTCTTCCAGTGCCCAACCACCCTCTGTGTGAAAACCTTGTTCTGGTACCCAAACTCAGTTTCCCCTGTTTAAAACAAATACCCGTAGACATTGTACTGTTAACCAGGACCTTACCTATTGGTAGCTGTAGGCTATTTTGTGAGAAGTGTGAAGCTGGTAATTAGGTTACTTATTTTGTTACAATAATGTGTGGGGAATCCTTACCTTGTATCTTGTTTGATTTCCATGAGAGAACAATGGCAGTGAAAGAATAAAAAGGGTGTGACTTGGTATACCTGGAAGGAGGTACATACCAGGAAGCCCCCTTCAGAAAGCATGTGATGTTAGTAGCCCTTGGAATTCTGCCTGATTAGAAGACAAAGCCAAATAATTTGACACAACAAAGCAGTGTACAACTTCACCTTTCTAGCAGTGACTTAATAGCTTGCCTGCCTTTCCAGAATGTGACAAGTGCCTGAGGAAAGGCAAACAATTCGTATTGTGAGACAAAAGGAAGGAGTATTAAGTGTTGTTGATTTTGGAGAGGGGAGATAATGAAGCCTTTGCATGGCAAATGAAAATAGAAATGCAAATCAGCCCTAGATACTTAACATATCTGATAAATAATTGTATAAAAATAGAAAGTGGAGACAATAAAGATCTTAAAACATTGTGTAGACTACTGTCAGTGTAACCTCACGTAGATGAGGAGCATGCCTGTGTACACTGCCAGACACGAGCATATATCCTCACCAGTGAGTTAGACCTTCCCAAGTCACATGCAAATATCAGTTCCCAAACATTCATGTTTGTAGTCACACTAATGATTAACATGATATCCTGGCAACTGAAATGACATGCACAGGAAAAAATACTGCTCAGCATTGTCTGAAGCACAAAAAAAAAAAAGTATAATAAAGAATTAAGAAGCTAGGGGGGAAATGGAGGAAGGAGAAGCTAGTCAAGCATATTGTATTGTTCACTGGTGTCAATCTGCAGAGATCATGTTTGAGCTGATCGTGTCTGATCTACTTAATGGCTGTTTTCTGTAAGCTGCATTTCAGCTATTCTGCAGTTTAGAAAAACATCTTACACTGTCACATCTGCAAAGAACTTTATGTAATAAGTAACTTACAAAGAAAAATGCAAAAGCAATGAATCCAAAGGGCCTAAGGTGGATCACAGCTTTTAAACTGTTTTTTGAAAAGACTTTTTAGCAAGAGATGCGCTGCTTCATCATGAAAGATCTCTATATATATCAGTGTGTGTCAACCCATCAGTCAGTTACTTGAATTTGGACAACCTTTGTTTTCTATGCTGGTGTCTCTCTGTAACAAATGTAAATTTTGGAAAATACAGGCATCTTCTTTCTGAGTACTTGGAAGGAGCAATATTTTGTAGTGCAGTTTGAATTTCCATTCCCAAGCAAGGGCTTTGCTAGTGTTAAAGTTTCTGTTTGACTTGTGCAAATAGATGCCAAAACAACACATCTATACCTTTGCAATAAAGGTCTGTCTTAGGAAAAGAAAATTCTATAGGAAAATCTTAAAATAAGTTTTAGCAAGAGATATTTTACTTCCGCTGACATATTATTTAAGAACACAGAGCTCTCCAGCCATCCCAAAGTCCAGTGGAACATGATCTGATGACAGTGAATTCCCCAGGTGTATGGCAACTGCAAAGTAAGAATAATTGTTAAGATCTCAGACCAGCTTCCTAATTCATTATTATTTGGTAAAATTGAGTGATTTCTCTTGAGAAAATATAGCACAAACTCTCCCTAACTCAGTGTGATTTCCATGGGATTATTCACTATGTGGGAAAATACTCAGAAAATGCTAAACTTACTGTTTTTCCCCTTTCATAAGATGTGGTTTATAACTCCCTATTCCTTTAGGGCTTAATCCTTTCATCAATCAGCAAACCAAATAATGGTATTAAACATTAATAAGACAAAAAACATATGGTAGTTTTTTTCTTTCAAACTTCAGAACCCTGGTGCAGAAATGCCATGGCTACTCTTAGCTATACTCCCGTGTTGCACACTTTTGAAATTAAGTGTATGCTTAGACTGTTCTTTTTCCTTTTGGCTTGGCAATTTGTTCCCATGGCGATCCTGAAGGAGTTCTGTTCTGTTGTATCCGGTGGCTACCTAATGTTTCCAAAAGCTCTTGATATCCTCACGCTTGTTTTAGACAGTGGAGCTATGGCATTTCTGCAGAAATGGCAGTTCCCTCTATCTCAGGGAAAATGAGTTTAAAAAAATAATAATGAAATGTTGATGGTGTAGTCAGGCAGTAGACTCAGAGGCTATGAATCATTATTCTGTTTTTTCTTGTCATATTTAGGCCTTGAAATTTTGGTGAAAAATCAAACACAGACACAATAGTCCTGAAAGTCTTCCATCACACCTGGATATTGTTGTAAAATGCCCTAGCCTTGCTCCCTCTAGCCTCTCTGTGCAAATTGCTGACTAGAATTCCCATCTAGTTTCCCTAACACATCCTACAGATCACTAATTTTCTTCTTACTGAAAGGCACTACATAATAGGACTTCCTCATATCTGAATATCTTCATTTTTTACTGTGTAAAACAATACCTTGTTATTTTAAAGGGATATGATATGGTTTGAAAGGCTTTTTCTCTCTCAGAAACCTCATTCTTCTTCTTTTTGTTTTTCTGAAAGCTTATTTATCTCACCTTAGCTAAGTCATCTCTATAGATAATAACTCATATTCCAGTTGCCATTAGGTTTGTTTTTTATGTTTCACTGATGAAGGTAAGAAGTAAGTAAATCCATATTCTTCTGTGCTGAAATTATCATTTATTACAGCCTGTTGTGTTGTATTTCATTACCTTTATTGTAAAGCATATAAAGTCACTGCTTTTTTCCTCCAAAATTTTCATATTATGTTTGCACACTTCTCCTACATGCATTTTATGACTTTTTTCCCCCCCTCAATCAAATTCTAACATGCCTTGCATATGAACTGCCCCAATTATAACAAATCTCCAGCAAGCAGCCAACTGATGAGCTCACTGGAAATTTTATGTAAATAGGGAGAATGGGTCACTTCAGGACTGCTCTTTGTCAGTCCATAAGAAGAGTGCTATGGATTTCTTCTGGAGATCTTCCTAACGAATCTCAGGAAAGGAGACATATGTCAGGTGGTTTTGGAAGTCTGCAGAGAGAATATGCTTGAGGTAGATGCAACGAATTTACACACAAACTCTTTAGTTGAAAGGGCAAAAGTCATGATAAATATTTCACTGCAGAATGAAAATAATAGCTTTTCCCATCAGTCTGTTTTTACCAATTTCTGTCACTGTTGAACTTTAAAATATACTTTGCAGTTGAAACCTGCAGGTTTTTTGGGATTTTTTTTATATCTAAATAAATAAAAGCACATCTCATACTAATTTCTGGTAGTGGATGGTACTTGCTAGAAAACAATCTACAGAACCTAAGAATAGTACTTGAAGTCTAGTGAAGGATATCTGGGTTGACTGAAGGAGCCTCTAAGCTGACACTTAAGTTACTGCTCTCACCTAAATGCTTGTCTGATGTTAATTGTCAGCTATACACACAAAAAAAGTTAACCCAGGATTTGCCATTTTATATGGCAGCCAAAGTTGGTTTTCCTCATGCCCACCTGCCCTCTCCATGAACATGTCTTCAAAGCAGATGGTTGTTTCTCCTTAATTCAGCAACTCCTTACTCCCTCTCTTCTCCATTTAAGTTGAATGCTTTCATGGGAGGTGTAAGAGAGGGGGAAAAACCTAGGCCACTGTTTGCTAATGGCCTGCATTAATGAATTTTGTCAAAAAATCTGGCACTTGGTATCGCTTTGCAAATTGTTCTCTGTTAATAGTAGCACTTGACACACTTACTAAAAATTGAACTTTTCATTTTGCAAGTTGGAAGCTAAAGAACAGCAATGTTTCCAAGCAAGCAAACTGCTAAGGCACATTTTATATAAAGGGATGAGCTTTGTTTTTAATAGCACAGTCTGTCATGTCTTGGTAATGAATCCAAATGAAAACCATGCAGGAGTAATACACCAAGAATGACATTTCAGACTGGGGGTTTCTTAGGTTGTTTTTTTCTCCTCTTATTGTCTCTCATCCAGCTAACTAAGGGATTGCAAGGGCTTCTAGAAAAGGCAGAAGTTTAGATCATAGAGTTTAGCAATCAGTAAAGCTTTCCTCAACTCCACTGTCTGCATGGTTACTTACTGTACAGAATCAGTTAAAAATGTTCTCCATTATGTAGCTGGGATTCTGCCAGGTAAAAAGAAATACATTTATGCCTCCTCAGAGGTTCACCAGGGCTGTGGGCCTATGGTTTATTTTTTTGTTTTTCTTTCCATTGTTTAGACACTTTTTTTTGCTCCTTTAATTCTGATAGCAGCTTTTACACTTGAAATAATATGGCTTGTAAAGTTAAAACCAATTACAGTAGATATCCCTTATGGATATCCTGTAGAAGATAGCCTGTATATGCACCACAGGTTTCATTTCAAACTTTGAATGCTGTAATCTGAATTCAGTACATGTAGCCATTGAGAATTAATGCAATATATAAAATCTCACTCATTGTTTATAAAATGTCAGTCAAGTAACAGCTGATGCTTAGAGCCATGTTAGCTCAGTAAGCTCAGGGTAAAATGAGATGTTTCAAGGATGGGATGTTTATTTTGGAAAACTGGGGAGAAATGGAAAAGATGTAGGATCTTGGAACACCAGCTCCTCAATAACTGTTATGAGTGTCAGATATAGAGATAGAAAGAAGATAGATAGATAGATAGATAGATAGATAGATAGATAGAGGTAGATATAGATATAGTTAGGTAGATATACATATAGTTATATGTCCTACTACATAAATATATATATTTATGTATATTATGTGTGTGTATTTAGCAAAGTTGCTGTTTTGTTGAAGCTGCCTGTACAATCTGCACTGATGAAAAACTGATCCTGAGTTCTTATGTGTGGCTTTTCTGTAACCATAGTGGCTCAGATCAATTTAAGGCTTCAAGTGTCAGGATCAGCATGGAAACTGTGCCTCAGGCAAAAGCGAGTGCACTGCAGGAAACATTGGTATTGCTGCATGAGAGATCAGTGTCAGAGGGGACTCTGGGGAAGGGGACACCGGTTAGACCAGAGGAAAGTGTGTGGGGGAGACATTTTGGCTCTGCAGGACAGCAAACGAAAATTCCACTGCCCAAAGCAATGACTCATGCATTCCTGTGGTTAAGGGACAGATATGTTCAGGAATTGCAGCATTATAATTTTTGAGAGGTCTTTTTTTTTCCGGAAATTCAGTGAATCTTAAGATGCCAATCTATTTTTAGAATTCTGCAAGGTTATGTTTTCTTCCTCTTTGCTTTCTTTGGGCTTGCTCTTGGGGTATAATTCTGAGATTCTTCAAATCTCAGAGGATTTAATTGATTCTGACCAGGCTGCATAGACTAAAAATTTGGGCCAAAAAGTTCAGTCAGTTTGTATGGTGTTTTCATTCTAAAGCTGCTTAGTATATTTCATGTCATGTTGAAATATAATTTTGGCTTAATATAATGCAACTGTATTTTCTTTAAAATTGCATTAATCTTATATGATTCATACCTTGTGTAGGCATAATGTACATGACACAGCATGATAAAAAACTGTCTACAGATGCTGATAAGCTTTTTGAGGGAAATAGAGAAGGTGGCGAATGCACAGCGCCAGCAGTTCCCCACATTTCATCCTGGGAATCAGCACTAATTCTTCTGTTGATAATTCCTTTTAATAAAGTAAAACATTGTTAGCAGCATGCAATATCCACAAGCACAAAGAAATCTCAAGTTGCAATTTTTGCCCTTCACTAATATCCAGCTATTTTCACTGATAACAGTACCTTGCCAAAGTGCAGAACAATGTTTTTTAAAAGGCGAAGACCAAAGTACCATACTGCACTGGTTTAATGACACACAAAGGTAATGAATAAAGGGATGACATTTTTCTTATTTCTTTTACTTCTTTAAGAAAGGCAATTGTTTTCCTGGAGTGGAAAAATGTCAGTTTTATCCAGTATTCCCTGAAGCATTGGTCCAGTGTATTGCATTTTTGGAGAGTCAGTGCAGTTCAGCCACAGCAAATTGTAAAGGTTCATCTAAAGCTATGCAGTTCCAAAAGATCTTTGATTGGCACTTTTGCCTTGAGAAGTCCACGGAGGCAATAGACTCATAGAAATTTAAGGTGTTTACAAACTGTGTGCCAGCTACTACAGCACTTTCTAGAGTGCTACTTATTCCGTTTGGGTGACTTTTCCATACTTATCTGTGACAGGGTAGTCTGACACTGCTTCCATGGCTCTAACAAAAAGAGGGAGACAGACATCTTTCTCTGCTGTTCTTTTTTTATCTGTGTTTTATGCAACAACCTTTTTGCTAAAATCCTGCTTGCTTTCCTCAAAAACTAAACCCATACCCAAGCCCAGGATGCCTCAGTGGTTAACTAGACAAAACTATTCATCTTGCTTTACTCTAAAATGGCAAGTTACCCTCTGCAGTAAATATATACACACATGGAGAATTTCAGAAAGAATTTTGCTCACTGTGCTCTAGTTCTCGAGATAGGACCACTTAAGCTTTTTTTCATCTTCAAGAAGATTATTATGCCTGTAGCTTTCATTTTGTAAAAAAACTAGCTGTCCACCTAACTCCAAAACATGAACTGAAATATTACCACCTGAAAAAAAGAATATCTTGTATTTTTACTCCAAAAATTACCATGCTGTTTCCCAGGAACTTTTTCATCATTTGTGGAGAAGTATTAAAAAAAGTAGTCAGCAACCCAGATATTCAATGACTTATGAAAATGTGCCTTTTTTGGACATTTACCGCAACAAAAGTATAGTGATAAATACACCTCTAACCAATGTCCCAAGAAAAAATAACAAGGATGTGGCCTGATATGTTGTAGTAATAATACATCAGTACGCATTGGAGTACCAATTTTATATCTTTGGAGAATTTACATGATGGTTGTAAGTGCATATAAAAAGTAAGGCTGCTGTGTCTTGCCAGTCTTATGTTAAAAAGACAATGCTACAGGAAATTAGATACAGATTCCTTCATCATCTTGCCACACAAAGAAACTTTCCCTCTTTGTCCGAATATGATGGAATTTATTTTTTCTGTAAGAGGCAGAAAGAAAGTTCCAGAATCAGAGAAAAGCCTTCCAGCCTGATGTTTAGGTTCTAGTTCTCTAGTGAATGTGTAATTATTTATAATATCTGGAACACTTTCAACAGCAGAGATTGAGAGCTTTAAAAAAAATTATCAAATAACCTTAGTCCAAAATGCCTCTTATTGTAGATGCTGTGATAACCATCAAAGGAAATACAACATGTAGGTTGAACTTCCCCACAGATCAGATAGAGATGGGAATGAACCAGCATCTCCCAAATTTGGAGTAATTAAAGTGCGCGCTGAGTTTTATACTTATTAAATGGTGGTGGTATCACATAATTAATGATAAATCTGTCCTTCATAATCATTTGTTACCTATAAAAACTGCATTGGAATTTGTAAAGTGCTTCTGGATGATCTTCTGTGTTTTTCCTGGAAGTACTGGATTTATTAGGGAATGTGCAGCTCTCGTTCCATTATCATAGGAGTTTGATTTGCCAACCAATTATTAGTACCTTGTGGCTACTAATCGTCTTGTTAGTAAATGCTTGTCTATATAAATAAGGGTTTTTTTACAGTGAAACACACCATTTTCAAATATTTATCTCTTTATTACATAATTTATTTTATATGTAATCAAAATGCTTTCCATTTGATGAAGCCTCTACAGAAATGTAGAATCATTATGATTAATTGTCTTTGAGGTTTTGACACTAAGTTCCTTGTTTGTATGAAAGTCATAGTTCTTTCAATGATACTGTAAACTATAGTATAAATTGGCTTTGCATGAGGACTTTACTACTCAGAAAGAATCTAATAGAATTCAAAATCTGATTTTACATATTTATGGTTGGACAAAGCTGGTAATTTTACATAACAAAATCCTACTACATTAGATGAGGAAGCTGACAAGGATGATGATGGTGATGATCTGTGTTGCATCAATCAGTTCTGTTGTACTTTCCTCAAACTGCAGTCAGCTTTTTTGCTATTTGGCAAATTTCATGTGTTCTTCTACTTTCATTTTGTGTACGTGCTAAGAATGGATGAAGAAAGGCAAGTTGACTTTCATCTTTATAATTAACACTTGCATGAAGCATAGAAAACATGAAAATTAGAAATGAGGATGTAACTGAGGGGGGAAGCTGAACCTGCCTGATCTTTTCTAGTTTAAAACTGCTTGACAGATCAGCCCTTTGAGATTCAAGTTCTATTTAGTGAAATGTCATTCAGAAGCTGCTGAGTGGGAGGGACGTCGTCACTCACTCCTCAGAGACAGCTAATCATATCGTGGTGAGGAGGAAGAGCTGTTTAATTCCTGCAGGCTTCAGTTTTCAGAGAGTCTTGTGAATTACTTTTTGTAAATATATTCTGCTAGAGGTAAGGAGGGAGTAAGTGCATGGTCTCAAACAAAAGCTTTCAAACCAAGCTCTCCAGCAGCCATTTTCAAGCTAAAAGACCCAGTATTTACTCCTCATTTCTACCCACCAGCTTCTTACTCACACCAAGGCAAATAGCTGGAATTAAGCTAGGAAGGGAAAAAAAAGGGGCTTGATGTCATCAATGTGTTTCAGTGTTTGCCCGTGTTTACTGCCCAGAGCATAGAATAAAATATCCTGCATTTGGACATTTACTAATAGATCTACTTTTGAATAGGGAGTGCAATAATAATTTTGTAGCATTCAGGTATAAATAACATAAGACTGAGCAAAGTGAGCAATCCAGAGTTGAATTGTCTGAGGTAGCAATGCCTGAGCTTTAAAAAAGAGTTCTTAATTATATATGAACTTAGGTGATGCAATAAAACTTTTCAAGTACATTGCTGACAAAGAATAGACATCATAGCTCCGTCTTAGGTTCTAGGCATCCCAGTGCAAACTTGGAAAAGTAAGAAGCAGTCTAAACACAGCATTTCCAATCTCCTAGGCTGAGTAAACCCTTGCTGTGTTTCAGATGTTATGTACTTTCTTCTTACTCCTGTTGGAGACTGCTGTGGCTGATTCTGGCAGGTTCTTGGGCAGCCTGTAGCAGGTACTTGCTACAGAGACCAAGTGCAGCTTACCCAGCTCTGACACCCTCCAAAAGAGACACCACACTTGGACATCTGTCAGTAATGTCATCTTTCTCTGGGACTGTGAAGTCCAATGTTAGCCATCCCTTTCCATTTGGTGTTCCTGGCTCAGATGGTGGTGTGGGAAGATGAGTGGGGAGTGGGAGATGTGAAGCAGACTGGCAAACTCATAGGCACTTTTAGGGCTAGACTGACTTTTCTGAAAATCACACTCTTTTCCTCAGGCTCTCCTTTCTGGTTTCACACCTTTTTAAGCTTTCCAGTCCTGGTAGGGATCTTGACTGAGTTCCTGTTTTAAGAACTGGAATACTCTGTGAGAAACCAACTCCAGAACTGTAGTAAAGAAAGACGAAAATTATTAGGAAAAAAAATCAATCTGATTTTTAAGAGAGGATGAAATCTGTAGAACTGATGTTAAATAAAAATTGAGATAGGTGAATAAACAGTTTTGGTTATATGTAGACCTAAACAAGAGAACAGTATAAACACACCTGTAGAATCTAGAGCTAAGCCAGATGTCATACTGTGCTGTGTCTGGTTTGTGGGTGAGCTCTGCTGTCCCTGCAAAGGTTTGCCCTAGGAAATATAAAACCCCACTGTTAGGTAAGTTCCTCTGTCCTCTATTTCCGCCCCTACCATATTTACTTTACAGTGGAGAACTGGCCAGAGGGGACTGTAGTTTTACTTATGGTCTGATTATGATGCCTCTGGAGAGTAGTATACAGAAAATATTTAACTGACATGCTGTATATTGTTTAAAGATTACCAAAATGAAATATGCTTATCTCTGCAAACACAATAAGTAACAAGAATGTGTGTAGCCTTCATCAGTGTAGGTTGTTTTCCTAGTATCTTTGAGTGTTTTACTTCCACTGTCCATGTGATGATTAGGGTTGCAATACAGTAGTTTGGAATAATTTATTAGATTAAAAAGCCAACAACTGTGATAAATTTTTTAAAATATTTTCATTTTTTGCTTTAGACATGTATTTTAATACCTTTGATTAAGATATATGTCAATTCCTAATTGATGTGTAGGAAGTAGTATAGATTTGTGGGGGCTAAGATAAGTTCCTTGATAAGAAGTACAGGGAATGGATGACAAAAAATGTTGTACATGGGTAATAAGTGATTATGAATCTCCCACACATCTTTGAGCACAAAGAAACCAGTAAACAACTTAATATCGTACACAAAAGAGTACACTTTAAAGCTCAAAATATCAAATTATTTTTGCTGCCATTTAGCCTTACTTTAAATTTAATTAGTATCAGCCAGACAGAATTTAATGTGAGTGTGTGAGTGCGTATGAATCCAGCCAGACACACGGAAAAGCACAGATAATATATTTAGTGCTTGAGCACAGTTAGCAGAAAGATGTTCTCACTGTATAATTACCTTATGACAAACACATATATTTGGATTATAAAGAATATTCAATCAAAGAACTATGCTGTTCTGCGCAGTATATAATTTTAAATAGAAGCATTCCAGCTGTTGCCAGTACTGCTGTCAAGTTTGTATCTAAGCAAACTCCCAGCACTAGGAAGTGCTCCTCTGCAGCTCCTCTGGTCTGAATTTTATTTAAGAGTCCAGGTTCTAATCCCCAGTGTTCTTTCTGTGCTGTGCCAGAGCAACTTCTTACAAGTGTCAAAGCACCTAAAAATTTAATATTCACCCCACAGTGATTTTTTTCCAAAAACACTTTTCCATCATCTGCCTTTATGTAATGTCTAAATAAATTTTAAAGGAGTCTAGTATTGATAATGTCTGATGAATAAAACAAACAAAGTCTCTGTGAGAAAAAAAAAAAAAAAAAAAAAAAAGGAGGGATGTAATTCCTGGGTAATTGTTTTCGTTTTGATTATCCTCCCAAAAACTGAGGGTTTAGAACTCTGGGTTCAGAGATAGGCACGGAGACTAACCCAGTGGTGAGGACATTCATCAGGTGCATGAAAGGTCAAGGTTAATCTTCAGTACTGCACTTGTCTGTGTGAAATGAAAGATTGTCAAGGCTAAGACTCTCCAACAACTTCACAGCCAACCGCAGAAGAGTATGAAATCCAGGCACCTTACCTGCTTTGTTCATAAATCTTGTTCTCCATCACCTAAATCCTTGAGTGATGGGCTATTATGAATTGCACTGGAAGGAAGAAATATAGACATCTACCTACCTGTCTGAAAACTGGCAAAAGCAGTCTATATATGTGGGACAGAAAGTGTGTACACATATGAAGTTATGCATATATTCAGTTTGGTGCCGATATTTTTGCTAATATAAAGTCAAATATTTCCAGCCTGCTCTGAATGACTTTCTGTCAAGCACCAGACTAATGTAAAAGGAATGATACATACAGCTGGGACTTCTGAATCTTATTTTGTCTTTGCCTTTAACATTTAACTAATGCCCATTCGTGTTCCACAGTTAATATGAAAGAATCTGTGTTTAGAGTATTTTCTTTCTCAGCTCATTAAGAGTGATATAGTAAATAAAATACATAATTTTCAAGATGTTTACCAAAAATTTAGAACCATAAAAACTACAATTTCTGCCTTTTTGAAAAATTAAAAATGAAATACATATAAAACCAATTGAGAGTTATGAGAAACAGAGAAAAGGCCTGATTACTTAGTTTATTTATACAATATTTGTTGTATAAATATTTATACAAAGAGAGACGAAAACATCCCAACATGTAAAAATGTGATTCTGGCAGTTCACCCTTTCAACCACTGTTTATGACAGAAATATACTTTTGCTTGGTCTATCTAAATAGAAAAATACTGTTTTAATGGGTGGGTTTGAAAAAAGCAAAAAGCAGAGAAGTTGTCCTTCAGTTCTCAACCTCCATCTAAGTCGACAAAAGAGATTTTGTAGAAAACACCAAAAGATTTAAAGAATGGCTCAACAGTATTGTTCAGCACAAAGCTGCAAATCAGCCTGTTTCTGAAGAGCAGATGGGCTATATTAAATAGGCTTATAGTTCTGTGCTGCCAGATTCCCATAACTGAGCTCTGAAAACAAATCCCCTGGTATTTGATACGAAATCCCTAAAGAAGGGCCATGAGGACACCCTCCCTAGCTTGCCTCCCTGCCTTCGCTTTACTTTTTGATGACCAGAACCTGAAAAATGGGTCTAACATTTTAAAAAAGGCTTTGCATACTGAAGTCCATTTTACTTAATCTGGTATCTGCTGTCAGGAATTCAGATCAGGTTCCATGATTCTGAGGACAAACAGCAAGTAGCCTCTCTGAAAGTACCACAGCTTTAGTTTGGACAACCACACACTTGAACAAAACAAAACAAAACAAAACAAAACAAAACAAATAAAACAAAACAAAGCAAAAAAACCAAATAAAACAAAACAAAAACAAAACAAACAAAAAAAAAAACCTCCAAAAACCAAGAAATGGATAAACTGAGCAGCCTGAAATTTCCTACAGAAAAGGAAATGTCTCCAGAAAATTACAAGGACATTGGGAAAACAGTTTAATTCAGGAAATTTCATCAAGAAAAATTGAGGCCAGCTCTGATCACCATCTCTTATGGCCAGCTTTAACCACCTACAATTTGGTTCTTTCTGTTGTCAGTGGGGCGAGGGGAGAAGAGGGATGGAAGGAGAGAGGGGCAGCAGGGGAGAGAGGTCTGGAAATGTAAGAGCAGGAGGTAAATGTCTATCCACTATGAGCAACATTATACCTTCCCTAAAAGTAAGGGAAAATTTAGGATGCCTTCAGTCAATTTAAGACTCTTTTAAGTTTCTTGGGGAGTTTGACATCTTTAGTTTGCTCATGCATTTAACTCCTCTGATAATACTTTATGCATGAAAGGTTGTCTACTTATGAAGTTAATTTCAAGTCAAAATTGGAATTTTTATGGAAGAAAATGAAAATTTAGTGAATTTACTTTAATTTTTTCTATTTCCAAGTTTATCACCCTAATTTTTTGCTTATTTTCTAGGAAAATTTGACTTCCTCTGCTGTAGTCAGTTCTATAATTAGATTTATAAACATCTTAAGTAGCACTGAGATTGACCTTAGTTGGTAAAAAATATTTGTACTCTATTTGATTTTATTAATTCACAAGTTAAAATTGTGTTTAATGTTTTGTGTGCACAAACTGAGATAATGCTCTACATTGCCAACACATTGAAACATAAATGTGAAATGTATTATGTGCTCCCCCAATTAATGGATAAGCATCTCTTCTACAGAACCTTTACCAATTGCCAAAGATGAGAAGAAAATAAGCTATTAAAAAAATCAGTGAAGTGGAATTCAGATTTCAGATAGCTTATCAGAATAGGCCCATTTTTTAAATGCTTCCCTTTTGTAATGTACATTTTGGTTGTCTAATTGAATAGCAGCTATTTTCAAAAGTCATTTAAACACTGTAAAACAAATGTTTGAAAATGCATTTAAATACTTCAGCACAATATAAACTGATTTACCATTACACTGATAGACATTGTTTTCTCCTTGTGACCAAGTACACATATTGATCTCAGATTATTTAGTTAAGGTTTCTTTCTGTCACCTGGAAGAGGGGGGAAAACAGGACCACTGAAGGTGTTTTTGTTTGGTTTGTTTTTTGCTGCCACTAACAGTCATTCCCAAGAGCAGTCCCTGCTGCCTGCAACAGCTGATACTTCACATGTCAAAAATTTACCAAATCCCCAGCCTTCAGCTGAGTGCCCATTCCAGTGCTCATCTGAGCCTCCCACAGTGTTTGCACTGCACAAATTTATTTACTCAAGGGAAATGCTCTGTGAACATTGGTGTGTTGGCAATACTGGTCCAGAAGCAAGATGTTTGTTTGCACTTACTGTGTTTCAGTATTTGCTGTAAGTGCAGAATGTTTATGTGACTGTGTTATCATCTAAAATAAGTGATCATGCTGCTATAAAACTGCCTTGTACAGATGCACACCTGTACTTCCCCACATGTAGGCGCTTGGTTTTTTTTCCCATCGAGGGGCATGTGTGCATGCATGTATACAGTATGCATATTTTTAATATATATATTATGCATAAATGTGCATATTTATACATATATATGTACATACATAACAGCTGTGCTCCTCTATTTTAAGTCTATCAGCCTTTGTCTCTCTCTTTGTACTATTTTGCTCTCCAGCAAATGTTCTTGGTTTGGTTATCTGGCGCCAGATTAGGTTTCTGTTAATAATTTAGTGAAGCCAAGTAAGGAAGGAGACAAATGTAGCTCTGAGAAACACTGAGCACCTTCATGTGAATTCATATCCCAATTCCTTTTCTCAGTAGAAGCTCTATTGTACTTCAGCAACATAAAAGCCTTCTTTAATGCTCTTTTGCCTCATGGTTGGGGTGAAAAACCTGTGAAGTAATATTTGTTTGCAAGCTCAAATTATTTTTATTGATGGCAGTGCATTTCTAGGGAGGTCTTACTGGACTTAAATGTGTATCCTTTCAAACTTCTTTTTTTCTTTTTTTTTCTTTTTTTTTTTTTTCCCCCGAGAGTTTTAAGCACTCCTCCAATATTGAAATGGTCTGCAGGTGATGGAGGGCTATAACATTATTGACTGCAATGGAGTTCCTGTGAGGATCAATGTGGTGTGCTCGTTGCTTTTTCTCTGTGTCTTTAAATACTGTTACCCTTTGGTGATTTGACCAAGACTGAATGATTACTAGGTTTGGACTCTATTTTCTTGATAAAAATAAATATTGAAAGTTCATGAGGGATTTTTTTATTATTCCTTTCATAAAATTTAGAAATAGTATGAAAGTAGTTCAGAAAGACAGCTGGCCTGATAGTCAGAAAATGTAAAGGAAATAAAAAAAAATTGTCAGACGGGGGAATGCACAAGGATACCACTTGAATACATTTAGCCTTTGTGGCAAGCTTCTCTATGGGCAGTACAGAATAATATCTGTGGAAAGCAGAGGTATATCCTCCAAATGTTAGCCTAAAAATCTTTTCCAGGGTTTAAGTGTGCTTTGAAGCTGCAAGCCCAAAAGTCTTTCACTACCATGCAGCCCACATGACTTTATATTCTTGTGGCTCAAATACTTCTCTATGCATTTCTTGGTTCTCCCTGCTTGCTTGTTAAATAATGAATCCATCCTCAACTGAGTCATGTTTTTTTTCTTTTCCTTTTGGAGAATATCTCCCTCACTCATTTTCAGATTCTAAGTGTGTGTGCCCTTCAGCACTCTCTTGTCTGGGGTTATTGATTTATATGGAGACAGTTTGTATCCAAAGTGTCAGAGGTTAAAGTATGTTATGAAAATTAACATCAGTTGCATCTTTCTTCCCTTAAAAGGATATGAAAGACCTTGATGCTCACCAACAGAAGATTATAGCATGCTCTAATGACTTGGGCAGGCAAAGTGAGTGAACATTTATGAGCTTTTTGTTACAGGAGCCCCTCAATGTCCTGGCATAGGAAGCCATCATGTTCTAAATTAAGTCAAGTCAGTCACTGAAGACAGGAAAACAGAACAATTTTTCTAGAAAAAAACAAAAAATTGTGTTTGTATTGTTCAGGCTTCCTTTCTGGAAGTTACCTTTTCCTTTAATTTGCTGATGCCTCATGAGGCTATAAATGTGATGTATTGGAGCTGACCTAGAATATAATCTTCTATTGAATTGTGTGTTTATTCAGTCCAGGTAATTATTTTCTTAAACATTTCTGACAAAATATTTCTGAATTGCAAATAAAACCAAATGACAAACAGATATGTAAGAATTGCCTATCGTAAAAATCCAATCTGTATTTCTAAATCTCAAGGGTTTCAGCTGTTCAGCCCTAATGTAAGAACACTAAAGTCTGTTAGACATGAGCAGCAAGTAATATGATACAGAAAATGAGAAAAATATGTAGAAATGACACACATTGTTCTGGATCAGGGTGCAATTCACATTGCTTGATCACAGATAAATTGCATCTGCCACTACATGACATAAATTATCAAGCAGAGATTGTAATTTGCTGTTGGGTTTTATTGGCAAGGAAGTAGGGGAGTTATTCCACATTAAAGATTTGACTACATTATTTCCTTAAGGTTTATGTGCACACACATTTTTGAATGGATGCAGAATCACAGATTGTTTAAAGTTGGAATGGACTACAGTGGTTTATCTGGTCCAACCTCCCTGCTCAAGTGGGGTCATCCTAGAGAACATTGTACAGGATAGTGTCAAGATGATTCTGGAATATCTCCAATATTGCATACTGTAATTTTTAAGAAATTTGGCTGTTTATAGTTAAGAAAATTACCTGTTACGATCCCTACTGTATTGCTAAAGCTGATGGCTAAAATTTATATCACAGGATTAAATTCTCAGGTGCCAATCAGTAGATAAGAGTTCAAACAGGGAACTTGAAACGTCTTTAATTTTTTTGAGTGATATCTTCCAAGAGTAAGAAGCAAAATGTATGAAAAATAAGCACAAATTATTTTGAGAGAAGTACAGTTAATTTTCTGTGAGGGTTCAGCACTGTATATTAGGAATTAAGGGAAAGAATTCAGAACACATGATGAAACCTTTCAACGTCTAGCCTAATACATTAATGCTTTCTTTTGAATTTATTCCAAATAGCATACTGGAAAGATGTTGTGCATTCCAAACATTCCTACTTCTGTATGTGTACATGGGACATCTTAATTTTGTGTCTTGTTCTCAAGAAACACCATGGTCTGTTTCTGCAGACATTCATTAAAATGCGTGTGTTCTCTAGTTTTATACATATATGGACAGAGACATAAAGTACAACTAGAGTATGGAGTGAGACTCATCTATTTGAATTAAGAAAAGTTAAAAAAAATGTGTTAAGAATATACAGGTATTTACACAATTTGAAAAAAATACACTCATATTCTCTTCTACTTATGGAGAGCATACATTAATATTCTTCTGCTCATGTCCAGCAACAACTAACTCTGGTTTAGGTTAGTTGTGTGGACTAGTAGCCACTTTGTCAGTTGTTCAAGTAAAAAGTGTTAAATGCTAGTGAAGTATTAATAACTTTGAATTTTAGAAAATATATGACGCAGTGGTTGGGGTTTGTTTGGTTTGATTTTATTTTCCTCAGGAGTGACCATAAAAAACAGAGAGTATCTGGTCCTTCGTATTTACAGTTTGACTGCACAGACAGGAACAACAGAAGGTAACAAAACCCTTGTTTTGATAACAAAGAGAAAGTTTAATAAATAGAGCTCCAAACCACCACAGCTGCCTTTAGGTACAGGGCATGTACCTAAAGCCTTGGCACAGTGATGCCTCACAGGTAAATGGTAACTGTGTGACTCTGAATGTAATATTGCCATTTAGGTACACAGGGTTTCAAACACTGAAGTCAGAAGGTGTCTATATTTTTCAGTATGTAGAAGGATTAACAGAATGGATGTATCTAACACACATATTCCACATGGCATTCAAGGCTGTGGTAATTACAAGCACACATGGTGCCTATATAAATGTGCAAATAAAATATTTCATAAATAAAAGCATACTTTCAGTTGTACATTTTAAAACTTGCTTCTATGTTGTGAAATCTATTTACCTTCAAGCCTTTCTAGTAATAATTATAGTTTTCTACAGTTTCCAAAGAAAAATAGTATTTTCTACAAGATTTAGATGCTTATTGAGGGCAGGATTTCAATAATGGGTAAGTAAATAAGAAACAATTACATAGTTAATGTCTTACTGTTGTATGACAAATTTGAAAAGTTGTCCAACAACATGTAAGTCAAGGGCATGAAAATGTACTTTAGCGTTTGCTGTGTAGTATTTTGTAGGAGGTATTTGTATACAGAATTTAATGTTATACTTAAATGTTTTACTTGTCAACTCACAAGGGTTTTTTTTCTTTTCTCTCATGCTTTAAGGAGTTATAAGCCAATATTAATTTACCATAAAATATTGCTGCAGTTTGGTGTTTGTTGGCACCCTCTCTTATTAATTGTCTCATTGCTAATGAGGCAACCATGTAAAAACAAGGCCTTACCTAGTAGATCTTTATCTCCTCACTCTCAGCTGCCTCCTACACAGGTTCACCAGTCACAACTAATAATTGAAACAACTAATACATAAAAAGAAACAAAACAAAATCAGTGTAAGAGGTGGGATTTTACTGCAGTGTGTGGAATCTGTTGCTCAGAGCTGCAGGCAACAGAAAACCTTTACATTTCTCAGTGAAAGAGTAAATGTTGTATTGTTTCTTAGTCTGTGTAACGTGAGCTGTAATAGCAGTCTCTCCAATACACCTAGGACTTGAACAGGCATTATTTTTAATCAGCAAGAGCAGAACTTCTTCTTAAGCTTGTAGTAAAATCTTTTAACTAGCCTTGATTAATTTGCTCAAGTGGAAGTTGCCTGTCATGTCTGTATGCAAAGCATAGAAGAACAAATGTGTCCTTAAATGCTGTTGAAATCGCAGTATTTAAATCTTTTCTTTGACTTGCAAAAGAAGCTCTGTGTTGCTCACACATTCAGTCCCTGGGGGTTGCTGTGTTCAGATGGGCCCCTTAGACCCTGGCACCAGACATGAAAACTTCTCCTTTCCTTTCCTTTCCTTTCCTTTCCTTTCCTTTCCTTTCCTTTC
>JAHLSL010012524.1:27346-44597 GCA_025920805.1 Petroica traversi
CTTCTGCTTCTTCTGCTTCTTCTGCTTCTGCTTCTGCTTCTTCTGCTGTTTCTTCTGCTTCTTCTGCTTCTTCTGCTTCTGCTTCTGCTTCTGCTTCTGCTTCTTAAATCTGTTGTCACAGAGGTATTACCATAATTTCTAAGTGGCCCAGCCATGGCCAGCATGGGTCTGTCTTGTATCCAGCTGACATTGGCTCTGCTGGACATGGAGAAATCTTCTGGTAGCGTCCCACAGAAACCACCCCTGTAAGCCAGCCCACTACCAAAGCCTGGCCATGCAAACCCAGTGAGGAGGTTCTGTCATGACTTGGCATATCCTTCCACTTGAGCCAACTTGCAAGAACTCCTGCAAGAAAAAGTGTACAAAATTGGAAGAACAGGGAATCTCACTCATTATATTTGATGACAATGTGTTTTAGTGGAAGGACTCAGGTGTCAGGACCAAACTTACTGCTGATTTGTTCCTTAGAACTGTGATATATGGTTGAGATATGGCTGATGGTCACTCTCTTTAGATGATGATAAAGCTGTTAAGAAAAAAACTACTTTTAGTGCTAAGTAGTAATGATGCTTCTGCGCTCACTTGTAGTGGTTGCCTGTTTGCTACCCACTGTCGTTTCTGCGGGCACTCCTGTGTGAGTGCAGAACTCTCTGACCAGGATTTTGTACATAACCCACACATGGAGGCCGAAATGTTAGATATCATGTTTACTTATCTGAAAAGTTTTGATTTAGCAGAGGAATGTAAAATATGCTGGAAAGCCGTAGAGATGTAACCTATACTTAGTGCCACCCTTTGGTCTCCTTTGTGTTGAGATCAAGCCAGCTTCCTTTACAAGAGGAGTGGTCAGTCAGACACCCGGAAAATACCACCCAGACCTTCCCCACCCACCTCCTCTGAGCCCTCCTCCACTGCAGGGATTTACTGGTCAGTCACAAGCATCACAGGCTGCTTGGTGAAGCACTGGCTACTTCTTAAGCTGCTTTTAAAGAGTAATGAAGACATAACCCCAGTGCCTAAATAAAAATGCTCTCCTCATAATTTTTGAGCATATAATATTTAATAAATTCTTAATATTGGACTTTTAATCTTTAACAAGAGATTTATCACCTATTGATGGATCATGGATACATACACAGGTAATGTATATTAAACCATTGTTTTAGATTAATGTCATCATTTTTTAAAAATAAACATGAGAAGTATTCATTCCAGGCTAAAGGAATACAACTTAAACCAGTTATATTGTGCTTACTTGTGTTTGTCAAAACAAGCGACTATTATTTTTTGTCAAGGGTCCATACCATAATTATTTCAAGATAAAACTTGTGCTTGCAGTTCCTAATATGTCTTATTTCAGTCACCACAGGATTGAATTTGCCAAAGGAAGTGTTAGAGAACAAAGCAGTGGTTAAAGAATTGTCTTTATTACCTGGGACACATGACCTTGAATCTCCTGCAAAGTCTTCTTATAGAAAAGGAAATCTGCCTTCAGGAGTCTTGAAGCAGTCACATCCCATTCCTTTGTTCTTGGGGTGTGTATGGATGTGCCATCTCTCTGTCTCTTTCTCTCAGGCAAAATGAAAGGCACCCTTAAAATTCCAGTATGTTTCTTTCTAGGTAGAAAATTTACTCAGTGCTAGAAGCAGGAAAACATGCTGTTACCCCATATTTATTTTAAAACACATATTAAACTTCTGGGCTAACATAAATATACTTCTAGGAAACCTTTCCTTCACACAATGGCTTGTATGAGGGTTTGTTCATGACAGGATGAAAGGTCATAAAAAATGATGCAAGCAGTTATTTTCCATGTGTTTGGAATGATCTCATGAAGCCTGTAAGAAGGAATGGTTGGTGAAGCTCCCTAGCAAATACAGGTTTGGGTATCCCTACCTGAAAGTAGGAATATGTTCAAGCATCACTACATTTGTTCTGTTCTGGACTAGAACAAAAGATTCCTATTTGAGGAAAGAGAACCAATTCAACAATGTAAAATTTTAATCAAAGCAAAACCCAACCAGTTAAATCAAACAGACCTGAAAAGCAGAAAGGTTTTAGTATAGTTTTATTCCTTGAAACTGGAAACAATCTATTCCCATGTAAATTCTGTATTTCTTCAATGAATGTTTTTTTCAAAGAAAAGCACTTATTTCCAGAATATACCTATATTATAGGTTTTGATTATATCATTCAACAGTAAAAAAATTAGAGATGAACTTCCATATTTCATCTCAATCTCAAATACCATTTCAGGACAAATAGCAGGCTGAGAGGGGCCGTCTGTCACTGTCCTGACCCATATAAGTACTGTTAATGATAGACAGTGTAACCCAGAGTTACAAGACTCTGTCATGGTTTAGCCCCAGCCAGCAGCCCAGCTCCACACAAGTGCTCACTCACTCCCACACCAGTGAGATCTGGGAAAGAATCAGAATGGTAAAAACTAGAAAACTCATATGTTGAGATAAAGACAGCTTAATAGAGAGAAGAGAAAGCCATGCAAGCAAATAAAGCAAAACCAGGAAATTGTTTCATCACTTCCTATGGGCAGGCAGGTGTTCAGCCATGCAAGGAGAGCAGGGACTCATCATGTGTAACTTGGGAAGACAAACACCCTCACTCTAAATGTTCCTCCCTTCACCTTCTTTCCCTCACTTTGTATTCTGAGCATGGTCTGGAATATCCCTTTGGTCAGTCTGGGTCACCTGTCTGGGCTGTGTCTCCTCCCAACATCCCAGGCACCCCCAACTTCCTTCACTGTGGCAGCACAAAAAGCAGAAAAGGCCTTGGCTCTGCATAAGCCCTGTTCAGCAATGACAAAAACATCTCTGTGTTATCAACCCTTGGATTTGTATTATCAAATCCAAAACACAGCCCCTTAGCAGCCACTGGGAAGGAAATTAACTCTACCCCAGCCAAAACCAGCGCAAAGGCCCAAACTGAAAGTTCACTTTATAATACTGTACACTTATGTATGCAGACATACAGCTGGATAAAGTTAATCAGATAAATAACTAATAAAATTATTATTAGGCAAAATATTTTTAAAAAGGAAGTTATTAAAAAGCATGAAAAATTAATTTTTGTGGCGTTGACAAAGCATCACAAAACAGGGAACAATTTGATGGAGAAGCTAGAAGGGTATGTAAACAAAACCTGTCTATTTCTAAATCCAGACTGGTGAAGTTTTACAGGAATGTAAATATGATAGGATTGATAATTGATCTGATAAATTTCAAAGCAATTATATGTCATCTGGACCACACAATGCTGTAATCAAGATTTTTGAGTGGAGGACTTGTATCTCAATTGCACAATACATGACTTCATTGTGATAACATTTCATCACATTTTAGCAAAACATTTAAAAAATGGTGACATGTCAGAAATTAAGTATCAAAACCATATATTCCTATGAATAGATCAAATAATTGGAAAGAATCTCATGGTCAGCGAACCTCAAATGATAGACCAGATGAAAGATGGTAACAATAAGGCCAATGAATTTTAAATGAAACAAATTATTGGAAAGAAAAAATGCAATTAGAAAATTAATTTCAAAAGGTTATCTAATAAATTCAGCTTAATAGCCAGCTCATTTTAAATAATATTAGGGACTTTTCAGCTTGCTCAAGTACTGACGCAACTCAGCTTTTTCCATTTTAATAATATTCAGGTATTGTAGGCATCGTGATAAGATTAACATAAATGTAAATAATATTTACATTTATGATGGCTTGGAGGATTTTTTAATGATTAATATAATAATCTGAATATTTATAACATAGATGGTTTAGGAAACAAATACTCTCTATTTCTCTGGTAATAAAAATCTCTTCATTCTGTGTTTAGACAGAGTATCCCAAGCTTTGTATGCCAGGATACTAGAGCAGAGTTTTTCCTAAAGTTTACATCAGATAGATGAGGTGTGATTCAGCTTGTAAATGACAACATGATGCTATAAATAAAGACAAATAAAGTCAGTGCAGCACTGTCACCCAGTCTGAAGAAGTCTCTAAATGCTGTCACATTTTCAATAAACCATGTCTACTAAGTCTGAGCTGTAATTGCCACTTAAGAAACATCCACAATGTGCTATCTCTTTGTGTATTTGGAGAGACCAAAGAGATATTGGGTAATTATGTAAAAATTGGTAATTAAGAGAAAACGATTTTCCAGTTAATTTGCCTGTTCATTATATATTGAATATTATTTAGTTTTTTGTGTCCTTTTTGTTTCTCATAAACTTGACTCAAGGGATCCTACATGGTGAAAAGACATAAATTGTAAAATAAGACATATATTTAACTGAGTCATTGAACTTTTGTTGTGACTAATGGTTCTTCCAGCAATCATTGCATTAGGGAAAACATTTCTTTTTAAGTAAATAATGTTCACTACCTTTTACAGCTGCTGTCAGTGAAAAGAAAATAATCTACAGAAATATCTATATCCTTTGATGAGCTCTCTGAGGACATCTTGTAGATTTAAATTAAACTGATCAAATAGAAAGCAATATACCCTTCAAAATACTTAAACTGATTTGACTACAAAGAAAAATAAAGTCATTCCATGTGGTTATGAGAAATTGCTGGCAGGCTGAGTTTCAAGAAGAAAAGGATTGATTATTTTATCAAAACTGAAGTGTTTTCCTTATGCACTTTACTTATATATGGGTATATATTAATGAAGAATCTAGCTCTGCAAAAAGAAAGAAGTGTGCCTCCTTTACTTAGATGTGGTGTGCTTACACCTTTACTAAGATGCAGCATAAATCAGGGTTGAAAACCATGTGGACTCCAAGAAGAGATATGGTTTTACTGATAATCTGAGTTTCCCATGGGATTGATTGATGATATTCTGTTTGAAGCTGATGTGAGACTTGCCATTGATGTGAATGACAGATATCAGTATATTTTGGAAATGAGTTTCTATATGGAGTTTGCTGCTGATTTAATTTTATTTTGATTTTTGGAAGTATCTTCTTTACCTTTTATAGCAGCTTCAAAGATTAAATCTATGTGCTCCACTATGTATCCTTGTATGAATCATTACTAGCTGCTTGCTTCTTTTAATTAATGTGATGATAAAGTTTTAAGATTTTTCATTTACTGATTACTTCATTTGCTAGGAAATTTTTAGCCACTTCTAGACCTGACATTTTGCACACTTGTATTTGATGCTGATGAAAGGTGTAAAGAAGGAATGATTTAATAAGCATTGCATGTGAATAATAGTTTATCTTTCTATGTCCCCTAAATTCTCACAGAAGTGATTTTCAAGACTTGCAAAGAGAAATGTAATTTAAAAAAACCCACAGAAAATAGTCGCCCATATGTTGTAGCTTAGTGATTTTTTTTCCTATGCAAAGGAAAAAAGAATAAAGTTGCTAATTCTCAGTCCCCAAAGTACTATGAAAAAAACATCAACTTAAAAAATCCATAATTGATTATTGACATGGACTTTTTCTATCAGTTATGGACCATGTAATACATGACTACAAGATACAGTGATGCATCATATATTGAAAACTAGAGTTTGAGCATTAAAACTGGGTTTACCTTTCTGAAAGTATTAGTGGCACAAAGTAATTCCAATCCCCCTATGGAAGATTGGAAACCTCTGTCTTAAAAGGCAAATGAATGAAATACAAGATGAATTTGAATGTTTATTATCTAACAGCAGGACAAACTTCCATTCCTGGTATATTCAACATCTTTGAGAAATCATTAAGCAAATACCTTGATCTTTTACAGCAATCTGTATACTCTTGTCTGCTGCCCAGGATTTGGCACAGTTAACTGTCAATAAGGCTGACCTCCTGTCTTCTCGTGTAAAACCAGGGATTTTTGTTATACTGGGATTCTGTGAGATCCATACAGGCAGGTTCATTTGCCTCAGTCTTAGAGAGTAGAGTGAAATAGTGCTCTAATTCTTACATTTCTCTTCATATATACCTGGCTCTTTTGATTTGTTTGAGTCCTTAATACATACCATGATATAAAGCACTATCAAAACCTTGATAACCAAATAGACTTTTCATTGCTTCCTGAGTGATGAGCACAGACTTTCTCCATCCACATTGCATTTCTTTTCTTAGCAGGAATTACGCAGTCTGGAGTGTTTTCACAGCCAATGAATCCAGGCTGAGCGAAATTAGGGAAAATGCATGATTTAGATCATAAGAGTGAAATCTGGACCTCATTTTAAATCAATGACAATATTTTGGTTGAAGAGAGTATAAAAAAAAAGCCAGCCTTTTGAGAAAAAGAAAATTTCTACTAACACTTCCCTTTCATGTAAATTAGCAGTTTCAGCTCTTAGATCTCTCCTGAGTTCTGTGCAAGGAAATATTGTTTGTCAGGCAAACAAAGATCAAAATGTATAGGGTACTTTAAAAATTAAAACCAATGCCCCAAATTCCACTTCAACACTTACAATATTTACAGAGGACCCAGAGTTCAGTTTAAAATTTTTAATGGTGTGAACACAGAATTGGTAACCAGGGAGTTGCTGCCTGACTTAGGTTCCAGTGTTCTCAGGAATGAGCCATTCACCCGATATGTTGCATTCACTTAGTTTACACACGGAGAAAAGTAGTACAGTGTCTGAATGAGAAAGAATTAGTTTCTTCTCATATTCTTAAATGTAGGTGGTAATTCAAACCACTTTGGACCTGCTTTGATAGTGCTGTCTTAGAATGGATATTAAAAAAAAAAAAACCTTAGACCCCTCATATGAAGGTTCTAAGTAATCTGAAAAAATCAAACCAGTAATCTGAAAAAATCAAACCAGTAATCTGAAAAAATCAAACCAGTTCAGTTTCCTGTATTCAGCTTGTATTTAACATTTGGTGTATGGATAATGAATGTACAAGACAAAACTGGCTCAAAACAATAGTTGCACAGGACAAACATCACTCCCAGCAGTCTGAAGATCCAACAAAACTACAACAAAAAATAAGCAAGGAATAATATATCCACCATACCAGCTGAAAAGTTAAAATGACCCACAAATATTTGGAAGCTTTGGAAATGTAGAGACTTGACATGACGTGTTCAGAGATGTGCTTATAAATGTTGAAGTCACAAGGTCTTTGGCACTGAAGTGCAAGTAAGTGTTTTCTGAACAAATTAAAACGTACTGATGCAAAAGTTGCACTTTCTATGGCTGATGTATCTGAGCCTCCTTCACATGAGTGTATTGCTTTAATCAGAAAAGTTTCTTTGTTTATTCATTTCTTAGTTTTCCAATCATTATTGTTAAAAAGTTGCTGCTTCTTTAAGGAGCAAGAACTGGCAGTATGTCAGAATCTCAGTATATTGTTATGCAACTGGAATATGTACCAGGAAAAAAATATAAATCAAATCTGTGATGCACTACTGAATGTCAGAAATGCTTTTCAGAGATAAGAGAATCTCATTAAAAATGCTGATTTTTCAAAATTATTGTAAATCATGACCAATATTCACTGAATACTAAAAATTCAATAACAGTGTATGCCATTTTATGATGCTGCCTCCAGAATTTATGTCACACTGAGTTACCGCCTGGCAGCCCTACAGAATAAGGATATTTTTAATATCTCAGGTCATGTAAAACTAAACAGGTTAACCTAAACCCCTGTGTGCTATCATTTGTACAAACTGCCAATAACCATCACAAGGTAAGCACCTTCTCTCCTCTGCTAGGGAGTGCCACTAAGAGGATCATTTTTCTTCTCTTCTTGGTTGAATCCGATTGTTTCACTCAATGGAGCTTCAATCCAGCCAACAGCATTCTGTGCACTCTAAGATAAGGAACAATCATCAGCAAAAGGAAATACAGGTCTCAAAATAAATTCTTTAAATTCACGGTTCTTACTATGTCCCACACTTACTAAAAAATGAAATATGCACACACACACATATGCATATATATTATATATATATATATATGCATATACACCCCCATATATATGTGCATATACAAACATCACAGCCATCAATAAATAAAAATGCTGTAAAAGACTTGCACGGTTTAATACTCTCTAATCGGAGAATCTTTTCGTCAGATTTGTGAGTGTGAGAGGCTAGAATTTGCTAAAAAATTGATGTTGCAATATTCTCACAAGGGGAATGTAAAGCTTGAGGTCTTTTACAGTCTCTGCACAACATCTTGTAGTGACAGAGAGAGAAAGAGCTTTGAACAAATCTCAGGAATGTCTCTGTGTTTAATATATTCCTTCATATATTAATTGTTTTAATGATGCACATGTTTCCTAGGATAAGCATTCAAATAATATAAGGACCTTTGTGTAAACACATATTACAAAATAAAATTATTGAGTTAAGCTGCCTATCATATTTAAAAACTTGTAGAAATATCAGTTTTTCAAGTTGTTGTTGTCTTAACTATCCATTGTTTATTCACAGTGTGTGCATAACTGTTCATACAGCTTTGGAGGAGGAGACTCTGTTCAGAGCAATGCACTGCAGGAATTTTCTTATTGCTAGGGAGGGCTTAATTTTGCTATCTTCACAGATTTTTTACATATAATTTTTTGGAGAGTAGAGAATTTGAGTTTGATGGGTTGAGTGTGGATAAAAACTATGAGCCTTGTGCATCATAGCCAGGATTGCTCACAACTCCCTGTCTCCATTCCCTAGCCACAGAGATGTGATGTCCAAAGAAATAAAAAGGCTTTGGGAAATCACAGAAAGACATAGCAAACTGTCAGTCAACCAAACCTTGAATTAATCATGTCAGTGTCCTGTCCCAGCCAGGACACGTGGTAATTTTTCCAGTAGCTAGGAGGGACATGGCCAGGACATGGAAGTTGTTGTGTACAACCTCATTTCATTGCTGGGAGTGGAGAGAAAGCATTCCTTCTGATTGAAGAAGTACATGGAGAGGTGGGGTAACACTGGCCCTGAACCAGAGGGAGTAGTCAGGGTGGAGTTGCTGGAGGGCTCTGCAGAGGGGCCTGGACAGGCTAGGTAGATGAGCCCAATCAAACAATATGAGGTTTAACAAGTCCAGCTGCTGGGTCCTGCACTTTGGCCACAATAACCCCCTGCAGCAGCACAGGCTGAGGACAGAGTGGCTGGACAGCAGCCAGGTAAAAAGGGACATGCAGGTGCTGGTTGGCTGATGGCGGAGCATGAGTCAGCAGTGTGCCCAGGTGGCCAAAAAGGCCACTGGCATCCTGGCCTGGATCAGCAACAGTGTGGCCAGCAGGAGCAGGGAAGTCATTCTTCCCCTGTACTCGGCACTTCTGAGGCTGCACCTTGAGTGCTGTGCCCAGTTGTAGGTCCCTCAGTTTTGGAAGGATGTTGGCATGCTTGAGTATGTCCAGAGAAGGGCAGCAAGGCTTAAAGACTCTGGAACAAAAGTCTAGTGAGGAGTTTAGGTCAGACATAAGGAAGAAGTTCTTCAAAGAAAGGGGTCTTGGGCATCAGAATGGGCTGCCCAAGGAGGTGGTGGAGTCACCATCCCGGGAAGTGTTTAAGAAAAGAATGGATGTGGCACCTAATGCCATGGCCTAGTTGACAAAGTCTTGTTAGGTCTTATGTTGGACATGATCTAAGAGTTTTTTTCCAACCTGGGTGACTCCATGACTCTGTGATTTTGTGGCTGTGGTTCGGTTGAGCTCTGGGGTGAGCATTTTTGCATGTGAATCAGTGTCTCCTTTGTACACCTTTATTAAAAATATTTTTGCTCTAACTGTTTGTTTCCTTATCTCATTGCTGTTTGCAATGTATTGTTCTTACCTCAACATGTGATCTTTACCTTTTGTGCCTCCATCTCTCCTCTACTGCCTGCCACAGGGGGAAGGGAGCACTGAATTGGGGAATTACCATTCCTAAACCATTATAACCTTAATTGGCCCCTAATGTGGGGCTCAAAGAAAAATAACAGATTCGACCAGAGCGGGTTGGAAACGATTTCTGTCAAAGCATTTGTTGTATTACATCCAGAACCCCTGGTCACAATGTTGCTTGGTCTGTTCAGATGGCTGTGGTACCTTTCCTGTGTATGTTTCCATATATTCACTGTGTGTCCATCATGGAGCTCTTTTTCAGAGCAGGGAGAGGGATCAGGGTTGCTTTGTTGATGCACCATGAGATATCAGTTTATGACATGATAACATCCAGGGCAACGAGGGTCATTTGGGATGTGTATTCAGTGCTGTTTCCTACCCTTACCTGGGGCGCTGCCTTTGAAATTCCATTAATAATAGTGGGGGAAACAGGGGAGGATGCTTTTCCCCAGCTTTTCCCACACTTTCTCTCCTTCAGGCTTATTATAACAGCTTTTGAGGATTTAGAATTTCTCTTAGATGATAAGGAAAGCATGTTCTTGTTGCTAGCTCTGCCAAGTCTCCTCAGTGATTTTCACACCATGTTTAGAGTTACAAAAGAGATTTTTAGGAGGGTCTTTAAAGATCTGCCCAGAGGGTGGGTAGTCGTGAATGGCAAGGAAGTTAGGAGAAAATGGACCAGCTTTTGAAGGATTATTCTCCAGTGGTTTGGAAGTTCACCTCTGATACAGGACCCTGATAAAGTGGCACAATATTTGAAAGGAAAATACTTTGATGGTTCAAAAGAAGCACAAAATTACGCAGTGTGCTGGGCCCTGGCTACTATTTATCAGACAGGGCTTAATACTAGACAGCACCCTCAGGGGTAGAAAGAGAAAAAGCAAGACATAATCCATTCCTTATTAAGGGATGAAGAGGAAGTAGGGCCCAAAATCACTTGACCACTGAGTTATGGGCCCAGCACACTTCCTCCCAGCTCTTAGAGCCAATGAAATGTTTACTGAAGACAATATGTATACATCAGATTGTTTCCAACAATTAAATATATGCCTTCAAGCAGCGGCTGTGGGACACCCAATGGAGTGAAGTAGAGTGATATGTGAGCCTAGGTCTGCAAATCTAGTCCAGATCATGCCATATCTCATCTTTTGCCTAAGCAAGGACAGGAGGTTTTTTGGCAGCCTGGGTCTGTTGCAATGGCTGAGAATGACTAGAGAATGATCTCTAATTTGCCATGATAGAGATGAGATGATGCTCACAGAGAGCCAGCTAGAGAACTCTCCTGTGCATCCTTCAACTCATTGGGCTCTGAACAGGCTAACCATCCCTGGCCCCAAATGGATTTGGGTTATGTTTCCCCACAGCTAGCAAACCCTCATAGGTAATAAACCCTCGTAGGGCACAACTTACTGAGCTGCAAGAGCTCACTGGGCCTGTGGCAGCCAGATCCCACAGACTGACTGCATTCAGTCCAGTGAGCCTAGCTGAACCCAAACCCTTCCTGGAAATGTCTAACTTACTATCCTGTGCTCCCCAAAACACTGGGATTTGGGGTTTTAATCTTCTACTATGCAATTATGTCCTGCCTAATGCCTTTATTTTCTGTGTGTTGAATGGAGTGAGTTTGACTTCTCAGACTTTTCCCCAGTTAATTGCTGTTCCCATTCATTTCTAATGCACAGGCTTAGACTTAGGAATTCCTCATCTAGTCATTGCATGTCTACTATGAAATTCACCATGTGTGCTGTAGGGAAAAAAGCCCTTAAGGGGTTAAGGATCTCAACCAAGTTTCCTGGATGCATTGGTTTTTTTTCCTTTTATAATTTATTTTTCTGGAAACTGGAGTTTTCAAAGATTTTGTTTTTCAATATTGGAAATGAAAGGGCAGCCTTTAAATTGTCCATTTGTATAATCAACCTGTAATTATATTAACATTCAATTTTATAGTTAAATTAGTGCCTGGTTTTCCTTTATTCAGCACTGAATCTCACTTATACTTTTCCCAGCACTTCATTTGTCACCTCTGCTTCTGCTTTTGTGAAAATTCTCACACAAAAGCCTCCTTTCTGATCATTCTGAAAAGTTTATGAATCAGAAAGCAAATTGCCCTAAAGACTGAGCTGAGGATTACTCTTGAATAAATAGATCTTCTGGTGATATAATCCAACCCAGTCTTTTTCTTTTCTTAATGAACTTCACATTGAGGAAGACAAATCTTTGTGCTAAGATTTAGAAGAAGTAAATATTGGGACCATAAGTGTGAACTCTTTTTCTCTTGAGATCTTGTGCTGGGAACTCAGATCTCAGCAAATTTTTCAATCAGTTGCAAAATTTTGAAACAAATGGAAGAGGAATATGTAAAAAAGCCATTTCTCTCCTGATTGTACTTCCATATGCTGAGAGCAGCCCATTGTCTGTATTTGCTGCCTCAAAAACACTGGGAATTCGAGTTTCAGATTTTAGAATCTGAATCTGAGCAGGTCTCAGTTTTGCCTATACTTATGTAAGGCTTTAGTATCTATATTAATTTCCTTTATATCCCTTTTTCCTAAAACTCATAATCAAAAGTGTACCTAATGAGATTCATCCTTAATTGCACATTAACTTCCACCAAAACCATCAAAACTGGCAGAACCTGTGATACTTCACATGAGCTGAGAGTTTTTTAGGGCATAAATTTTCTCTCTCTCCCTGTGTTTGAGCAAATAACAAAGCAGGGGGAAGACAGAGAACTGACAGGAGCTTATTGGCTTCATGAGCCATCCCCATGATTACCTGTAAGGGATATGGTATTTGATGAATGCTCTGAATATTAAACGCTTGATTTCCTGTTTGCCTTTACATTTGACACCATGTAGTCTTATGGAAGTGAAAACAAGTAGGATCCGGTCTGAAGTTTTAATCATTTCGGCATTTTTCCCGTCCTGAATCTCATTGCTAATTCCCTCATAACTTCCCAACATCCACCTTTGTAGCCTGTGTGATTGCCTCCTACAACCTCCAGCATTACCACCACAGGGGTTCAGACCTGTCTCTGAAAATTGACCCAGTTTTGCAGACCTCGCCTGTAATCAGCAAGTGGACCTGGTTTTGTGAGACATCATTGCATCTTGGTTTTTCCTTCTCAGTTTTCAGGCATTTTCATCTCCCTCTCCTCACTTTGCATCTCCCTTAAAAAGTGCTCAGACAATTTGTTTGTAAATATACCAAGTCACGATACCAATAATCTAAGTAATGTTTTCTTTAGCACCATAAGGCCCTGAATTCATTCTCAATTCATGGTATTTGGGAACATAAAAGTAGTTGGATTTTGATCTGCTTCATTTTATGAGTATAATATTTTGTGAGTTTGAATTGGAAAAATTCCAGTAAAAATAGACTTCCTTTATAAAATTCTACACTAAAAATGAGCTTTATGAATAACTTTGCTTTGACTGTTACTCCAGGTTTTTCTTATAAAACTTATGACAATGTTCTGAAGAATTTACTAGAAACTGGTAACTTTATGCTTTTTAATATATTCATAGGGTACAATATATAAATACCCAAAATTATAGAAAAATATTACTTTAGAGGATCTTCTAGAATCATTATAGATGCATATGTAATTCTTGATTTTCAATTCTATCATAGGTTTGTGTCTGTTATAATTTGTAAAATAAATCTCCATTATGGATGGTTTTCTTGCAGTTTGGGGTGTAGTCTGAGTTGACAGATATCAAGAAATAAGAGTCAGAAAGCTTATTTAATTTGCTACATCTTATCAGAAACTTCTCACCACAGATGATTCAACTTACTTTAGAATATCTAAACCAGCACTTTCTTCTCCTATTTAATTTCCTTGCTCTCTGTTTTCCTTTTCTAATACATCCATTTTCTCACTCCATTAGCAACAAGTTCTCCCATATCACTTGGATATTGAATTGAGTTCAAATGGGTACAAATACTCTTTTGAGTCACATTGAATATTGTCTGAAAATCCCAATGACCCAAATTCTCATCTTTTTTATTTCTTGACAAATTGCATGAGAAAGTTCTGCAGAACTCAGGAAAAATCAATAATTTTGTAGACCTTTTTTGCTGAAAGGACTAGAAATAAGAGTTGCCATTTTAGCTTTCTCTCTCAATGTCCTTCCTGAAACCTTTTTCTATCACCTTGGTATAGGTGTAGTGCTAATATAATATTTGTCTTACTGAATTCCTCAGCTAAGGATAACTGAAGTAAAACAGTCTTCCCTCAAACCTGTCTTGTGGCAACAACCGTACCACATTCTCAGTGCTGCTTGCTGCTGTGATGCCAGACTGTCTTGGTTATACCCCATTAAGAGGGTATTTCGGGATGGTAAGTGTAGCCCTGGGGCTGTATTAAGCTGCAGATTAGATTCCTACTATTTTTAATTCACTGCAAATACTGCAAGAATATTCTTGCTTCTGGAGCTCCTGGTTCCTGGGGAGTAATTTGCTCAGAAAGGAGACTTAAACTATTTTGATTCCTAAACAAAGACATTAAAAAATATATATATAAAATTATACAGAGCAGTTACCATCTTATGGTTTATCGTGCTCATCATGGGAAAGCTATTTGCAGAGTTTTCAATTCTGGGCAGTGCCTTATCTCATTTCTTTCCTCCTTGTTCTTCTTTTAAGGAATTGTCTTACTGGATCTGTAAGTTTTCATTTCTGATAAGAAATCTGATATGCAACCTTGTGTTGGATGAGGATGTTTGCCATTTGACTGCAGGTTTCACTAAGTCTTTGGTACATAATTGGTGAAAGGGATCTCAAGTAAAAGTGTTCATTGTTCCTGTTTCTTTTGCTTTGCAACCTGCCCTGTTCATGCCATAGAAAAATGACAAATTAATAAAGAGGAAAAATCTCAAAAGTTTTGAATAGCTGTGCTTATGCTGACCTTATTTACTGTCTAATCCTTCCCTTCCCCTTTCCTACAATGGAATTTTAAGGAAATATCCAGGCAGTTCCCAAGCATGAGCTTGATGAAGATAACTTAACAACTTCAAAGGTGAACACAGCTATTGTAAAAGATAGTTTCAATCTGAGCAGAGCAACTTTCAAGGTATGCCTTGAATTCATCCACCCCCTTTTATTCCCAGGAAAAATTCCTGTTGCTCATATCAATAAGGTGTTAAATTAGACAGGCTTGTGGATCATAGCTCTGGGAACTGATTTTGGAAACCAAACCTAACTCCTATATACTCATTGCCAGCTTTTGACCTTGCTCTGCTTTTCTGCATCCTGCCCTTCACCTCATAACCTTCCTTCCAGCAGTCCCAGCCCAAACTGGTGGGAAAGCTGTCCCTGGAAGAAATAGTGACCTAGTGCAGTGACTTCCACAGACCTGCATTTTCAAAAGGTTGAAACTGGCTTCTAGAGATATCAGTTCCCAAACAGGTTATATCACCCTCTTCAACATTATCACCCATCTTCTGTATTCCTTGCATGAATCAAGGAGGATTTTGGTATGAAAGAACTGCAACCTTAATAGAACAGTTTCATTGTTGTCACATGGAAGAATGATTTGCTATTCTAGAATAGGTTGGGGAGGAAGAGAATCAAAATTCTCTGCAATTAATTCACAAGCTCTTCTGAGGTTTACCTGGCAATGGATTAGAAGAAGATTAATTTACAGTGCAGGTAACACTCCATAGCTATGATTTCTTTTATCTGATATGGTCTTGTAGAAGAGATCCCCTTAGTTCCTAGAGAGGTTATTTCAGAGAGACATTTACATTTATGGTATTGATTAAATAGATGGTTGCTAAATACATCTCTGTAATAGTTCCATAAATAACGACTGCCACCGCGTAATTCTCATGCAACGCAAAGTGTGTGCTTGGTCTTTGAAGGAGAGAGAGATGGACTGCAGGAACAAAGCTTCTCATAATTGCAGTGCAAGAGAACGTGGCACCCCACAGACAGGTTTTCTGTCCCTCTGTTAATACTTTGTAAAGACAAGATTTTCTGAGGCTTCCGTAGATATTTTTGCTTCAGTCTTAACTCTGAGGGTGCAATAAAATTGTACTGAAATCCTTCTTGTTGAATTTTGCATGACGACATAATAGCTATGGAGGCAGATTTTAAATTGTCATGTAAATTGTCTCAGCATTAGCTTTGAAAGTTTATTATTGCTTTATAATATTCCTTGCTCTTAAGCTTCTTATTTATAGAGACAGTGTGTGTATTTGGAATAAATGTGATAAATTGAGAGATTAAGGTAATATTTATTCTATCAAATCTCTATCTGGAAGCCAATAAAAAGCTAGGGCTTATAATTTTTGTTGTTTATTTATTTATTTGTGTTTGTGTACCTATGAATGTATTTGTGTGTGCATATATTTTAATTTCCGTCTGTACAAGTGCTTGAAAGGTGGAATTGTTAAGCTTATCCAAGGCTATCAGAAATCCTTGGAAACTAATCGTGAAAGTACATGCAGAATACTACAAAGGTTCATGTACATACCACAAGAAAATAGACTGCCATTGAGAGCTTTAAATCAGTATCTCCTATCTTTCCTTGCAATTTCACAACAGGATGAACACATTTTTAGGAAGAAAAATATTGCACACCTTCTCAAAAATATGATATTCACTGTTTTATTGAGTACTTTTCCACACGGTTAGAGGATAATACAACAGTTCTGGATTGAATTTGTGAGACATATTTTAAAGTTGAACTTGTGACATTTGTGTCATGTTGACTGTACAAAATTTCTGGGTTTTCTTACAGTTATGAGTGATTCTTATTTCATTGGATTTCATGCTTATTTATTTCTGTGATTTGCAAAGTACATTAAATCTGTATTTCTTCCTGACCTGCATAGTCTGTGCATTCTAGGATGTGTGATAAGGTAAGAGATGGTCTTCTAAGCTACCAGTCATGTCAGAATGAGATACCACAAGGAGAGATATGAAATCATTGTAATTATTTTCTCACTATATAAAAATATCTTATTAAAATCTAAAATATTACATGAAGTTTTTTTAAAATTTTGAAGATATATTAGAAGCATTAAATATGAATGTGAAAATTAAAGTTGTATTTTAATTCTTACTCTTCTCTAAGTTACAGCTGACCCCTGTTGGCTTTTTGATTTATGGAAGGAACAATAGACTTACAGGTCATTTTTTTGAAAAGTGTAGTCAGTGCAGTGGTACTGCAGAGCATGGGTTTACTGCATTCAGATAGAAAGTATAAATATATCTACTCTCCCATTAGAGATTTATTTTGTGTGTGTGTATGTTTGTGTGTGTATGTGTGTGTGTGTGCGTGTGTGTGTGTGCAAGTGTGTTTATGTGTATCCATGTCAGAACAGTCTCAGTTAATTTGCCATCTCAGAAGCCTGAGGGCCTCAGTTAGTGATACTCAAGTTTGTTACATGAGTTTGCCACTTTCAGCAGATAAGGCATCTCAATGTTTAAGGTTTTTTT
>JAHLSL010012530.1:0-11649 GCA_025920805.1 Petroica traversi
GGGGGGGGTCTTGTGAGGAATGTTAGTTATTTCTCAACTATTAAGTGAAACTAGAATGGCTACATTTCTACACAAACACTGCTTCTACAAGGATTAATATTATATACATAGTATTCATTATTTGCGAAAAACCAACACTATAATATGCATTTATAACAAACCCCCCTTTTCCTTTCTATAATTCATTTGGTTTGAGCAATAATTCTTTTTTTCTTTGCTCATTTCTTTCGTAGATCAGTTTTGCTTTTTTAAAGGGGTCTTCTATATTATTTTGTTTCTTTAATACCATTATTTTTTGTGCTGTCCCAGATGTAGCCAATTTTGGGTCCATAGGCATTGTTACTACTTGTATATTTTGGACTATGCTGGTGATTAGTCGAATAAAACAAGGCATCAAGCAAGGAAGGAATATCAACCCAGCTGTAGTACATAAAAGGAAGAAGCCTAATTTCTTCCACCATTCTATTCCTAATAAATTATCCCACCAGCTAGCTTTTAGTATTGATTCTTATTTTTGGACTGGTACATGGGCTATTTTCTTAATATCTTTGGTTATATCTAGGACGGCATTTCCATTGTCATCTATGTTCAAACAACAATCTGATGTATTGAATTTTCTACAAACACCTCCTTCCTCAGCTAACAAATAGTCTAAAGCCTGTTTTGATACACGGCACTTCTGGTTTGGCTTTGTTGTTTTGCTATTAATTCCATTCACTGGGAAGTTTTGTTTGATATTATTTCTACTACTGCTTGGAGTCTTATAAGATGGTTTAGCATATAAATGGGGGTTCGGTATCCCCAGCTCCCATCTTGTGCCCAAGTGGCTGGCCCATATGTTTCTAGTATGCGTTCAGCAGGCCACTCCTCATCTCCCCATCTTTGAGATCCTCCAACCCACTCCCTCTTTTCCCTTTTGAGGTCATCATACACTGATACTCCTAATTTATTTCCTTCTTGTTTCAGTAGAAGAAAAAATCCTGGCTGTATGATCCCTAGAGTACAGCTCCCTTTCCACCGGGAGGGGAGTTTTGGGTATGCCCTTTTTCCACAAATCCAAAATAAACCAACTGGTGCCTTCCAGTAATCAGATTCCCATCGATCTATATTTTCCCAAAATTGGGATATCTCTGGAATCCCAAAATAGGGATTCTTGCCTGTATCATTACATTGAAAAAGTTTGACTTCACTTTTATACTAACAATTTTTTTCTGTTACTTTGTTATGTGTCCAGTACAGAGTTGGTGCTTCTGGGATCCAATGTGTAAAAGTTCCATTACTAATTTTATATCTCTTACAGGGAGTATGTTCTACTTCATTAACAAAATTCTCCCCTGTGCGCCAGAAACATTCTTCTTCAATTACTGTCGAGCTTAAAATCCATCCCTCTGGTCGTGTTCCCCCCTTTATGTTTGTCCGGTTCCATTTAAGGAGTTCAATAGGGCCCAAGCTACTGCCTTTCCATGGCCATTCCTCTGCCATCAAAGCTCCCCCACAGACCCAGCAGTTTGTTACATTAAGTTCTTTACTTATCCTTTCTCCTAATTCCACAAAAAGGTTTTTTCTAGGTTCTGAGATATCTAGTTCCTTTTCTAATTGTTGTTTGAGTCTTGTATACCAGTCTTGGAGTGGTTTTGATGCAGATGGCCGTGTGGGTTCTACCTTTTTGGTTACTAGTTGTTCTTTTACTAAGGTTAGGAAGTAAATGTCCAAAAGGGGAAAAATGGGTTTGTTTCACATTTATCCTTACAGGTAACATCCTTTACCTGTAAGGATAAATGTGAAACAAACCCATTTTTCCCCTTTTGGACATTTACTTCCTAACCTACTACCACTGTGTCCTAAGTTTTCCGTAATCCAATATTTTTTCTCATTATGTACACAGGTGCGTAATTTGGATGAATTAAAGCAGTGATTGTTGATATGAGTGTGAGAAATAAAAAAGGAACCTCGGTGTCTTTCCATGTAAAGCTTGCGGTAGCACGAACGACATAATTGGGCTGGTGTCACAAAAGGGAGAAGAATTAGTGACAGAAAAAGGAATAACAGAGGTCCAGTATGGCTTATACCCCCACCTACCATGCCTATGGGGTGGCAACCCACAGCAGGTGTATTTGATCTTCTTGGTGGCGAGTACAGTGGCCAATCTGGTCTTGCCCTCTATTTCCTGGTCACCTTCTAATTTCCCAGCAAACCGCTTTTTATATCTTTTAGTTGTAATTTCCCACTGTTCCTCTGATATCTCACACTCAACAGACACCTGTACTATGGCACTTGAGACTTCTTACAATGAGTGTTTTTCCCGTTAGCTGCAATAACAATTTTTCTTACAATTTAAACATTTACATTTACAATTTAAACATTTATAAGTACAGGCTAAGGTCAAAGTATGAGGGCCTTCTGGCCAAAACAGTCCAAATCCTCTTGTTTGAAGTGAAAGTGTCCTTCTCCAAGGAGGGTATTGAAAGTTTCTCAGAGTTTGTCCAGGCAGCACCTGAGACCACTGGTGTAAGTTATGGCTTTACTTTTCAATTAGATGTATTCCCTTGTCCCCGCTTGAGAGTCAGTTTGGTATCACCTGGTTTGGAGGTTATGGTCCACTCTTTAGGTTCTTCCACCGGACCTTTAATTCTGCTGGCGTGGACCCATCCTCTTTCTCCGGTTCGGATCGCAGCCTCAGTTGTCAGAAGTACCTGAAAGGGACCTTCCCATTGTGGGGTTAAACATTGCTCTTTCCATGTTTTCACTAGTACCCATTCTCCTGGATGGATATTATGGATTTTGAATTCTAAAGGTGTGGTTTGGGGAATTAACCCTTTTAACCGCAATTCTTCGTGTCCTTGTAATTGTGGTGACGTATTTCCTAACACTTATTTCCCCCACTTCATAGGTAGCAGTTTCATGTTGAGTGGTCAAAAAGGGTAACCCAAACATCATTTCATAGGGTGACACCCTCAGGTCTGATCTGGGTTGTGTTCGAACCCTTAATAAAGCCAAAGGCAAGCATTATACCCATGACATCTGGGTTTCAATCATTAATTTTGTTAAGAGTTCTTTTTAGGGTCTGGTTCATCCTCTCCACTCCACCTGAACTCTGAGGATGCCACGGGGTATGTAATTCCCATCTTATTCCCAAGGCTTGAGTTATTTGCTGTAAGATTTTTGAGGTAAAATGTGTTCCTCTATCTGAGTCTATTTTGTTAACCATTCCATACGTAAGAATGATTTGTTCCAAAAGGGTCTTACACACCACGTTAGCTGTAGCTCTGGCAGTAGGAACAGCTTCTACCCAGTGAGTCAAATGGTCTATTATTACCAATAAAAATTTCCACCTCTGTACTTGGGGAAGCTCAGTAAAATCCACTTGGATACTTTGAAACGGTCGCAGAGCTAACTCACGACCTCCTAATGGTGTTTTTCTCATTATCTTTCTATTTACTTTTTGACAAGTTATGCATTTCTCAGTCACTTGCTTTGCTACCCCAAAAATCCCAATACACCCATAATTTCTTAAAAAGTGATCACACAAGGCTTGAGTACCCAAATGAGTTCTCTGATGTATATTCTCTAATATTTTCCTAGTAAGAGGTTTATTAAGTAGCTGCCTTCCATCAGGAAGTTTCCATTTCCCAGACTGATCTTGTTCCCCTCCTATTTTACTTATTTCTTTCTCTTCTGCTTCACTAAATTTTGGGATTTCTAATTCTTCTTGGTCTGGGGTCAAAATTAACATAACTCTTTTGATCCCATTTTCAGCTGCATCCTTAGCCTCTTGGTCTGCCAAATTGTTCCCTCTTATTTCTGGGGTCATCCCCCTTTGGTGCCCTTTAATATGTACCACAGCTATCTCTTCAGGTAATTTTAATGCCTCTAAGACCTCTAAAATAAGTCCCTCGTGTGATAGTCCCTTTCCCTTTGAATTTAATAATCCCCTTTCTTCCCAAATTTTTCCAAAGGTATGTACTACTCCAAAGGCATATCTTGAATCAGTATATATAGTCCCTTTCTTTTGTGCTAAATATTCTAATGCCCTTTAACTCACATAAAGCATATAACTCACAAGATTGAGCCGACCAGTTTGAAGGTAATTTCCCTTTTTCTATAGTTTGCATGTTTTTCCCATCAACCAAGGCATATCCTGACATCCTCTTTCCTTCCAAACACCTAGATGAGCCATCTACATAAATTTTCTCTCCTTCTGGGAGGGCCAGTTCTGCTAGATCCTCTCGAATTTTAGTTTGGTATTGTATAACCTCCAAACAGTTATGTGTTAAGTCACTTTTTGGTTCCCCATATAGGAATTGAGCTGGATTCACACTTTGGTTCACTTCGAGTGTCAGGTCATCACTGTCTATCAGAATTGCTTCATATTTTAATATTCTAGAATCTGTTAGCCATTTTTCAGCTTTTTGGTTTAACACAGCTCTTACTGTATGGGGTGTATATACAATCAGTTTACTTCCAAAAGTGAGTTTACGGCTCTCTTCTACCAAGATAGCAGTGGCTGCTACAGCTTGAATACACACTGGCCAGCCATGACTCACTGGATCTAGCAATTTTGATAAATAAGCTACTGGCTTTTTCACACCTCCCCATTCCTGCACTAAAACTCCGTGAGCTATCCCACTTTCCACATTTACATACAGATGAAAAGGTTTTTCTAGTGAAGGTAAGCTCAAGGCTGGTACAGAAGCTAGTTTCAACTTCAGTTCCTCTAATTTATTATCATCTTCCTCGGTCCATCTTATATCCTCTCCTTCAGTCAATTTTTCATATAAGAATTTTACTGCCTGGGTGTATCCCTCAATCCATAGTCTGCAATATCCCAGTAGCCCAAGCAGTCTCCTAACTTCCCTTTTTGAAGAAGGTGCAGGCAGAGATAAAATCCCTGACACCCTCTCAGGATTCAACCTTCTCATTCCTTTACTTATCAAGTGACCAAGATATTTCACCTCTGATTCCACAAATTGTAATTTCTTTTTTGACACCCTTAATCCTTTTTCCCCAAGAAAATTCAAAAGTTTTATAGTTGCTTCTCTAACTTCTACTTCAACAGTTCCTGACAGTAAAAGGTCATCAACATATTGGATCAGTTGTATTCCAGGAGGAGTGGGGAAAGTTTGTAATATTTCTTCTAAAGCTTGCCCAAACAGATTTGGAGATTCAGAAAAACCTTGGGGTAACTTGGTCCATCTAAATTGTTGCTTCCTCCCAGTATGTGGATCTTCCCATTCAAAAGCAAAAATATTCCGGCTTTCCTCTGCTAATGGACAAGCCCAAAAAGCATCTTTAAGATCCACTACACTAAACCACTGATGCTGAGGGGGGACTTTACTTAACAGAGTGTAGGGATTGGGTACCACTGGGTGACGGGTACGGGTTCTTTTGTTCACTTCTCTCAAATCTTGTACTAATCTGTAATTCCCATCAGGCTTTTTTACTGGTAGGATAGGGGTATTATGGGGAGACATACAGGGTTCTAATGTTCCATCCTTTATTAATCCTTCTATTACTGGCTTTAAGCCTTTTCTTCCCTCTAAAGATATCGGGTACTGACGTATACGGATGGGACATTCTTCTTTATCAATCGTGACTCTTATAGGGTCAATATTCAAACCTCCTCTATTCCCTTCTCCAGCCCAAACCTTTTTATTTATTTTCTCCTCATCTTCTTGGCTAAGTTTTAACACTTTAGCCGTCATTTTCCCCTCTTCAGGTATAACCCCTATTCCCAACTGTATTTGTAAATCTCTCCCCAGTAAGTTGCAACCTGCTCTTGGAACTAATAAGACATCTCCCATCCCTATTCTGTTTTCCCCTTCAATCACTACATTTTTAATAACAGGAACTTTAAACCCTTCACCTTTTGCCCCTGTCACTTTCACAGTGTCATTGCTGACATTACAACCCTTTGGAATATTTACAATACACGTTCTCTCTGCTCCAGTATCTACAATAAATTCTAATACTTCCTCTTGGGGGCCTACTTTTAAGGTTATCATGGGCTCTAGGTGGTACTTATCCCCCAGGAGATAGAGCCCATGACCCCCCTATTCTTCCTCGGGGTTTATTTCCTTGAATACCTCCAGGTCCTTTTTTAGATGTGGACACTCTCTTTTATAGTGTCCCTTTCCTCCGCAGTAGAAGCAGACATTTTTCATTTGCTCCTGAGGTTTTAATTGTGCAGAGGTTTTGTTTCCCCTCCCCCCTTTACCTTTAAAACTTGAATATTTAGGGGTGGTGTCTGGAGGCTTCAAATTCTGTTGGAAATTGCTTTCTCTCATTGTGGCTATCATGATTTTTGTATCCACTTTAGCTTTTTCTTCATCCCTCCTTACATAAACCTTTTGAGCCTCTTTTAGTAATTCATTTAATGATTTATCATGCCAGTCCTCAATCTTTTCCAGCTTTCTTTTAATGTCTGGCCAGGCATGAGTGACAAAGTTAACTTTCAATAAGGTTTGCCCTGCTAGAGTTTCAGGGTCTATTCCAGAGTATTGCTTCATGTTCTTTCTAAGCCTTTCCAGCCATTCAGTGGGAGTTTCTTCTTTCCCTTGTCTTCCCTCAAAAGCTTTGCTGACATTTTGTCCTCTGGGTGCTGCTTCTTTAATCCCCCTGATTATCAGATTACGATAATCATTCATATGTCCTCTCCCTATTTCCTCATTATTATTCCAGTTTGGGGGTGCCAATGGCATTTTCTGGTCCCCGGCCGGACCTTGTAAATTTTCTCTTTCCCAAATTCTCATCCCAGCAGCTCTAATCATATGCTTTTCTTCCTGAGAGAATATTATATTCATTATGGATTGCATTTCCTCCCAGGTGTAAATATTAGGGCCCAAAAATTGGTCTAATTGTTCGGCTGTTCCTAGGGGATTTTCTAATAACCCTTTAATTTCTTTTTTAAAAACCCTTACTTCTGTAGAAGTTAGGGGAGAGTTCACAAAGCCAGTCCCTCCTTGCGCCCCCCCCCATGGGGACTTCTCGCAAAGGAAATAATCTGGCCCCTTGTTCCTGGGTTTTCGGTTCCTCCGCCTTTATAACGTCATTCCCTTTTTTCGGGGTCTCAGCAGGAGAGATGTTAGTAAGCTGCCTTTGGTTTTTAATGGCATTTCTGGTATTTTGGTACGGCGCAGAATTCAGAATTATGGGAGTGTAGGTAGAAGTGGGCTGGGAAGCCGTGATTATAGGGTTACCACTGGAATTGGGCTGGGAGGCCGGGACCATCCCCACAGAGCCCTCCGGCAATGCCGTGGGAGGAGCCGAGGCAGCCGGGATAGCAACGGAGGCAGGAGCTCCCGATATGGGTGGGGGGTTTGGGGTTCCCGAAAAGTGGGTCCCCGGTACGGCAGGGGATGGGGCTGACGGACCCAGTGCGGGAGGAAAAGAAATTCCAGCCCCCTGCCCGAGAAGAAATGGGTTAGGAGGTCCCGGCGGGAAGGGTGGGGGCTCTAATATCCCCTGCCCGGGAAGGAAGGGGTTAGGGGGTCCCGGAGGTAAAGGAGGAGGCTCTAATATCCCTTGCCCGGGAAGGAAAGGGCCTGGGAGATTTTCTAGGGGGTCCCAATGAATCTTTTTCTGTTCTTTGGCTGGTTCTGCCTCTGGGGCTTTTGATATTTTAAGAATTTTTGCCTCCAGAGTTTCTGTGCCTCCTGTCCAGCAGGAAGCATATTCTATTTCTTCTGGATCTGGTGGTTCTTTGGAATTTACAAAAATATTTAAGGCCTGGCAAATCCAAGCCTCAGAAGATCCATATCTGGGCCAATTGATATGATCATATCTTATTTCCCTTTTTGTCCATTCTATCATACAATACTGAATCATTTTTATTTTATCTTTCCCTTTTGTACTAGGGTCTGTATCCCAGTTGGCTAGTTTAATTCCCAGGGGGCTGTCTTGGAGTATTTCTGGGAGTACTTGCTGTGTTCCCTTTTTGAAACCCCTCTTGCTGCTTTTCTGTCCCATTTTCCCAGGATTTTATCTGTTTGTCCCTGGCTTCCCCCCTCCACTCTTAGGATAGCAATAAAAACCTATTACAGAAAGTCCTCTTACTGCCCTTTTCTAAAATAATTCTTTCCTCCTCCAGACAATAAAATACCTTAAATCAACAATCTATATTACGTATTTTTCATTCATTCACACTCACTCATTTTTATTAGTATGTCTCTTTCATTCTTATTCACAACAAAGTAACACACGAAAACACACGAAGGTACCTTTTACCGGTATTGTTTTTTAAAATTGGCCAACCCCAGATGCTCTTAGGTATAGAGTCTTCAGAGTATTCCCTCAGCCTTTTTAATTCTACACGTCCAGTCTCCTAGGATATTTTTCTTATCCTCTGTCAATTCTACACATCCCGTCTTGAGGAATTTTACCCTCTGCAGATTTCTATCCCTTCAACCTGGCAATGTTTGGGGACCTTCCGTCCCCTGTTTCCTAGTGGTTTATGCTAGGAAACCCCTGAAAAATCCCTTTTACTAAGGATTTTTCCCTTCCCTGGAACCCAGTCCCAGTGTTCCCCGGGGGGATTTTTAACTCTTTCGCTTCGTTTCCTCGCTGACCGTGCTCCCCGCGGAGAAACGGAACTGCAGTACTTGGAAACCACCGCACTCGCTCCGCAAGTCTGGGATATCCAGCTCGCGTCTCACACACACACCATTCAATCCCCCGTATCTGCCCCCCTGCCCGGTCAGACTCACCAATCTGCTGGCTCAGGCTCCGTGCACGAAAATTTGTGGGGCTCGTTACCGCGGTTTTTCCTTCAGGGAATTCTTTTGCTTTCTCTGTCCCTTCTTGTTCACGGGTCTCGACCTGCAGCAACCGGTCCTCAGGAGAAACGAGTGGGGTCCGCCTGAGTTCAGGTGGCGGCGCCTCCCCAGCTCCGGGTCTCCCAGGGTTTCGGCAGCGAGGTGTTGATCCCGGACGAGCCCCCAGCTGTTAAAAACGAGGTCCTTTTCTGTTAAAGTTAAAAGGTTTTTAATAAAAAGATTAACAAGAAAAGACAAAGACAAGGCAAAGGAATTACAGCGTCCCTGGACGCCGGGTGCATTTGGCACAGGGCCAGAACACACACCTCTCCCAGATAGAAACACTCCTTAAATACTTTTTTAGTCCTTTATCAGTTTCCGGCAGAGGAGTCTCTTATCTAGGAGTATCTTGACAAAAGTTTACATAGTCGTAGTCGTATATTAGTCGTTGGCAGAGGAGTCTCTTATCCTGGTCGTATATTAGTCGTTGGCAGAGGAGATCTTGACAAAAGTGTACGTAGTCGTATATTAGTCGTTGGCTTGACAAAAGTGTACTTAGTCGTATATTAGTCGTTGGCAGAGGAGTCTCTTATCTTGGTAGGAGTAGATCGCCCTGCTTGTGGGGGGGGTCTTGTGAGGAATGTTAGTTATTTCTCAACTATTAAGTGAAACTAGAATGGCTACATTTCTACACAAACACTGCTTCTACAAGGATTAATATTATATACATAGTATTCATTATTTGCGAAAAACCAACACTATAATATGCATTTATAACAAACCCCCCTTTTCCTTTCTATAATTCATTTGGTTTGAGCAATAATTCTTTTTTTCTTTGCTCATTTCTTTCGTAGATCAGTTTTGCTTTTTTAAAGGGGTCTTCTATATTATTTTGTTTCTTTAATACCATTATTTTTTGTGCTGTCCCAGATGTAGCCAATTTTGGGTCCATAGGCATTGTTACTACTTGTATATTTTGGACTATGCTGGTGATTAGTCGAATAAAACAAGGCATCAAGCAAGGAAGGAATATCAACCCAGCTGTAGTACATAAAAGGAAGAAGCCTAATTTCTTCCACCATTCTATTCCTAATAAATTATCCCACCAGCTAGCTTTTAGTATTGATTCTTATTTTTGGACTGGTACATGGGCTATTTTCTTAATATCTTTGGTTATATCTAGGACGGCATTTCCATTGTCATCTATGTTCAAACAACAATCTGATGTATTGAATTTTCTACAAACACCTCCTTCCTCAGCTAACAAATAGTCTAAAGCCTGTTTTGATACACGGCACTTCTGGTTTGGCTTTGTTGTTTTGCTATTAATTCCATTCACTGGGAAGTTTTGTTTGATATTATTTCTACTACTGCTTGGAGTCTTATAAGATGGTTTAGCATATAAATGGGGGTTCGGTATCCCCAGCTCCCATCTTGTGCCCAAGTGGCTGGCCCATATGTTTCTAGTATGCGTTCAGCAGGCCACTCCTCATCTCCCCATCTTTGAGATCCTCCAACCCACTCCCTCTTTTCCCTTTTGAGGTCATCATACACTGATACTCCTAATTTATTTCCTTCTTGTTTCAGTAGAAGAAAAAATCCTGGCTGTATGATCCCTAGAGTACAGCTCCCTTTCCACCGGGAGGGGAGTTTTGGGTATGCCCTTTTTCCACAAATCCAAAATAAACCAACTGGTGCCTTCCAGTAATCAGATTCCCATCGATCTATATTTTCCCAAAATTGGGATATCTCTGGAATCCCAAAATAGGGATTCTTGCCTGTATCATTACATTGAAAAAGTTTGACTTCACTTTTATACTAACAATTTTTTTCTGTTACTTTGTTATGTGTCCAGTACAGAGTTGGTGCTTCTGGGATCCAATGTGTAAAAGTTCCATTACTAATTTTATATCTCTTACAGGGAGTATGTTCTACTTCATTAACAAAATTCTCCCCTGTGCGCCAGAAACATTCTTCTTCAATTACTGTCGAGCTTAAAATCCATCCCTCTGGTCGTGTTCCCCCCTTTATGTTTGTCCGGTTCCATTTAAGGAGTTCAATAGGGCCCAAGCTACTGCCTTTCCATGGCCATTCCTCTGCCATCAAAGCTCCCCCACAGACCCAGCAGTTTGTTACATTAAGTTCTTTACTTATCCTTTCTCCTAATTCCACAAAAAGGTTTTTTCTAGGTTCTGAGATATCTAGTTCCTTTTCTAATTGTTGTTTGAGTCTTGTATACCAGTCTTGGAGTGGTTTTGATGCAGATGGCCGTGTGGGTTCTACCTTTTTGGTTACTAGTTGTTCTTTTACTAAGGTTAGGAAGTAAATGTCCAAAAGGGGAAAAATGGGTTTGTTTCACATTTATCCTTACAGGTAACATCCTTTACCTGTAAGGATAAATGTGAAACAAACCCATTTTTCCCCTTTTGGACATTTACTTCCTAACCTACTACCACTGTGTCCTAAGTTTTCCGTAATCCAATATTTTTTCTCATTATGTACACAGGTGCGTAATTTGGATGAATTAAAGCAGTGATTGTTGATATGAGTGTGAGAAATAAAAAAGGAACCTCGGTGTCTTTCCATGTAAAGCTTGCGGTAGCACGAACGACATAATTGGGCTGGTGTCACAAAAGGGAGAAGAATTAGTGACAGAAAAAGGAATAACAGAGGTCCAGTATGGCTTATACCCCCACCTACCATGCCTATGGGGTGGCAACCCACAGCAGGTGTATTTGATCTTCTTGGTGGCGAGTACAGTGGCCAATCTGGTCTTGCCCTCTATTTCCTGGTCACCTTCTAATTTCCCAGCAAACCGCTTTTTATATCTTTTAGTTGTAATTTCCCACTGTTCCTCTGATATCTCACACTCAACAGACACCTGTACTATGGCACTTGA
>JAHLSL010012531.1:0-29365 GCA_025920805.1 Petroica traversi
CCCCGCTCCCTGCGCACCCCGGCTCGGCCCCTGCCTCCGCCTCTGTCCCGCGCAACATTCCCGGGGCCGATGCCGAGCCCCTTGGACCGGGCTTTGTACTGCTCCGCTAAAAGTCGTGTCCTTTCGGAGGGCAGATACTGCGATGTAAACAGAATAAGTGACTGTCGTCTCGGAAGCGAGGGAAGGCAGCGAAGACCGAGGGGTGTAATTGCAATTCGGTGGCAAGATTATGTGAGAATGTGACACACGCCCTGCGCAGATGAGGATCCTGATAGAGAAAATGTTATGCCATAAATGGGAGTTTAAACTGGGGGGGAGGTTTGTTTATGAAACCTTTAGGTAGATAAAGCAAAAGTAGAATTACTACCAGTAGTAATAACAATAATACAATGCTCAGCATTGACGGATAAACAGCCACCATACTCCGGGCTTTGAGTACTTTCCCTGTGGGCTCCTTGTTACTTCCGAGAAGGGTGTAGAGAGAGGCTCCAAAATGCGCTTTCACTTGCTGAATAATTAATATGGCTTAGAATGTGTCAGTTTTTGTGTTCAATTCAGAATGCTCTGTTGATACGTTGGATGCCATGATAAGTGTAGGCATAGTACAGACTCTTGATTTTTCTCGTCTTCTGTCGTCTGTCATTCCCATCCTCATGCATGTGTATTTAGAAAGGGGAGCTGTACAGAACAGTGAGTAGGCTTATCTTCTTTTTAAAAGGCTGTTTTAAATAGATGCAGGGATTTTGTGACTTCTTGGCAAATTTTCATGGGTGAGGTTAGTTTTCATGTTACATAGAATGATTAAAGAAGATGTAGGAAGTCTTCAACCTAGTTAGTCCTCCACAATTTACTAGCATGAAATGCTAGCATTTTACAATGTCACTATGCCAAAAAGACAATTGTTACCCTACAGAATGTGCTGAAAAAAATTGCATTGAGGCTTTGAATGACTGTGTTTATAAAAATGTAGAAACTCACTACATGGAAATATTTACATGAGAGAGAGAAAGGCTTAAATGATAACACAATGTATTCCTGTCCTGCATATAGTATTAGGCCAGACACTTATTTTTACCATCACCTGCATTTATACAGGTATACTGTATTGTCTTATACAATCTAATATTGTATGTGTATGATATAGGGATCAGATCATATATATATACAAGGATTCTCAAATTTATGTAAATATATTAACCACTCAAAGGATATATGTGTACTTGACTGAGTGCACAAAGAAATTAAATAAGAGATTAAAAAAAAGTGTAAATTCTTCTTCCAACTCATTTAAAATGCTTTGTCTTCCTGATAATTGTAAATTAAGCTAAAGAGGACTTATTATATGTACTGTTTTGTCAAAACACACTGTTACACCAAAAGGTTCCATATACATTGAGAGTGCCTATTAGTGTTGGGGGTGCTTTTTTGTGCTTCTCACACAATAAGTCTTTGTGAAATTGATGAAGAATTTGAAATCTTTTTTAGTGAATTTGATTTTTCCATTTCTCTGTTTATTTGTAGGATGCACATCCTGTATTGCATCTCATCCAGCTGTGTTAGATCTCCTGCAAAGGAAAACATAAAAGAGATATAATACAACTGAACAAAAATACTCAAATGGACTACAATCCTCATATTTACTAAAAAGAAACCTCTGATAGAAGAAGGAAGAAAAAAGGTGGGAAATAAAATGGTACTGGGAATCTCATTCAGCTGAACGTGTTGCTATTCAGGCAACTCCCAAGGAAATGGTTAATGGGATAAGAACAATATAATCCAAGATTGTCTCTTTTTTATTTTATTCCGTTTCATCCTTTTTGTCCTAACTCATAGTCTGTAGGCCAGATTCTGTCTTTTATTTTACTTGTAGTTAGAATGATTTTTTTTTGTCATTACCAAGCTTCCCTGTGCTAGTACTAACTTCATACTAGCCAAGCTTCTCTATACTGAATTGCAAAGTTACAAGCAGACTTTGGAGAAATATTTAAATTCTTTCCTCCTCTGTCTTAAAATTGGCAAACTCTATCTTCACCACACTCAATCTGAAATATAGGATGAATTTCTTAACACAAGAAATATAGGATGAATTCTGGGGCTACACAAGTGTATGTAAGGAAATGAGCATAATTTGAAAGTTGTTAAAAAGTTCTGTTTTCACAAATTTTCTTCTTGCAGGATTCACCCATTCTTTCTTTCCTACTTTCTGTAGGGCTGAAGTGCAATTTCAATACTTTCAAAAAGCTGTTAAAGGTTAGCCTCAGACACAGTTTCTGTAAATTATATTGAGTCTTGGTTCTGTCCTCAGAAGAATGATCCTTAAAACTGGTTTTGACGAAAAAAAACCCAAACCTTGAACTCTGTTTTACAGTAGCAAAGAATAAATTACGTTTAAGTAATAAAAGAAGATCTTCTAAGCCCTGACTTTTTTGTCTTAATCTAAACAATCCCTAATCATTTTTTATCTATTCACAAGATTTTCTATGAAATACATAGCACATATTTTTGTGTAATTTTTGTCAATTTTTTTTATACTTTTTAATCTAAAATTTAATGGCTTTGTGGCATTTACCTTGTAAGTCCTATATGTATAATAAATCATTATATCAGACTTTGAATTTAGTTTTACAGATGAAATGGCACTTATATTCCAAATTTGGACCAGAGATGAATTTTCCATACACTGTCAGTTTCAGATAATCTGGTGGATTTATAAGTCAGAGTGGTTCTATTATACTAAAGAATGTAAGGTATTATATAAATATTATTGGTTCATAAAGAAATTGTAGAGAATCGGGGCTGGCTTGTTTGAAAAGCATACTTATATAAAAAGTTCTTTTTCTAGTTAAAATGCCAGTTTGGTTTTGGGTTTTTTAAAACTATTTTAGTTAGCACAAATCAAAAATAGTACCATAAAGCTTCACACTTTAAAGTCTTTACTTATATCAGAATGGTAATAAAAATTCACTGTCAAATTCTCTCTTGGGAGATTTAAAGTTGTATAGTGCTAAATAGATACATAGATCATGTTTTCCAAATCTATGAATTTTCAATACACTTTGAGAAACACTGTCCAGAAATAGAGGTAGGATGGTGTGTCATCTTGCCATTTAATGGAAATGAAATATATTCTGTAGAACAGTACAAATTAAATTCACATTAAACATACAGTGAACATAAAATGCTTTTGCCTTTCCCGAGGAACAACAGCAGAGTTGTAGACGGTCCAAAAGCATTCTGTATTTGGGTCCTGTGAGACTGCTTCCCCTGATAAACCTGAATTTGGAAACTGCTTTACTGAGGAACAAGAGCCTTTGGAGAACATACTGTCTCTGTTGATCACTCTTCAGTCTGTTAGTATCTCACATTGTGCTGTGGACCTTCCCCTGGGAAGCTTGAGCAGGACAAGCTAGTGCCATCATCCTGTGATAGCATCTGGAGATATTCTGAAAGGAGATAATTTGCCTTTCTCACCTATGAATTAAAGGAGTGTCTTTGTGTCTGGGTGTGACAGCAAATACCTGCATGTATGAGCTCCTTGTTGACTTCAATCTTTGTAAGATTTGGAGCTTCAGTTTTCCTAGGATGTTTGTCTTACTAAAAATTGGGCACTTAAGAGCCTAACCATAAGGGCAGCTAATTAGTATTTTAGTTAATTAGTTGTAAGTGACATATAAACTCTAGCAATATGTTCCAGTGAGGTTAGTATCTTCCTGTTCTTATTCAGTACAAGTGACATCCGATCACTTCCATCTGTGACAGTCCTAGATTCTTCTTTCAGCCCAGCTGAGGTGAAAAATCAGACCCAGTAGATTTCCTGTTTCCACATATTACCTCCTCTTACAGTCCGTTTCAATCTCTCAATTTTCTTCTGTGAAAGAGCATGAAAGCATCTCTTCTCTCAATCTCCCTTCTGTGTTAGGAGGTAGGAGGGGAAAGGATAAAAGAACAGATGCAATAACCCTGATTTAGTTCTGAAAGAGAATCTACAGATTGCAATGGCAGGAGTTCCAGTGCTTTCACCTCTAGATCCAGGAAGTGTAGTGATGTGGAGCATCACTACTGACAGGAAAGCTGCCAAAGTGTATGGGAGAAGGTGTTCCTTGAAGTGGAATAATTTAAGAATTGCATCTCTCAGAAGTACAACCCTCTGCAGATTTCCCTCTGTCGCCTTTCAGGTATTCTCATACTCAGTCAAGTTTTCGTGCAGATATACTGCGTAGAAGAGAGCTAGGTGATAGTCCAGCTGAATGAGAGTGATTCTCTTAACACTAAGTATCTTTCAAGTCAAAGGCACTTAATTTCTAAAAATCCTTCTTTTTTCCTTTCACACATTTTTCTTGAGAATGTGATTTGAACTATAGGGATAAAAAGAGCTAAATGGTGCAGTGAGGGGTGATTTCTATACATCAATTTTTCGTGTGTTGTAGGTTTTGGTTGTTTTGTGGGGTGATTTCAGTTTGGTTTTTTTTTCTGTTTGGTGTTGTTTTGTTTGTTTTGCCTTTTTTCTTTTTTCTCCAACGATGGCACAATAAGCAGTTGTCACTGAACTGCAGTGTTACTAGTGATGTTTGGGTTTTTTTCTTAAGTGCTTGCAATGAATTTAGAGCCCATCAATGTGATTGAATAGTTGTGGTTTTTTCTTTTCTCCTTCTTTCTCGTGAATGACTTGGCAGCTATCTACAGTAATTCATCTGTCATTGTGTTGCCCAGTTGCTTAGAGTTAGGGTTTCTAATCCAATGCGTAACCTTTCTTAATTCTGGGTACCCTAAATAATCTTTTGCTACATTGTTGTCTACAATTTATCTGATAGGTAACAAATGTATTTTCTACTCACAGTACATATCTTGGAACAGCCTATAATTTCCTTGGGTTTATGATTAAATTAACCGTTTATTTTCTAATACACTTTGTTTTCTATCTCATCACCAGATTGTAATTTTAGACAGGTGTCTATCTTGCACTCTGTAATTATTTTGGTGTTAACAGTCTTCCTTGAGTAGATTCAAATGACTATCTTGTATCCTTTTATTTGAAACTTCTTTTTCCCTTCCAATAGTAGAATCCAAAACATGACAATCACCTGTGGTACAATCCAAAATATTAAAGTCACCTGTGATACATGAATTAACATGTTCTATTTCCTTTCACTTTTAAATTTTGTTCTTTATCCCATTTTCAAGTATAACCAAATATTCAAATAGTGTTACAGGAAAGGAAATGAATTAATATATCTGGCAGATTGAACCTTAAAACCAAAGAATTCAAATTTATGCTGTCTGTGAGGTAATATGATTTTGTATTTCTTTCCCTTATTTCATTTGTACACTACCAGAAAAAATTCTATAACTGCTGTACTACTCTAGTAAGCCCCACAGTAAGAAATCAACTTAAAGTGAACTTCCAGTATTAAGATTAAACAAACAAACAAACAAAAAAAAGGTAGTCTGCCAGACCCAGAGCATCTGCCAAGGATATTTTAGAAGAAGTCGACCTGAATTCCAGGAGAAAAGATCTACACTTCTTTTTCCTTCTTCATTGTTAACATACATCTTCCTAATCATTCCATATGGGTAGTAGGAGTTTGTTTTTCCCCCAAATGGTCACAGGCTTGTCAATGAATGTTGCTACAAACAAACAAACAAACAGAAATATCAAAACAAAACCACCCAAAATTTGCATTGTGTGCCTCTTAAGATTTACAGTCAAAGGACATGGCTGAGAGAGCATTAAGTCACCTTTGCATCCTTCTCATTTGGTAAGCTGAAAATGTTCTCATTCCAAAATGCTCTGAGGTCCTGTAAAATTGTGGCACACCTCCAAAGCTGCCTGGTGCACTGCAGGACCAGTTTCAGCCTTTGCTGTCTGGAGCTCTGCCCCAACACACTCTTCCTTCCCCCAGCCTGGCCTTAGCTTTGCCCCTCACTAGGATTTGCAAGTCAGTGCTCTGGAGGTTTTCTTGTGGCATGCCTGTGCAAAGGCATTCCTCTCTCAGGGAGAAACAGGGAGGCTTTACTGCTATTCCAGCCTCTTTGTCCTGCCATATAATGTGCCTTGCATATAACCAGCTGTAGTATAATTAAGCTAGATTTTTAGGTGCTTAATCAGGCTCGGCAAAATACCCTAGTTTGTCACATTCCTTCCTGCTGAAATCAGAACATAGCTTTAAGTCTGCACTGCCTCTACTGTACCTGTTAGTAACTGCTGGCAGCTGGCAAGAGCTTCATCTGAATTTGGATTCACTAGGAGATTATTTAAGACACTCTTCTTTCAAAACAAGTACTGTACCGTATCTGTTCATACTGAGACTTTTCAGTACATTTATTTGTCAAATATGCATATGTATGTGTCTACATACATAATTTCCTCATAAATTCAGTAGTCTTAGATAAATGGAATGTAGAGATAATACAGCTTTATGCACGAAACACTGTTTACAGAGGGCCAGTCTCTTATCTCCTGTGAATTGACATAATTGCAACAACATTATGCTAGTTGGGGCTTTTTGGCAAGAATTCATGACAGTTACATAATTAATTACAGCCTATTCTAACCTACTGAAATCTATGCATATTTTTAGGCGTAGCTTGTACATTCCCACTGATTTCTGCTTGTGAATTCCCTTTAGACGTGCCCTCAGGTTCCCCCTGGGTATGCTTCTGTCACTGTGTCACTTTGAGAGTTGCTGTTGCAATTCTTCCATTTATACAATTCTCATAGAAGTCAGAGCAGTGTTTAGATGCACATATGCAATAGGGCTGGATGTTGGTCAAAGAACAGTAGGCCCTGAGCTCTCCTAACAGTCCTCCTAACACGCTTCCAATTACCAAGTGCTGTGAGCCTGAGCCTTACCTGATGTGAGCCCCTGGAGTTAGTATTTTTATGCACCTGCTAAGATTTCTGCCTGCTAAGATATCTAATTTATGATGTGTTACACCACATAAAGCTTTCAAAAGTTATTCATCTGGATATAAAAAAAAAATCTATGATATCAAGTATCTATTAGATTTTGTAAGGAACAAAAATTCTGCATTCTTTTGTGAGAATGGAGAGCTCTCTCTCCGCCTCTTCCCCCATCAGATTTCTGCCTGATATTTCTCAGGGACTGGGATTTGTTCCTGAGGAAGTTTGACTTGCAGTTGAGACTAACATACAGTCAGATAGGAGATGTTTGAACTGCCTTCTTCTGCACATCCTCACTAAGCTATGCCTGTCCTCGGGAAGCACCGTCTCACCTGAGGGCACGGCCAATCTATGTGACTCCACTTGCTCACTGTTTGGCTCTGTTTCAAGACTGTGCTGGAGGAACGAGAGGAGTGAGGAAAGATTAAGTGTACAGCTTGCCTTCTCCTCCACCCTGCTGAACTGTGGAGAGGGGCAGCTCAGGGAAGCAGAGTAGCAGGAGTAAAGACACAAAAAGGGGGGGCTGCTGTGCTGTGCAGGGGGATGTACTGGGTTATCACTGTGGGTACTGTCATAGTCACAAAACAGTTTTGGTGCAATTACTGAGGATGCCATCAGGTATGTGGTATGATCTATGCCTTACCTTTTTTTCTCACCTTCAATTTTGCTGTTCATAGGGCATTATCCAATTCTCAGAAAGGTGTAGCTTTGATTTCAAAAGGTTTCTGCCTGTATCAAAATGATGAAAAGCCAGGAGAGTTCATAAGAAGGCTAAAATAACAAGATTGTTTCAAAATGACATTTGCTTATGTTTTTTGCTGTTTCACTTCTCTAGAATGCAGATATGTGTGATAACCCCACTTCACTGACCGTTATGTCACATTAATCAGGCTACTTTTCTAACTGCTTCTTTTTACCTGCAACTGCATATTGTTGTCCAAAGGAATTCCACATAGTTATGACCAGTGAGGAGACAGCTCTGCTCGGCTATATTTTATTTTGCTATATGGAAAGAATGTAGTTAGCTCACATCAAAGGTACACTAACTTCAGTGACAGGTAAGATCGGTGTGTAGCAGTGTGAGCTGAATCAATGTGAACTGATATAAAACTCTGGAACCTGGCTTTCAATGGACTGCTTAACACAGCCCAGAAAAGCAAATCCCAGCATAGTATAGCTCACAGAATTGCTACAAAGGAAATGAATGAATGAAAACTGGCTGATTAAATGCTTTCATCTGGAAATTTTGGTGCAATATTCAGAAACTCTACAAATTCTTCTAATTCATCATACTCTTTGTTTATTACTAATAAATTAATGTGCTGATGGAAGGAATTCATTACCCTTTCTACACACTTCACTAGTTGCAGGTCATTTATTAATCTGTGTTATCTGGTAAGACTAAAACCAGCTGTAATTACATTGTTAAACATTGATTAATAAGCAGCCCACATCACTAATATATGGAAGAAGCAAGATAAAAAATCTTTTGAAAGATTTAGAGTAAAATTTGAACATTCCTTCGGGAATAAGGAAATCTGGATCTTCATAAATATTCATTTTTGTAAAATTCCATTTGCTTGCACAGCTGTATTTTTGAACACCGTTTGGAAACAGATTAACAAGCAAATTCAATTACATGAGAGTAAACGAACTGCATTCACAAAGTGGTATTAATGCACTAAGTGAAACATTTAGAATAAAACATTTTTTTTGAATAGTTTTCAGCTAACCATACTTTTTTCTTTGCATTCTTAAGCTAATCATATAATTAGGCATACATTTGTTTCAAATCCATTTGTATTTCCCAGATTTTAAAACAATATAGCAATTAGAATACATTATTAAAAACACTGCTGATTCCCAGACCTTGCTTTTGTAGGTTTTCAATAAAATCAGTTTGATTGAAGTGACACGGATAAAATTATTACTTGTCAGAAGCTTGGATTATTACTAAGGGTAAATAAGCAGAATGTCTCTGGCACTTGACAAAATTGGGGAACTGATTTTTATGATATGGCTTTATGGGGAATAAATCTGATGGAAAGAAGATGCTTTTAGAAAAGATGTTTTAAGACTATCCTCAATTAATCATAAATGACAAATCTCATTATAGCAGCACTATTGTTAAGGGTCTGTCAGTATTTCCATTACAAACCTGTATTTCAAAGATTTATAAATGGCTATAGAAATTAACTCTGGGATGAAATTTGCTGTTCACACAGCTCACTATAGGATTATACTTTCCTCACAAAACTTTAAGAAAATCTCTTTTACTTTTTTCAGTTGATCAGCTTCAAAAGAGTCAGAAATTAGAAGTTCTGTTGATGACTTGTCTGTTTGTATAATTTTTTAAAAGGACACAATTAAATAGATCAGGAGAACTATAATTTTACAGCATAAAAGACCTAACTTGCCATTTTTCCTTTCTGTCCCTGAAAGGATGACCCATTTTAGTGTGAGTCCAGCTTGTAATAGGACTACAATAGGACTGCTGAAATTCTTTACTCAGTTTTATGAAAACATATCTTTTTAGGTTATGTCTTTCTATTTCATTACTAATCAGAGATTTGAGACCTGTTTTCCAGCTCATCTAAATTTGTGCTAGCCCAGAACATGTTCGGCCACTGGGGTCTCATGGGACTTTGAAGCAGCGCCTACTATTTCTGCAGAACTGATTCTTTAGGGTGCAAAAATAAGTATTGCTAGAAAGTCCAACCAGTGTAAAGGTCAGTAGTGCTGCGGTTTTTCAGGAAGGTAGATGTCCTGTCAGGCTTTTGAAGCCTCTGAGAGAGATGGATAAAATTCCTTAAGAGCATTTTGAAGAAGGCCAGAACAACATTTTGAGATCTATAAGTACATTCTCTTAACTCAAGGATGTTAGAGGTGATGCAGCTATTCCTTGGCACTGCTCCATACTTGGAAGGCAGGACTACCCACATACATATGTCCAGAAAGATGGTAGGTGCCCAATTCATAGAAACATTCAATTCCATGTTGGATAAGGCTTTTAGCAACCTGGTTTAGTTAAAGATGTTTCTGCTTGTAGCAAGGGGTTGGACTAGACGACCTTTAAAGGTCCCTTCCAACCCAAACTCTTGTATGATAATAGGATATGGAGATGATAATAAGGAGATCCCATTTTCTGGCATCTGGCAGTGTTTTTTTTAACCTAATTTGGCCAAAACTGTCTTGGTAAGCCATATCTGTGCATGTTATCTACACACTGGTAGAGGAGTTTCTCCTCAACTGTCTGAGCTGCCAAATCAGGTAGTCACTTCCTGGCTCTCCATGGGGAGATTCATCTGCCTGTGCCCAGGAATCATTTAGGAAAGTACTAGCTGATCTGTCCCCATTCTGCTCTAACAGCACAAATAGTTGAATTTTGGCAACATTCCACAGTGTTCCACAGAACCAAAACTCAAGCTGAATTACCAAGAAATTAGATTTAAATAGTTGGTTAAAAAAAGTCAACCAATCAACAACAACAACAAAACCAAACCAAACAACAACAACAACAATAAAACCCAAAAAACAAGCTAACAAACAAAAAAGAAAACGGAAAAAGAAAAAGAAAAAGAAAAAGAAAAAGAAAAAGAAAAAGAAAAAGAAAAAGAAAAAGAAAAAGAAAAAGAAAAAGAAAAAGAAAAAGAAAAAGAAAAAGAAAAAGAAAAAAAAGAAAAAGAAAATAAAGTTAATGGAAGGAAGATATTCAATATACAACGGCAAGATTATTGATGGTATGGTTATTGTGCTTAAAAATGACAAACCTGTTTTTGTGTAGAGGACAGAATTTATGAAGAACAAAATGCATGATCTCATGTTTTACTTTATTTAGAAAACAGCATTTATGATCGTTAAAACTAGGCTGATAGCTTGATTAATTTAGACAGTTGATGCTTAAGGTACTGTGGAGAAACAAACTTTCTATTTTATTCAGGAATAGGTTACTTAATATTTCAGGTGGAGAGTAATTATGTTGTGTCACTTTTTACCCATTTGCTGTTTGTCTTTATACAATGTTGGCCATGCTAAGGACAGCAGAAGCTTTCTAAAATATGATGTTATCTTCTAAAAATATAAAAACAGATTTGAAAAGGGTGAAACCAAAGCAAATGGTAATAAAGGGAACTGGGTTGAGTGAGCAGACAAATAAGTATTAAATGGATTTTTCTTTTTAAAATATTCTTTTTTCCAATTATTTAAACAGTGTTATTTTATAAAAAGTAAACTTGCTGAACATCTGTATGGGTTAAAATGTGAGTACACACCTGTCTGCAGTATTTAGTGGGTCTCTTCTGCATTTTAGTGTGGTAAAACCAGAATTAATGTGGTCAAACAGTAAATTTCGATAGACATTCATAGGTAAGTGTAGGCTAACTTGTGATTTCTGATGATTTTTGAGACTGAAAGATGTGATATGTGAAAAATTAAAAGGCTATTTTTGCAGATAATTACCGTTTAAAAAAGTTACATATCTTTTAACACATATAAATACTTTAAAAAAGAGAATTATTTCCCTTTATTCCATTATATCTGTGTCTGCAATAGACTAGAATCTATATTGTAGGACTTAAAAAAACAGCCACTTACTGACAATAAAAATAACTTTATACATGGGTGAGGATCACAAACATCTCTTCTGACCTAAAAATTATTTATCCATCCAAACCTTAACAAAAGCAGTCAGCGATTCATCACTCAAAACATATCTAAATGTTTGCAGACTATTGTTAACCAATAGCCTAATCAACAAAAATGAAGAGGAGTTTCTGAGCAATATTCATTCTAAGCATTGCATCTGCTTAATGACTCACATGCAAATGTTATCAAAAAGATCCTTTAGCTCACTCTTTCACTGCAGAGTTCATTTGAATATGCTGCGTTTGAATTATTCTTTTTTGATTAGCCTAGCTTGGCTGAAGGTGTATATTACACAGTGGTAGCATGTGAGGGGTCAGGGCTGGCCCAGTGCTTTGTGTATGCAATAGGAAGTCTTTGGGGCCAGAAACATAAGCACAACCAAAACATTGAAGGAGAAATTCCTTCTTTCTTATAGATACTAAGAAAAAATTACAAGACCCTGGAGACTGAACAGAGAACCACATCTGACAACAGTCTCTGCCTGGTTGTATGAGTAGTTTGTTTGAATCTTTACCTGTATTATTTTGCTCAGTACCTAAAACTGAAAGCCTCCATGCACACGTGTTAAAGGATTTCTTGCTATGAATAAGACTGAGGTTAGGAGAAAAACTGGAATGGAAACAGTCCCATAGGACACCTTGGGATTATCAGAAAGCATGATATCAATTTACAAGAATATGTGGTGTCAGCTGATTTTAATGCACAGCCAGCAGACGGTGTGTGACTTGCCACTCTTCTCCCATATGCACATTTGTGCCTTCTGTGGGTGCAGTGCTGTACCATGCAGCCTGAAGGCAGTTCAGTGGAGAGAGAAGCTCTGATGTGCCTTTGAGGAAAACACAGAAGATTCTTCAATTGTGCCTCCTGTTGCATATTTTGAACAAGCATGTTTAAATCGCCACAGCTTTTAGGTGAGTTTCACCAGACAAGTGATGTAACTGGAAATGTTATGGTATAAATTCTGCCAGTTTGGTTGTCTCACACTGTCTGTTTCTTTCTACTAAAATTATAGCCTGTCCTCTGTAACAGGTCATGGGACCTAAGCGCAAACATGGCTTTTGCATCTTATGGTGGTATATTTGTAGGGAACCTGGAAGTCTGAAGGATTTTCTGTGTCCAAAGGCACCTGACTGATAATTGTGCATAAAAATGAAGCTGTGGATTGTGCTGGAAATTCTGTATTTTTTGTTTCCTGTAAGAAATCCCAAAAGAAAAATAATTTCCTCTTTGAAGGTTTTTGTTGGTGGTGGAATTTTATTTTCTTTCAAAGAGAAATTAGAAAAATTAAATCAGATTTTTCTTTTCAGATAAATACCTTAGGTAAAAACTGTTTATCTGCTTATTCATTAATTTTAATAAAGAAGATTTTTTTTAAAAAAAATCCCCCTAACCATCTGCAATTATGATTTGAGCATTATTATGAGGAAGATACTACAAAAAGCTGCTAAATAGCTATAAAGGTGGTTTTTAAAGTAAGACAGCTTCACAAAATACAAACGAAGCTTTTAGATGTGACAGAAAACAATCAAAAGCTATATCTACGCAAATAAATAAAAGAGACCATGTTCTTCTCTTTACTGCTTTTTACATCTCCTCCCTCCTAAAAGAGGTACTGCTCCTGCAACCAGTCCTGCTGCCTTGTTCCCCACCTGAGCTAGTGCTGGCCACTCCAGGCAGTTCCATCTCTGAGCCTCTGCTTGCAATTACAAGTGTGGGTGGGATAGACAAGAGAGGGTCACAGGTCTTTATTTAGAGCCATGCCCTGATCCTGCTTAGTTTCTTAGTGAAAATGTAACAAGGACAGTAGTTTTCTGCAAAAATTTTGGCAGCTGTTTAGTTTACCTGCTGGACTTGATCCTAAGTGACTACAGAGCTTTTCTCATGTGGGAGGGCCTCACTACAGATGAACAGTGCACAAGGAAAAGCTTTTGGCCTGAAATAAATGTAGTCTGTTTTAGAGGGTCATTTTTAATAGAGTGTGAATCACCACCATGTCATCAAGAATATAGCAAAAATGCATGAGAAAATTCTGTCAATAGAATGCTATTTCCATGGACTATTTTGTATGATTACAAATTGCATTTGCTGTAATAAGTTACAAACGTAATTTATTATAAGTTAAAAACAGGACTGAGACAAGTCATTAAAAATGTATCATATACAAAATTTTGTTTCTCCTGATGAATGTGAAGTTTCTGAGCTCAACTCCCCTCATTAATATGTGACAGTGCCAGGAGCTACTTTGATCCAGAAGGCTAGATACACATGCTGTATGCCATAAACACATTTTAGTTTTAATAACCATCCAAGAGGTTCAGCATATTGCTTAATAAAAGATCAATGCAGTAATTTGATTAACCACTCTGTGTTGCATTTGTGAGAAAAGACAGTTCAGGAGCTGCAATGCAGTGAATGGCAAAATGTCTAATTGACAGGCAAGATGAAGGTTTTCCTAAGGGTTTTTTCTTTCTCCCCGCCCTCAAGGCTTTCTTTGTTGTTAGAATGCTGTTAACTCTTTTGTTTAGTGTCTCTTACCTTTAAACAGGCTTGTGGAAGAGCTTTTCATATTTTTTAGCCATAGATTTACTTGCTGAGTAAATATAGCTGATGAAAGGAAAGCTGGTGATCCATAAAAGACCAGGCTGCAGGGATCCTCATTAATCTTCCAATAGTTTTTGCTGTCATTCCTCTTTAAAGTTCCTTGCCTTGTAAAGTGTTTGTGGAAAACATAGGAGCACTTTTGCCTTCCACTAAGCCATGATTTCCAGCCAGATCCCGACAAAAGCTCTCACTGCCTTTCAACTAGTTTTAACTTCAACTGTGTCATTGGACAGGGTTCTCAGCTATGAAAGGGGAAACATTGTTTAACTGAGTTTTACAAAAGGAAGAAAAAGAAAAAGCCAATTTTCTTGTTATCTGATGATGGTAATGTGACTACATCATTAAATGCATAAGTAGGAATCAATGATAATATAAATAAAAAAATCCAGAATATATTCAAATTAAAATAAGAGATTGTCCTTTGGAAATCTTGACTTCTCTTGCAGAGATAATGAAGCATATGGCATGAAATTGAGAAAGTTAATATAATTAGCTGTGATGGATTGTGGTAAAATCATGAGAATATTAAGATGGAGGCCTGCAGTTTAGAAGCTATTTCAAATTTGGGATAGCTCAGTTGATAGTCTCTCAGCAGGGCTCAAAGCATGGTCTGCTTTTCCTGAGGATGGATAAACTGACTCATGTTCAGATTATATCTCCTATCCTGTCCAGAGTTTTAGTGCATCCATCAGATATGCTACCAGGAAGTCTTTAGGCCGGGGAATCCCTGGTTTGGGGTGGAAGGGATCTTAAAGATCATCTAGTTACAACTCCCTTTCCAAAGATGGGGGAACCTTCCATTGGGCCATTTTGCTCAAAGTCCCTTCCATCTTGGCCTGGAGCACTTCCAGTAATGGGGCATCCACAACTTCCCTGGGAAACCTGTTCAAGTGTCTCACCATTCTCGCAGTAAAGAATTTCTTCCAGATATCTCATCTAAATCTACCCTCTTTCATTTAAAGTCATTCCCTCCTTATCCCATCACTATTTAGAAGACCATATTTTAAAAATACCTTTCCAAATTGCTTGTAGGTCTCTTTACTTATTGGTAGGCTGCTATAAGGTCTCTCTGTGATGCCGGAATTATTTTTGTCTTTTATATACCTTTTACACAGTTCTCTGTATCCACAAGTATTAGCAGTATGCATACTTGCAACCTTTTACTTAGTTTAGTACTTAGTGTTTTGTAAGTGTTCTGCAAGCCTGAGACTAAACACCCCAGAACTACAAAGCCAGGGAGACCAAACATTCCTGCTATCTCAAGAACCCAAGGTCTCCTGACAGGAGGATTCTGTAAACTAGGGGTTAGCCCACCCCAACCTCTGCTGATGTGTAAAGTCTATAACTGGTGTGTATGATTGACGGGGGGTGTGCATTCTGCCACACGTCACCTGGGTGAAGTGGATGCATCAAACAGGATCCTGATTAAAATACTGAGGTAAAGACCCCAACCCTCTTAACCGTGTCTAGCTTCATTTTCCTAATACCAGGAAAAAGGCATCATCTGGAGTATTTTCTCCATGCTAAATAACTCTAAACCATCTCTTTCTCTTGGTCTTCATAGGAGAGAGAGGTGTTTCAGCCCTCTGATCATCTTTGCTGCCTTCCTCTGGACTCACTCCAGCAGGTCCATGTCCTTCTTATATTGTAGATCCCAGAGCTGGTAACAACCCTGCAGGTGGAGTCTCACAAGGGCAGAGCAGAGAGGAAGAATCCCCTCTCTCACCCTGCTGGCCATGATGCTTTGGATGCAGCCCGGGACAGAATTGACTTTCTGGACTGCAAAATTGTCCATCCTCTCATCCACCAGCACCCCCTAGTCCTACTCAGCAGGGCTGCCCTCAGAAGAAGCCATATAGAATAATTAAAATTCTTTCCCGGACAAGAGAGAAGGGAATCAAATGGTTTTAAATCTCCTTTGGTTCAAAAGGCAAGAAAAAATACAAACCACCAAAATTCTACCAGTTTGCATCAGACTAGGGGGAAATAATTTTTGCTCAAGGTAGGGAAGAGGGATACAATCTTAGATAGTATCTCCACATTTTCACTAGGACAGTACAAAGGCTTTGAAACAGAACATACTTTTGGTCCTCTTTCAGCTGTATTTGGCACACTGATTTTCAGAGCTGTGTGAAAGTACTTTAAGAGATCAATTTTTCTAACAAAATGTAAAGCCTTAGGGAACTGGAAAATATTTGATCTTGGATTAAGTTTAATAAATATTTTTTTATAACATGCTGTAATATTCCAGTTTAGCATCCCCAACACAATCTTTTCTTTTGATGTGAGCATCACTGAGAAAATCAAGAAAGTTCCCTTATGGTAGAAGTGGTGATACTTGCTTCTGGTAACCCTACTCCTGAAGCCTTCTTTGGGACCGTGGAGGCCAAAGTTTTGATTTTTTTTTTTTTTTAACTGAAGCAGAAACACAATTTGTGAATATTGGCAGTCAATTGCTCTTTCTCCAGTCTCCCACATTACAGCTTTTCTTGTTTTTGTGTTGTGCTGAGATTATCATCAAGGCACAATCTAAAATTTAAGAGGCAGTTTATCTGGCTTAGATTTATACCACTAAACGATAGTAATTTTGTTTAAACCATCTTCTAGAATCCTTCTATAGTTAATGTCAGGTCAGCAAAACAGTCTTAAGACCTATCTAAGGATTAGTTTGAGCTCTGAATCTTTCTCTGCTCATGGTAAAGGGAATTAAGATTATTACCTAAAACTGTGTCTTTATGGAAGTGGTCCAAGGTTGGGTGAGATGAATCCCTGATGGGGCATCTGCTCTTCTAACAAATCCCAGATTTACTTAAATTTTTATTCTGTGACCTAGTGAATAGCTATTTATTTATACAATTGGCAATAATTAAAAAAAAAATAGAAAAATACAGCTCTAAATGAAGAACTTACATTCTTCTAGGAGCATGAAGATGTTAAGAGGAAAAGACTACCAAATATCCTGAAGGAAATATTTGTTCTTCTGGAACAAACTAGGTCTTAATTTGTCTCTGAAATTTGGTTTTACTTTCACTGAATTATCTGTACAAACTATCTATCATTATCCCCAGTGCTATAAAATAAGGTTATATAATAAACACACCAAGACAATAATGTGTTCAAGAGACACTTAATTGATGTATCTATCTTTGGTAACATAAAAAAATGACGATGATAATAATTGTTTAGCCTCAAAATGTTTAGGAAACCAAAATTTCCCTTATAGAAAAGAAGTCAAATCAGTTAGAAGCAGCAAATATTTGGGGTTTTACAAGCAAGCCCTCAACAGCTACAGTGGCTTGGTGGCAGACTGGCTTATGCAGTGTATAGGTCAGCCTTAGACAGATGGCTAGTCCCTGAGAAAGCCTTCTACAGTGAGTTACAGGACTGCCTGGGGCAAACTCTCTTCATGGAAATGAGCTCACCTCTTCTTCCATTCCCAGATTCCTAATTTTTGGAAACACCTGTTCCTTAACCTGGGGCTTCTTAGCTCGAGAGAGTTACTTCAGCTCATTCCTTTGTAGCCTTGGCTTTGTATGTGAACCTTTGCCTGCTGGTATAGATGGAGGGACCTTTCCATCAGGGAAGAAGGCACTAACTCTCTGTGGTGAGGTTTGGGGCTGTTTGTGAAGAACAAAACACACAGGTCCTGATTCTAACTGAAATTTGTTCCCACTGCCAGCAGAATAAACAATACCAGATACTAACATTAACTATTTTTTGCATCAGCTATCAGTACTGTGGTGCAGGACCTCCAGGGTAAGGCAATTATGATCATGAGTGAAGATCTGTGCCTCAAAGACCTGTAATCTATAGACTAGAACCAAGGGATACCAAATAATACCCACTGGTATAACTTTACAGGAATGAATGGGCTTAGAAAATCAATAATGTTAACATAATCCAGCCACTGGTGAGCAGGTAATGTTTAGGAAAGACCACATAGTCTTGATTCACATTTTAAACATCATCAGTTCAATAAAACCACTATATCTTCTGGCCCTCTGAGATAGAAAATAGTGCAAAACAAAATCAAAACATTCAAATAATGAAAAGTAACCCAACCCCACACAAAGCAAAAGAAGAATATAAGAATATATTATTCACTGTTTAGTTCCAAGGTATAACAAGTAGGATGGACAGGAAATTCAGACTAAGTTTTATGTTCTGTGAACAGGACCAGTCCACTCTAGAGGAAGCTAGCTTTGAGCTGGGTGGACATGAGGAACCTGGCACAACTTGGCTTGCAGGTCATCAATTGCTCTCTGAAGTGAATATCTTCAGCAAGTCCTCTGTAGCCTCATTCCCTCATGGTGCAAAACATAGCACTACCTCTGCTGGTGAATTTTGGATAATCAGTGTGCTAAGTCCTATTCTCTTGTTTTAAAAATACACAATTGAAAATAGAAATTAGAGGGTAAAAGCTGGCTGAAATAGACCTTCTAGAGGTTTTTCAGGAGAACCAGTAAGTTCTAACACCACAGTTTCTTTTCTGTGCTCTCACTGGATATCCTGGGATGTTGTGTGACTGATCTGGACCAGGTCCATCTCCTTTGCTGCCCTTGCTGAGGCTAGGTTGAAACACCTGGGCTGGATGCCATTATGATTGCTCTCAGGATTGAAAAACAGAAAGGCAGAGAGCAAGAAAAGGAGGGACGGTAACAAGAATCTGAGGAAAACACAGAAATATGCTGAAGGAATGAAAGGGGATAAAGATCTCTTTTTCTGTTTGTTACTCTCTGGACTAGTGATCAGGTGTCCTTTGTGGGTACACCCTGCTGCTCATGAGTGCTTAATGGAAGTGTTTTGATGACAGTGATGATAACAATAACAGAAACAGCAACAGCACCTTGGTTTTTCTCTTTTTTTTCACTGCTGAGGCCATTTGAGAAGAAAATACTTGCTTTTAAAGCTTTGAAAAATAAGGTTACAGATGGAATATAATATCCAAGATGATTTCATTCAAAGTTTAGCTTTTTTCTGTATTATTGATTTTGGTTCATTGGTTTTTTTTTCTGTCTAGCCCAATCCTCACATGAGTGCTGAGCTTTATTAAGATTCTTGTCATGTGACTAAGTTATTTTTTTCCCATTTTTGTACCATTTTCCTCAAGCAGTGGGTGTATTGTTTTATGAATCTTTGACTACTTTGCACAGCTGAATTCAGCATAAGGCAAAATGTTCAAGCTCAGATTTTTAAAATAGGAAAGTAAGGAAACAATAAGGCACATTGGTCAGCATAGCAGGCAGTTGGCCCAGCACTAGCAGTGGTACAGTTGGGAAGTACTTTGAAGGCTTCAGGGAAAAAGAGAGGTTGAAAGGAAGACAGTGGGTTAGGATTGCAAATGTTTACAAGGATACCTTTCCAAATATGAGAAGAAAAAAAAAAGAAAAAAAGAAAAAAAGGAAAAAAGAAAAAAAGCGAGACAGAGAGAGAGAGAGAGAGAGAAAAAGAACATAAGATCCTGACATGAAAATTAAAGAACTGCATTTAACAGAATGAAAATGGCTAAGATAAGCATTGAAAGGTTCTTCCTTGAATGTGAAAGCAGCAGTCAGGGTTCAGCACAAGAAACAGGGAGAGAAAATTCAGAAGAAAGACAGAGAGGGATGGATTGAATTGGTCAAAGTGCCAAACTATAAAAAAGATCTTTACAGAACCATTTTGAATGTATTGAAAGAGAAAGATTAACTGTCTCAGGTCGTGTGAGAAGGATGCTATGCTATCTGACATGACCAATGACAGCAACAGGCTAAAATAGATAGGAAGGATAGAAAAAGCTTCAACCAAGAGATATTTCACAATATTTAGACACATTCTGGAAATAAAGATCTAGTGAAAAGTCTAAATGGACCTAGAATTATCTATTAATCTTCATTAACCATTAAGCAAGTCTAAATGACTGTTTAGCTTTAGTTGTTCATACTGATTTCTGTGATGTCTAGGTGATAGGTCTGATTGGCAGACAGGCTTTTGCTTTCTTTAGCAGAAAGCAAAAAATAGAGGAAGTCTTTAAGAAAAAGAACAACATTCTCTTTTAGCCATATGGAATCTGAGCTGACAACTAGATATATTCAGGAATGTGTGAGAGATGAAACAGTATTTTGATTTGTACAGGAGAAAACAGGTTTGGCCAAAGTAGAAGTACGATTTGTCATACCAGAAGAAGAAAAAATCAGTTTGCATCTGAAGATAAAATTACCTGTGAAGAATGAAAAAGAAGACTGTAATCTAGAACAGGGTTTGTAGTTCCACCACGCTGAGGTTTCTCCTTTGATGAATGCACTGAAAGGTCAGATGTTAGAAGCAAGAGATGATCCAGGAAAGTATCACAGAAACTAACTGAGACACGCGTTAAGGAGAGGTCAGTAATATCAAACCCAGCTGATAGATTAAGATGAAATAGTATCTGGCAAAAAAGAGTAATTAGAAACTGTAGTATTAATAGTTTCATTGTACATATGAGGATATGTTGGAAAATAGTTCAGTTTAGAGAAAAAAAATAAGGAAGACTTTATAAACAATGATCAATTAGCTCTAAAGCAGAAAAAAAATTAGATTTTATTTTTTTCCCAGGGTCAAGGTTAATCTTTCTGTCATTAAGAGGAAAACAGCACGGCATTGAGAGCTTGAGGATAATAAGAAGGAATAAAAGTGAACAGTAGGTTTATGGGATTAGAGGGTACCTAAGATTCAAAAGGAGGAAGACAGCAGACTGGAATGAAGGGTAGGGTAGAAAAGCATGCTGCTTATCAGATGATATGTTGCATGAGTACTGGTTCAAAATTATGTATACATTTTCTTCAAATAAATATTACCTTAAAATGCTCTATTGGATTGTAACAATTTTCTTGTATGGTGCCATGAATTATTCTTGAGAAATTCTACAAAAGTTAAAAAGCCCAAAGAAACTAGGTTTTGCTTCCCATTCACTATATATAACACATAACAAGGTAATTATTAAGAAAAATATTTATTAATAGCAAAGGGCTTAAACATTTCTCAGACTGCTATGATGGCACTGAGAATGTATGATAGTGTCACAGAAGTAGTTAGAAATATTAGAGTAAATAACATTTCCTGAAATAATCTCTTTAATTTTTAACTATAACTTCACTAAGTTTAGATTTACATAGTAGAAAACAGTCAGACACAGCAATGGTTCAAGAGATTCTTTACCAACCAGCCATTCTCCATGAGAAGCAATCTGCAAACCTGTATTTCTGGGATGCATTCTCAATCACTTTTGGAGTAAGGAAAGTATAGCAAAGTGCTCCTCAGGACTGGGAATGAATCCCACCTCACCATCTGTTTCTAATTTTGGAGCTGAAGATCCCATGCATTCTTAAATCACTGAGTTAAAAAAGTTGCATTTGACTGGTGTTAACCTGCTACAGTTAGAAATGTTAAAGTTGCCTAGATTTGGGGCACGATGTCACTGATTAATAGATTCCTAACAATATATATTAGCTGACTTGGATTTCTTTGGGGCAGAATATGATATATTTTGTAAAGAATTGTTTCTCACTGTGGTGACTGAGTACTGACATGGTCTTGAATAGTAATATATTGTAATCAGTCTCTGCTGTAATTCCATGAAGCAGCTAAACACTGAATTACTAGTTAAGGGTATGCTCTCAGCTGTGTCTGATATATGGTGCTATCTGATCTGTGTCCTCACGATGTGATGGCTTTAAAAGGCCATCCATTGCTTTACAAAGGTCAGCTTTTTTGGCCCTGAACTACTGTCTTCATCTTTTTTGTGAGTAGCTCAACAGGACTGCAGAGATGACAGAGCAGGAGATGACAATTTCAGCTTCATTTGGTGAGGAGTTCCATAGTATGGCAATAACCCAGAGCATTGCTTGGGACTGAGTCCTTCATTCTAAAGTTATCTAGCTTAGTAAAAATGGAATTATGCTTTCAGAATGAGTAATTTGTAGGTTTACCTTCTTTTTCTGCAGGATTTCCCAGGAGAAATACATCCACAAAGCACCAGGCTTGCTGCACCTGAGCTTTACAGATGGTCTGCATGTGCACATAAAATCAGATGGATTGACCTGCCCATATGTAGCCTATATGTCTCTGCTGCTCCTCCAACTGAGCTGCCAGGCATCTGGAATTCTCAAAAATAAAAATCTCCAAAATACTCAAATTCCACCTGGACACCATTTCCAGGAGAAAAAAAGAGGACATATCAGGAAAAACCTGGACATATGGCAGCCCTAGTACAACCAGAATTGTTAACTAAGAAAGCAGCCAAGTAAAATAAATTGTGTATACTGTATTCTCTGTCTTGTGCTGAAAATGTAGATACCTGTCAAAGTGATTTTAGAGTGATTCTTTATTTTTTATCTCTTTTATCATGCAAACTAGGAAAAAAAAATCTTTTACAATGCATTGTGTTTGCCATCCTCTTCAACGTCTATATTTTCTATAACATGAAGTTATATTTTTCCTGTTCTTCCCAAGGGTCATTATCACATGTAGTATGAATGTGTATGCACAATAATTTAAAATAGCTACAGGGAATCTGCAGCTCCTACTGCAGTTAAACAGCAAGCTCAATGAACACTCTTTCAATATCTTTATGTTTTATATATGTAAAACACTGTCACTGCTTTTGTTACTTTGCAGTGTTAAGGTAATGACTCCTTTAAACATGGAAAGACTGTGTTGTGATAATAGTACAGATTGCTTATTATGAACATTCAGCTCTCAGTGCAGAGCAAATATCCCAGTGGCAAATAACTACTGAGAGTGTGCAATAGTTGCTTTAAAACCACAACATATTGCCCAATTTAAATTACTTAAACTGATTATTCTACATTCCAGGCTAATTGCCTGCAAAATTTCATTATAAAAATCACAGCTGTTTTCTTGTGCATGTGTGCATGGAATTTTGTTTGTTTGTTTGGGTTTATTCATTTGAGAAAAGAGAAATATGCATCTGAAACATTTTTTTTTTCAGTGTTCAGGGCAGCATTTATTATAAAATGTTTAACACAGAAGCAGTTTAAGCCTATTAAACCTTAGTGCCTAAGCTTCCATCCACACCATCTCGGATACCAACATGTTGCTAAGGAGGATGCACCAGTGCATCAATGCCTAAAGACACATATGGCTTCAAAGCACATCAACTTAATCTGGGAGTAATTTATATTAAAAAATGGACAATGTCTATTCTTATTTGCATATAAAAATCCACAGACATCTTCAGATATGATGAAAATCCATTTGGCATCAGTGGAAGTACATGATCTAAAACTAGCATATGGTCCACAGTTTGTGGAAAACAAGTGTTCTGTCACACCATTCTTAAACCACACACATAAAACTTATGTGTTGTATTTCCAATGAGTGCATAAATTTAATAAATTTAATTATTAAATAAATTTTTATATTCTTTATTTTGGTCTATATCTAGAGAGGTTGAGTTTCAAACAAGCATTTAGTGAGACTAATAATTAATGTTTTGCATAGAATAAACCTCTGATAAAGACCTAAATTTACCAAAGCAAAATATGACTGATGCCTTAAAAGCCTACTTCTGTTACCTGTATAAACAAGGATAGAAGTTGCTGCTATACAGGAATGCCTGTAAAGTTAGCTGCAATAGTAACAATAGAGATTGAGGTATGTGTGCAAGATAAGGTCGGGAGTCGTGCCTTATATAGTAATTACATCCAATCAAAGAATCACTTATTTCTGTGCCATCTCTCCAACTGCAGGCAGTGTCAGCCCCCTCCATAAAAGGATGAGAGCATCCACACTGTAACTGCAGCTATACTTACCCAGTGACAGGAGAGGGGTTTCTGGTACACACTCTTTAGTGACTTTTCAAAAACACCTGCGTGACTCAGAAGTTTGAAAGTGGCTTAGACACTTACGAAAGTCAATAGAAATTATGCACCTCAGGGCCAGATTTTTAAAGGCTACTATCTTCCATTGATTACAGGAATTAGGAACCTAAATACCTTTACAAATCTGGCACAAGAGGCTAAATCACATTTGAAAGTCAATAGGAATTAGAGTTCTAAGTGCCTAAATCAAATGAAAAAAAGACGTGTTTTAGGAGTGAGACTCTTTATAATTGTATTCCCGCTAGTGTAACTGCAAATTATGGGTTCAATTATTCCACTTAGGCACAGCTCAGAGGAAGAAAGTGGTATGAAGTTGCAATACCCTAGAGGAAAGCAACCGTTCCTAAACTCTTTCAGGAGATGCAGAATAATGCTTCATGAATTTTAGGCTTGTGAGAGAAAGAAATAATGTTTTAGGTTTAGGCTGTTTTCTTTAAACAATCAAGATAAGGACTAATAATACAATTGGTCTTTATTTCTATTTATAATATGTTGTACTTTAAAAAAATGATACTGTTTTCTATTTCCTACATTTCTGAAAACTGATATGACACTTAAAAATAAAACAAGACCCAAACTAGGTTTGTTTGAGTCCAAGTACTTACAGTATAGGGACCAAATGACATCATTATTTAAACGCTAGTGTGTGTGCTCCAATGAGGTAAATCAGTAGGACTGAGAAGTAACATTTTACTCAAGTACTCATTGTGAACAAATGTAGCAAAATATCACCCTAAGTAGATAGAGACAAATAATATATAAAACAAGACTGCAGAGAAGTGAACCAAAGAAAAAAAAATAACAATAAGAAGGTAAAATAATTTTTTCTAATGCCTTGAAAGACAAATAACTGCATAATGGTGACACAGAATTATTTTGTCTATAATTTTATCATAATTGCATAGGAGAGATGACCTACCACAACCAATAGGGCAGTGATTATATGCAAAGGTCATCTCTCTTCACATTAATCAAGGAGTTAACAGTGATTGAGATGATTCAAGAAAATCCTAGAATGAGAATGGGGTAATTATTCAGAGAAAGGAAGAAAATAAACAGGAAATATCATGTATTGAAAAAATTAATAATGAGACTCCAAAATTAATATAACGTTCATTTTTAACATTATCTCATTTGTGAGGGGGAAAAAAAGTGTTCCATTATACTATCAGTGCCACACGAATTAATTTAAATATTTTTTAATTCCTCATTTGGAAGGCTAATAATGGGAACTGAGGATGGAAAATAAAGAAAATTATTTGAAGGAGGCCTATAAAATCACATACTGTATAACATAAGCGAATTGGGAACTGTTATATTCCAAATCTCACCATTTACCTGTTAGGGGCAATCCAATCAAATTAACAATTAGCAAGCATAAAGCAAAAAAAAGGAGGATCAATTGTTTTTCACACAAAACATTTTTGCATTCCATTACTTTTTAAGAGATTTAGTTGAGGAGCTGAAGTATAAGGTTGGCCAAAATGAAGAAGAGGACAACAGGCAATTTTAATCCTGTTATAGGATAGAGATTAAATCTGAAAACCTCTAACTTTGATGACTTCTAGAATCCATGTAACAGTTAGAAGAGGAAGCTTGTGGAGAAAAGAGGAAAATAGGAGCATCAGAAGAAAGATTGTGTATATCCTATTTTTACATTCTAACCTTAACATAAACTAGCTGCTGGTGCTCCTCTTGGTTCTTTTTCTTGTGAACAGATTCATGCCTGGCTAAAATGTCTTCCCCTGAAAGTTGATCTGGGAAAGACAAATAGGGAGAGAAAACCCACTCTGGAGCAAGCAGGAGGACTGTGGTTAGAAAAAATAAACAGAAAAGGGAGGAGGGTAACAATTTAAGGGTCACAAATATAAGAACAGGAAAATAGCAGGAGACTCCAGCAAAGTGCCCCAAAAGCACTCATCATTTCTTGAAAGTATCATCCAAGGACAGGTGGGCTCTGCCTGCTGCTGCAATATATGGAAATGTGACAGGATGAGGCAACAGTTATGGTGCCTGCAGTTGCCCCCTGTCCCCATGCAACTTCCTTTTCCTCATTCCAGGAATGACCATGGCCAACAGGAATGTAACGAGATGCTAGGGCATGGCGGGTCCTCAAGCCTCACAGGTATAAAGGAAAGGAAATGGAGAAAAAAAAAGAGAACATCAAAAAGGGATTCTTGAGGAGACAGAAGAACAACTGCAGGTGGTATTCATGACACACATGTTCACCAGGGCATGCCTCTTGCTGCAGGAATCATGGGGACATTAAGAACTGCTCCATGTGCATGAACATACCCAAGTGGGGAAAATTTTCAAATAATTCACAGCCAAATGTGGAGTGTGCCACTCCCCAGTCATATTTTACCAACTTGAAAATTACAGAACCTATCAATTAGTGTCTAGATCAAGCACAAATGTAAGGAAACAGAGTAAAAGAACTCTGTGTGAGGAGTTGTTTCCACAGGGAAGTTAAGAGTCAGACATGAGGCAATAGGGGCCCACACATACCCATGGACTATATTCCAGTCAGTCTCCAACTCTTCTGACCCCTTTTTCCCCTACACCAAGAGGATCTCTACCACCTACACACCTGTAGTGAAGAGTTCAGCAAGATTCTCTTTTTTTGATGGCAATAGAGAGCATAGTTACTCTATAGAACCTACAGGCTTTACTGGTATATGCTTTGGGAAAAATTATGTTAAACAAAGCTTTGGTCTAAGCCTGGCAGTCCTTGTTTCTGCTTCAAGTTCTCACCCTTTTAGGCAATAAGTCCAAGCATCCTTTATAGCCAGTGTAGAGAGAGACACCTCCACATAGTGATTTATTTAATTTTGGAAATGGTTTTCTCTCATGCTAGGGTGATTAACTTAGGTGTCTGGAAAAATATTGTGTAGGAGGAAGCAGTTCATATTTATTTAATATTGAAGGAAAAAACATCCTGTTGCCTAGCTTGGTGCTGATCTGATGAGGGTGGGTAGCTTTCATAATGCCAGATCTAGATGTCAGATTGTAATAATGAAAATAAGCTTTCTTCAGTATTTGATATAAAGAAACATTTAGAATCCATTCAGGGCCCTTCTTTGCAGGATACGGAACAATAAACAATTTAAACTTTATTTGTACTACTCTATTAATACAATAAAGCCACCCTCTGAGAATATCCAGTATTGCAACACTTCCACAGCAAGCGCTTCATTTCCCATACAAAATAAATCAGAAGTCATATAATGCTGCAACAGAGCCCTGTCAATACCAGTTAAGAATACAAGGGGATTTATGAGGTGACAGCCTTTTGATTCCTCAACACAAGGTAACTCAAATTGCTCCAAGGTTTGATTTAAAATCAGTGACCCTTGAAGTTTACTCCTTGAATATTGTAAAAACTTGCTGCTAATTATCAGGGCCATTACTGTCAACAAATCATGACTTAGAAAACTGAACCTGAGACTGCCTACTATCCTATTCACATATAGAAGATTTATAGTTGCAATTCACATCCTGTCAAACCCTTTCATCTGTAAAATGACAGGTGTGATTTACGCATGTCACTTATCTATTAAGTTCAGTGAAATTCCAGGGCTGAATTCCTTCATATTTCTTTTAACAAGAATAAATAATTTCAAATAGTTTTTCCAGTGAAATAAGCTATCCACATTAATTGAGAAAACATTACTTGTGGATTCCATAGTTGTAAATAGAAAAGTAATTAGTGTTTGAAAATCATATGGCTTCAGTTCTGATCATTTTGAATACTTAACTGAGTGTTGATCTTGCAAATATTTGTGTATGTGAGTACTGTGATTAAGATTAATAATACATCTACAGCTTTGTAGATTGGATCTTTTTGTGATTATCATAGCATTTCCTTTTGTAGATTATGGAATGCATAAAATTAAAAAAAAGGTAGTTTGTAAAATCAGTTGCTTTCAGTTGCTGTTCATTAAGCGATCTCAAGGTACATTCAGAGATGAGAGTACTTTTTTCCTCTCATAAATATCTAAGAGAAGATTTTTTAATTTTATTGCTTAATGTCATAAAGTATTTTCCTCTATTCAGATTGTTCCTGAAAGTTCTGCTAAACATCTGAACCTACCAGTTATTAAACATATTTATGTTTCTCATTAATATTAAATCTCTAACTTTAAAAAGCAACCATAAAAAGTATGAGAATTCTTTTGTCTTTGGGCATTTCAACATTTACCTCCAACCAAATGATCACATATTACTGAAGAGCTAAACTGCTCCTCACAATACATCTCTTATATTGCTTACAATTATATTTTTCTTTCCATTATTATTTTGTTTTTCTGGCATGGTATGGTAGAGCTAATTACTCCTATCTGTTAGTCTATGCAATTTTGCTATTATATTCAGAATATGCTAATATTCTGGTCAACTTAGTTTTGTCTCCTTCTCCCATATCATGGCCTGTAAGTACCACAAGCTATCGATTGCTTCTGATTACAATAAACAAGAGTAAAAATATCTAATGGACTACAAGGATTTTTCATGTACATGTTTATTCACTTAGTAAATTTAGCTTTTCCATGGCTTTTTAAAATGGATCTGAAGAAATCATTCATTATTTGCTAAGAAATGCAAAAATAAAACCTGTCTTGAGAGAAACAGAATCTTTTTCTTCCTCATAGTATCATTACGTTACTACATTGGATTAGAGACTATAACCAAGAGGTAAAATTTGTTAACATTAAAGGAAAACAACCTTTCCTTTTGTTCCTGAAATAGTTCATTTGTTTTAATAGAAGTTCAGTAACCTTTCTGCCTTGCATGAAACAGACTTCCAAAAGTATGTGATATTTATACGTGTAATTCCCTTTAGTACTAATTAAAACACATAATTATGTGTGCAATGTTTTCCCATGTGCCACCTGGTGAATTGTCTCTGATAGCAAGTTTCCTGTCTAGGGAGACTGCTGCATGCAGAGGACAGCATGGAAAAAAAAACCCCAAAATAACAGAGAAAATATAATGGAGATATTAGGCGAAAAAAAGTGAATGGGCTTTTTCTGGTTAAAGAGGAGAGAGAATAGTGGGGTACGTCATGGTTTTGGGAAGTATTTACTAAGTATTTAAAGGAAACAATAATAGCTTTTGCTTAGTGGTGTCATTAGTTTCTGTTGGGTAGCCATCAGTGAACCTTTGACACCTCCATGCCACTGACAGATACATACCCATTTCTTTTCACTTCTCACTCAGCAACTGCACCCAGCTATGGCAATCACCAGATTCTTCTAGAGCCAGAACTCAAAGTCTACAGGAAATTATCCCAAATAAGAAATACAGCAAGGTAGAAAAGAAAAAGAAAAAGAAAAAGAAAAAGAAAAAGAAAAAGAAAAAG
>JAHLSL010012531.1:29375-63974 GCA_025920805.1 Petroica traversi
AAGAGAAGAGAAGAGAAGAGAAGAGAAGAGAAGAGAAGAGAAGAGAAAAGGAAAGAAAAAAGAGAAAAGGAAAAGAAAGGAAAAGAAAGGAAAAGAAAAGAAAAGAAGAGAAAAGAAAAGAAAAAGAAAAGAAAAGAAAAGAAAAGAAAAGAAAAGAAAAGAAAAGAAAGAAAAAAGAAAAAAGAGGACACAGAGAAGCAGTAAAGGGGAGAGGAAAAGAGAAAGAAAAACAGAGAATGAGAAAGGGAAGAGCCTCTGAGAATATAATTTCCTTTGCTGACTAGAGAGAGATCCAAACAATTGATTAATAATAGATATCCAATTGGTAGACAGCTAAAAAATATGAGAAAATATTCAGTCTTTATAGAATAGTGTTCAAACCAGATGCAAGATAAAAGAATTGAGCTTACATCAGTTATTTTGCATTGCAGTAGACCTCATGATCATTTGTTCTGGAACTCCTTGTTCTGTAGGGTGAGATAAAGAGATGTGTATTTGCCGTGGGTCACATAGCCCTGTAGAAAGATAAGACACAGGCACACTATTTGAATCCTTCCCCACATCCTGACTCAAAAGTGTCTTTGTCAGCTGACAACATTGTACTCAGCTTCCAATATGGAAAAATATTTTTCCATACTAGGCATTGTCTGTAGTCCTGCTCTGCTACATTCCCCACAGCCCCCATTCCCAAAATTAACCTCTGTGGGACTTCGCACAGGACTTGGTGTACTCAAGCACCTCTCACAAACTGCCTCTTATCCTCCATTTATCATCCATTTATCACCCTTTTTACTGATCCTACATGAAGCACTAATTTGGTACAATAATGTGGAAAATATTATTAGTATTAGTATTAGTATTAGTGTTAGTGTTAGTGTTAGTGTTAGTGTTAGTGTTAGTGTTAGTGTTAGTGTTAGTGTTAGTGTTAGTATCGGTATCGGTATCGGTATCGGTATCGGTATCGGTATCGGTATCGGTATCGGTATCAGTAATGTTGTTGTTTGTTTGTTTGTTTGTTTGTTTGCAGTGCTCTGGATTGCTCTGCCTCTGTTACACCTTCTACCCTGGTGATGTAAAACCTTTCTCCACACATTGTGTCTCGGAAGCACTTACAAAATACCAATTAATGCACTCCCTCCAGGGACACTTCCAGTAGCAATGAGATTCATGGTTAGTTCTGTTTCTAGCCTTTCTGCCAGGAATGGCTGTGGCTTCTTCACAAAAGACAGATATCTGGCTTATGATCCCAGGATTTCCAAACTATGTAGCAAAGGAATAATCTTCCTATTAACCCAATATAATGTGCCTATTTTGTTACACTGATTGGTGTTTCCTTGATTCAACTGGCAGCAGTTTTCATTGCCAACTTGAAGTCAAAGCTTTACAAAATATCCAAGATCAGATTTCTATTTTAATTCTTAAATTTAATCCTATAACATTATGTTTATTTCTGGTTAATATGCAAGGATAGTTGAGTCATGTAGTATTTACAAAATCAATTTATTTAACATTTATTAAATCTGCATATTTTACTGTTTTTAAAACTCATCCACTTGAGAGTTTCTTGCAAATTTGATTAAATTGTTGCTTAGGAAAAGTGCTTCAATTATACTCCTTTTTATCTGCATTTTTTTGAGGAGTAGCTGGAACTGAAAATAGTGCTCTAAAGTGCACTGATGTACTGCTAAGCAGTGCAACATAATTGCCTAGCTTGTTTAACATGACACTCCTAATAATGCAACCAAGATAGCATTTTTGGTATTTGAAATATGTCATGTTGTTGACTCATTTAATTCATCATCTCCTAAAGTACCTAGATCTTTTTCTCTAACTGCAAAGTTACTGATTCATATATTCTATATGTATGCACTTAGTTGTTCTTATCAGGAACAGTTTGTCTAATCTCATTGGATTCTGTGCTCCTTCTCAGGAATTATATCTTGTTTGTCATTGTTACAGTTATTTTTTATTATTGGTAGGACAAACATATCTATAATTTCTGTTCATGGCTACCAGAGTTCTGTGATACTGTTTATTGATGAGGTAGACACAGGCTTAGCCATTTACATCTGTCTTGTACCACTACGATATTTTGATTGCTTTCAACTCTGTATTCATCTACAGATGCAATTAACATATTCCCAACTTTAGTCTCCGAGTCATTATTGAAAATATTGAATGATACTGAAGCCAGAATGGATCCCTGAGAGACCCAACTTAGTATCTTCTGCCAAGCTGATGTTGAGTCATTAACATTAGAGTCGAAGAATAATTCATTCTGACTAATTTACTGGATGAGCCTTATTTTTTCATGTTCTTATCACTAGCAAACAGTAAACATTCATTTAAATGAAAAATCTAGTTTTCATTAAAAACCTACTGTAGAAATGTTTGATTACCACTTTTGAAATACAAGAAATTGCACAGCAATGTATGCTTTAAACTGTGTACAGTGATATCACTATTTAGGACCTCTATACACAGAAGAGTCACAGAGCTAGAATCAAGCTTGGAAATAATATTTGCCCTTCATTAATTCCTATTATGGATGTACATGATGATTTCTCTGCCAGGGACCAGCTACTCCCCGTTCAAGGTGGTGTAGCTGCTTCAGACAACATTGTTCAAAGTTCTCACTAACACTGTGTCTGTTCTAGTGGACTGTACGTGCATGAGAGCACTTGTTTGTGCTGAGGCCATCTGGCATGATGCTGCTCACCTCTCTGGTAGCAAACTCTCCCAGCTCCACTTCAGGGCATAGTGTGTAAGATGTTTATTGGGAATGAGCAAGTCTGCACAAGCTCTGTCTGGTTGGCATGGACTGTGCTGGTTGGCACGAGCCAGGTTAGTGCCAAGGAACATTTAAGTGTTTATTCGCACAGACAATTGTGTTCCAGCATCTGGAAACATTCCCAGATGGGACTGAATTTAATGGGATAGGTACAGTTTTAAAGTCTATACTGAATGTTTGTGCAGCAGGCTGATCCGTTTTAAATTCATATCCCATCGTGCTGTTAATTATTGCTCTTAAATTCTCTGTCTGTGTGTAGATACATGTAGTAACTACTTGGAACTGTTTCTCAGCACAGCTTTCAGCATTAGTTTTAGCTTGGATCTTATTCCTTGAGGAAAATCACGTCATTCAGTGGCCAATGCCTCCCTACTTTTCAGCCTATTTTTTGCCTTTTATGTTGAGGCCTGTTACTATGACTGGAGATGAAGGAAGTCAGCTGCTATTAAAAGTATAAAAAACCTAGTAAATACACAATATTTTCTGCTGAATCTAGAAAGCAATTACATATCTCTTACACTGAGGAGGTAGAGAGTGCTGTTAGTGATTCATGGGAGTACCCAAACCTGTAACACATTTAGATTATCCTCAAGACACTGAAAAGGCTGGTTCCTTCTTAATTTTCATAACATTTCATATTTTAACTTGATCAGCCTGAAGTTTTTATCCAACAAACTATGATAGATTCAAACATGTTAACATCATGTTTCAGTATCTCCATGGTTGTCATCCTGAAGTCAGTCTAGTTTGCATCTCTAATTTTGTGCAATTTAATGTTTTAAGAACTTCCCATAACATAGCAAAATCAGACACACACAAAGCCCCTTATCTTGTATATCTAATTTGGTGGTTGTTCTTTAGTGGCTTTTAAACACAAACTCCTCCTTACAAAAAAAACAAAAAAAAAAAAAAGAAAAAGAAAAAGATGGGATTAAAAAAAGTTTGAAGGAAAAGGATATTCAGCAAATAATAGAAGCAGCATTTAATTTGAATTTTATTCCATAAATTTTATCCTTTCTTCTTGCCACAGACCCTATTTCCCTCTTCCTAAACATAATTTAGATTTTTTTTTAATACTTGCTCTAGGTAGTTTAATGTTTCGTTTGTGATGATTTCTTGCCAATATACAATTGCTGAATAACCAGATGTCTGATTCCTCTCAAAGGAGGTAAAGGAATAAGTTCTATTTGCTTTTCCCTCAGGGGAGACAATAATTTTGGGGTCTTTTCTGTATCCAGATTCCAATTATTGCATGAACTTTGAAAAGTTAAATTCTTTATTAAATTGGTTGAAATTGGTGTGTGACTTCAAATGTTATTTAGAAGACAGACAGCATAGTAGCATAAGCCTCACTGCAGCAAGAAACCAGACTAAAATGATACATCTGGAATAGATATCAGAACTTCTGCTTATATATTCTTGTTATATTTTTATAGATTTCAGCAACATTCAGTTCATACATTTCAATAATTTCCAACTAATCAACGTTAAATTTCTCAGTTTTATGTGATGTGACACACAAATCTTGTTATATGATTCTTTTAATGTTTTTCAGGATGTTTTACATTATTAGATCTTGACCAAGAAATATTTATGTGAAGTGGCTCTAAGCCAATAACATGCCTTTTGTGTAATAAAAATGCGCTATGAACAGTTTAAGAGATGTCTGCGTTTAATGATGAATAAAACAGTGAATGTTCCTTTCTATAGCCAAGTTGCTGTCTAGCTTGAGGTTCTAACAAAGAGTAAATTTTGTGATCTCTGCAAAGCCTGGAACTAGAAACACCAGAGAAACTGCATGTGCAAGGGGTTTCAAAGCAGGACTTAGAAAATGGCTTAGTGTGTAAATGAAGTAATAAGAGCAAAAGATCCAAAGAATATTCAGGGTGACGAAGGATTTGACTTGGATGACTAAATTGAGGTTACTGTGCTGTCTTGCTGCTCTGTGCAAAAATGTACCCTTTTTCCTGTGGGTACATTCCCCATGGATAGTAGAGCTAGCTCCATGTGAACTCCTGGATGACATCATTTTAGAGCTGGCCTTTTCCCTTACTATGCCAGTGGTAAGCTGTTCAAGAAATAGCTTCCAAGATGGCCCAGCCTTCCCAACTGCAAGTGGCCATGTAGGAAGATGAATAATAGCAGGAAATAGCTGCTTCAGCCAAACAAATTCAGTCTACTTGTGTCATATGTCAGTGCCAAGATGGAGCGAGGTGAGAGTCAAGGTAAAATTTAAGGTGAAATGTTGAGCAGCTTTCATTTTAGCTTCTACCTCGCTTGAATTTTGGGGGTGCTAGCCACTTAATTGCAAAAAATTCTTTTTTTAATCTTCCTTGATTAACTTTTCCAGTTAAAAAATTACAAAGTGCTAAGTCCTGCTAGCCTTAGGGACTAACCCCTTCACATCTCAGGGCTCTTCTATCACAGAAGTAATTCCTGAGGCAGTGGGACTTCTTCAGAAAGTCCTTGATTAACTTTTCCAGTTAAAAAATTACAAAGTGCTAAGTCCTGCTAGCCTTAGGGACTAACCCCTTCACATCTCAGGGCTCTTCTATCACAGAAGTAATTCCTGAGGCAGTGGGACTTCTTCAGAAAGCAATGAATATTCATTTACACAATTCTTTCTGAGATAAGATGTTTATATTTATATTTGCTAGCAGTGTTAGTGTTTTGGTAGTGGGGGTGTACAGGAGTGGCTTCTGTGAGAAGCTGACAGAAGCTTTCGTTATGTTTGACAGAGCCAATGGCATCTGGCTCCAAAATGGGCAAGCTGACAGCTAAGGCTGAGCCCTCAGAGATGGTGGAAACACCACTGGGATATCCTATTTAAGAAGGGGAAAAAGTTACTGTGGAAGAGCAAATCTCAGCCAAAGAGAGGAGTGAGACTATGAGAGAGAAACAGCTCTGCAGACGCCGAGGTCAGTGAAGAGCGAGGAGGAGGAGGTGCTCAAGAAATCTCAGTTTTAGATTTCAGGCTAGTACTACACTTTCAAAGCTGTATCATTCCAGACAGAAGGGGAAGAAGATTCTCACTTTATTTCTACTTGATTGCTACACATGCATTTTGTGTACTTTCTATACATAAAACATGATTGATCCAATCAGATCTGTAGCTTAAGGTTTAAAAACTGGAACTCTACAGATTTGGGTTAAACACACACTCACACACACACAGACACACACACGCAGACACAGAGACACACACACATGCACACACAGACACAGACACAGACACACATACACACACACACACATACACACACACAAGCACTACTTGAACTGACCAATGTTTTCTCAGCTGGGAACTGTCCAGGGCATGTGAGACAGATATTCAGCCAGAAGTAGAAGGCAGGGGGTAAGAAGAATGAAACACACATCATTCTTTCTTGTCTTGAAGCATGCTTCCTCCAAAGTCTGCTCCAGCTGGGGGCCAGGGCAAAAAGCTGGGTGGTAATCAGGGGCGTAACTGGGAAAATCATCTCTATGCATTTCTACTAGGTGAGAGGGAAAAGAAAAATCTCTTTGGGACTGGGACAAAAGAGAGATGGGATGTATGGGTAACTCTTTCCAGAGCAGGAAATATAGATATTTGAAAGGATAAGGTTGATAGGAGAGAAAGAGACAGCTAAAGTGTACCTGTGAGCTAACAAAGTTGGCTGCTGACATCAGTCTTTTCAGCAGAGAATCAGTCCTCACTGCCTACCGTATTTTTCTGTTGGGATGTTTTCACAAGTGTGTCCAAATCTCCTTGGAGCTTTCTTTTCTCACCAGATTTCTTTGTAACTGTTTGTAACGAAGGTGTTCTGACAAGAGTTGTTTCTGAAGGACTTGTAGCTTGGCCAGCTGTCCCCTTTTTTATGCCAGAGGAGAACTTATCACCTCAAATCTTTCCAGACCTCATTTCTAAAGCTGTAGTTGCAATGTTTGGAAAGGAACTAGAGTGAGGCTTGATGCTCCCGAATACCTTTTCAAATTATATTTAAACCTGAAAACCTCTTTTCTCTCAAAAAACTCAGATAAACATGATTCTATGATCTGCATCTTACTAAACCCTCCTGTTATCTTTCTGAACACTTATTTATCACAGGAACAGTAGGAAGCTCTGGCTCAGTGTAAGATTTTATAGCACTTGAAAGGACACTTAATCAGAGACTCATTTGTAATTTAATTTTATTATACTTAAAGATACTATAAATACAAATTTAGGACTGAGGCTGCAAGTCTTTATTCATGCAAATAGCCCCATTGCACTCAGAAAGACTATTTCTGTGATTACAGAATGAGCTCTTAGGTTATTGGGAAGCTACACAGCTGTTAATCAGACAATATAATTTTCATAATGGTTATTCAGAAACGGGATCTATAGCCATGTCAGAGGAAACAAAAAAATATTGAAATGGAAGGTATGAATGAGAAAAATTACAATCGCATAATAAAAACATTTATTATATTACAGTCTATAAATAAATTCTGGTGTATGTCAATTTTCCTTCACATGCTAATATACCTTAGAATTTATTTTTATCTTTGAAAAAAGAATTCCTATTCAGATTCAAACAGTCTACTTCTGTTTAATCATCTATAAGAGGAACTCTCTTAATTTTGTCCAGGATATAGAAATTTATTTTTAGTTCTTGCTTGTCAGTAAAACTAAGTCTATGTTAAAAAGCTGCTGTGGCACCAGTGACAATCTTTGTATCTGGCATGGTTACAGTTCCAGATTTGATAACTGGCATGATTACAGTAGCAGAGGCTCTTCTGGTATAGACAGTGCTCAGATATGTAGCTTTTGGATAAATGGTATCTTTAGCACAATGAGCGGATTGGTTAGTGATGTTACAATAATTCCTTTTTTTACACATCAAAAAAATTTGTTTTCTTTGCCACAATTTGGTCTTTTAATATAGAATACATTTAAGTCTAGAATGTATACTCATTTGATTATTTTTTAGCTGTACAGAAGTTAGATACTTAACCACCTATACTGGGAAATCTCAGGAGATGGTAACTGGGTATCACCACCACAGGAGGTACACTCACAGGATCCCAGAAGGATTTGAGTTGAGAGGAACCCACAAGGATCATTGAACTCAACTCTTAAATTAACAGCCCACACAGGGATCAAACTCACAGCCTTGGTGGTATTAGCACCATGTTCCAACCAACTGAAGTAATCTCAGGGTTATGTGTCCAGCTCCCAGGCAACATCCCAGGCACTGATGGGGGACAGCCTAAGTCAGGTATCATTCCAGAAGAAGTTTAGGAACAGATCCCCTGCTTTGGCAGACAAGAGATTTTATGTAATTGAATGGAAGACTCAAAACCACGCCCTGCTGATTTGGCTCAGGCCACAAAACAGGTTCATATCTCTTTTTCTTATGCTAACATGCATGTAGCCTTAGCCTCCTCTCCCAGTGCCTCTCTCATCTCATAGGCATTGCCAGTAGGTGTTTGAAACTGACTTAATATCTCAATTAGAATGATTACATGAGCAGTGGACTTCAGAAGGATCTGCATTGATTAAGTTAGAGCAGATGCTACCTTAGTCAAAGTTCAGTGAGCTAAATCTTAGGCTGAATCCCACATGGAGGCAACTGTGAAGGAAGAGCATTTTCTAGCTGAAATCTCAGCAGCAGCAGCCTAGAAACTGCAGAATGAATGTAGAAAAAGCGCCAAAGACATTCATGCTACAGTGTACTATAGAGAGACTTCAAGGTTACACAGGAAGCTGTGAGGTATTTGAAATCTGAGCGGTAATAAATAAGTTTAGAGGAAATCAAAATAAGTAACTATATATGTTTAGATAATTGTATATTATCAGGGCAATCTCTTATAGAGTAAGTAAGCTATTAAAATATTATTTGGACATATTCTTATGATGTTTTTCCAGCAACTCACTTGCACTGTTTTTAGACATGAATGATATTATGCGCTAGGTGAGGTATAACTTCTGAAAAAGTAAAATGGGACAACAATTTCAATCCCTTGTCATTTTGCAGTGTTTGAAGTGGACCCTTGTGTGACTGTAAAAGGTTGGAAAGTTCATTTTTCCAATGGGATATTGAATTTCTTACTTTTGAATACCCCAATTATCAGACTGCTGAGGCACCAGACCCAACAGATCTCATTTCATCTGTACCACATAATTTTTAATATATCCATGCGTGACTCCACAAGCCCACATCCAGAGGACTCCCACTACATGTGATTCCTGTTTTCTTTTACACTCAGTCTGGGGCTACTCCCTTTTGTATCCATATTTCATATGTCAGACTTAAAGGACAGACTTCTCAAATCACCTGACAACAGTGAATGACTGGTATGTAAGCATACAGCTTGTAATTCATGCAAAAGTGTTTTTGTGGTGACAGCAAATCTTTACGTGTCCTTCCTGAAGGAGCATTGTTGACATGGAACCATCAAGATTTGTGGATGAGTCTGTGTGCAGTGATTGACAAAGTGCTTGTGCTGCTATTAGCAAATGTAGCTCCTCAATGGCTGCACAGGTGCTATCAGAAATGCATTAATTCCCTGACATATTGCTGTCTGCTCTTAAAGCTGTGACGTGCCTGACAGCTGCAGGATGGCAACTGAGCTCTTTCCTCCCCAAATAATATAGTTAACAGTTGCTCCTCATAAACATCATTCAACCCCAAGCTAAGGGGAACAAGAGGACATCTTGCACAATGTGGAAAGGGGTCATAATGTCTTGGATTCACCAGAGAACTGGCACACCTTGGATAGGAGTCCAAAGGTGTATTATGCTTGCTGTCCATGAATTTACCTGAGCAATGGAGCCTTCGACCTGCTCTGAAGGCTGTGAACCCACATTGCACACTGCTAATCCAAGAGGCAACTTCTTCCAAAAGATACTTATCTGAGGGAGTCTGTAGCAGTCACAATTCTGTATCTTCATAGAAGCTGAAGAGAATCTGGGATCTTTAAAAATGCTTTACAGCAAGAAAAATTAATAAGTGTAAGAGTTCTACTCAAACTACCCATGTACTCAGCAGAAATGAAGATGGCAGATACTCAGTGGAACACCTGAATTAACTCCTTTGAAATATAAGGGCTTGCTCATAGCTGATTGCTACATTTAACATAATTATGAATTACTAGGGCTTTTAACTGATGGTTGGAAGTTTAAACCATGTGCATTTACAATAGAAAGCAGACAAAGTGTTTCACAGTGACAGTAGCAGAATAATAAATCAATGGAGTAACTGACTGCTGCACTAACTTCTCAATTTTCTAGTAGATGCTGCGTGACTGAATTTTCAAAGCAAGGCTGATTTTTTTTTTTTTTAACTGTGATTCAGAAGTTACTGAGCTTTTATAGCCAAATAACAGGTTTCTTATATTTTGCAGTAGGTTACTATATATAAATTTATGTTTCTGCAAATACTATATACGGTCTGAAAATCATCTTTAAACAGCCTGATTTAGCCTTGCTGACTACTAGCACTTTTTAGACTACAGTTAGTACCTGCTGTCCTAGTTCTAAAATTAATTCATAGAAGATGCCTATATTAAAGCCAGTTGGGATAATCTCAATTATTATTTATGATATCATAATCTGGGAATATCAGTGTTGAGGACAGAAAGACTACAGTAAAGTTCAAGAGCATAATCAGAGAGCAGTTGTCAAATACCCTTCCTTCCAAGAAAACTCAGCCCTAATTAATGAAACCTTTGTGTAAATGTTAACAAAATTTCTTGTCCCCGAGTTAATGGATTCGATCCACTTGAAAGATAGATGAACAGCTATGAAAAGGACGTGTGAACATACAGAACATAAAAGGCTCTCTAGAGACTTGGAAAATAGATCAGTTGGAAAGCAAATGAATTTGGACAAGTGAACAGAGGATCCTGATGGTTACGATGTGCTGAAAATTAGATGGACATTCTTTAGGGTGAAGGAGCTACTTTCATTCTTGAAGAGTTCCCATGAAGAATCAGTGCAAAATAGAAACCGTGCTGTAAATAGGAATAAAAATTGTGTCTTTTCTTTTAGCTGCAGCTCAATCTCTGTTTACTTCCTTAGGAATATTTTAAATGTAATTACTTTTTTTCTCAGAAATCTCGTGGGTTTTTTAAGAACGCTGTTGTAGGAATAATTTCATGTAAATACTCTCAAAAAATATAGAGACAAAAATAAATCTTTGGAAAAGTAATGAAATTTTTAAAAATTTTGTTAGTTTTGTATTATTCTTGGCTTCAGGTCAGGGCTATAAGCGAAGGTGTGAATTACATCGTTGACAGATGAAAACCTAAAAGACAAATGTGGGTGGTTACAAGACCAAGCTCATGATGGTAAAAATAGTTTCATGACTAGTATCTTGAGTGCCTGTACAACAGTGGGTGGACAGACACACACCGTTCCAGATCCACCATTACATCATGCAGATCAGTTAACTATGTTTTCCATTTGTTTGGGTTTGAGATCTAAGCATTTCTTTCTGAAATATGAAGCCTCCTTCTAAAAATCTGTACATGTGTTTATCAGCTTCAAGCTGAAGAGTCTAAATTCTGCCATCATTTGATGTTCTGAACACCCACTATGATTTATATTTTTAAAAATTTATTATATTTTATTTGTGGTTTTCTATGTATTTTGTGCCTGAAGCGTAAGAAAATATCCCCATACATAAATAAAAGACTTCACTGATATAACACATAGTGCATGCATACGAATCTTTCTATAAATGATAGTATCTCAAATTACTTTACAAATGCCAATTAAGCCTTGTAGAGCATATCAGAAATTTGCAATTTACCATCTCATTTTACAGATATAAAGATGGACAGTTGTGACATGTGAATTGCAGTGCATTTAAATGCAGCAGCTTGGGATACTGACCAGTGATTTGTCCTAATACACAAGTGAATAGAAACAGTGAGTGCTGGTGACCATGGGGTCAATGCCTCTGCTTCTGCCTGGTGCCTGCACGAAATGGCAGCAATAGAAAGAGGGGAGGCTGGGGGAAGCTGGAGGAATTTCCAGTAGATCACCTTGTATGGATAGCTGAAGTACTGGGAATATTTTTTATACCATGTAAGATACCCACTCCACTAAACTGTGCCCCAGGCTGTCATTACAAGTAATTCTATCTCTTTCTCCAAACTGACGGTGAAGTCCAGATTTTATGAAGGTCATTCTCCTATTCCTTGATCACACCATCTTTTTGAGGACAATACAAATTTCAGTTTCATTGAGCTGAAACAGATGAAAGTAGCATATTTTCATAATTAACTTAGATTCTAAGACAGCTATGACTACAACAGCTAGGTCTTCATATCAGGAGTTTCATCATAACACTCAGCAGCAAGTGTGTTGTCCTATATTTAGGCACCACTGATTTTGTACTCTGAAACATATGTTAATTTACCTGTTTAGGGAATTATGTGTCATGTTTCTTTATTAGTGAGCATTAAGAAATGGTGGGAATAGACACATAGTCTTTTACTTTTATGGTTTTGCTGTTGTTTAGGTTTGTTTTGGTATGGGGTTTTTTTTGTTTTTTTTTTTTCTAACATAACAGAAACTCAGACAAATTTTTTATACTGGTGGTAATAGTTTCTATGTACTGAGAAAACAGGTTCACTGAAGCAGTTAATTTCTAACTACTTTATTAGTGATGTGGGGTAGCTAAGTAGCTAAGAAAATCCAGTAATTAAAGCAAAAATGCTTTTAAAAAATCATACCAAGTGCTTGTACAATGCTAGAACTACCTAAAAGAAGAAGCAACAGGAAAACAAAGTACCAGAACTAACTCTGTATTAGAAATCACAGATTACATACTTTTGAACAAAGTAGCCCAGGTTTAAATCAAAATTATGGTTTTTTGAGGCCTTTCTCATTTTATTTATGGTCATTTTCTGGCTATTTCTCCTAATTCTGAATTCTGTTTACATATTTAGTTAGGTGAAAAATAGTTCTTGTCCTAAACTGCTGAGCAGCATTGTTTTATGACAGAGAACAGATGGGTTCTTCAGTCTTCACTTCCTACTTTCACCGAATTATTATGACTTTAGTTAACTAATATTTCTAAGGCAGTGCAGGATAATTTCAGGAGAGTTACATAGCTAGCACAGAAATAAAACACTGGATCTGGATCCATCACATTTGCCGAAGTTCAGAACAATGTTGTGGGTGTGATGAGCACAGTTTGTGACTAGCAACAGCGATGAGCATTTCCAAAGGACAATTTATCCTCCATATCTCAGAGACCAAATTTAGGACAGGATGTGTCATAAGATTACCTCCTCATCTCAACCTACTTCTTATAATTTATTGGAGGAATAGCATGTGAAAATATCTTAGAGTAGCCTGAATTTCTTAATAGCTAGTGTTAGATGAGAAAATAAGATGCTATGGTCTAAATCTGCATTTTTACAGTAATTTTAATGGAGCATCACAGAACTATAGAATCTGAAGCTTTTATCTAGGAGAAAAAGTTTAAATGAGAAACGGAAATTCATTTGGAAACTGCAAGTTACAGTTTAATAGAAATCTAAAAGATGATAAAAATGCTTTGATTCAAGACCTTAGCATAAGAGGAATTGATCAACTAGCCATCAGGTTGGAAAGCTACTAGGAAAAAAACACTCAGAATACCAGAAATATCATTGTCATTTGTACTCTTTATGCTCTTTTAAGTTTAACTGTTGGATATGACTAACAATTGGCAAAAATTGCATAACGGTCAAAATTCAATTTGCAATAGGAAAAAGTTTTAAGTCTTTAAAATCTTAGATAAACTGGAGATTGAATTGGCTTTGCCTTTAGGGAATTAGCTGAAATAATTTCAGAGTAATTAATAGTTATTTTCAGTAAAGGAAGGACAACCAAATAATCAGAAAACTGGAAAATGATGTAGTGACTAATCTCAGGTGGAAATATGAAATGTATATACTGAATTTCAGGCTTTGGAATAAGAATCAAAGAATCTATTTGCAAGCATTTAGAAGATAATAAGGCAGTAAGAAACAGCCAACACAGATTTGTTAAGAACAATCATGCTGAATCAATACAATTTTCAACTATATTTTCTTGTTTGTTAAACAGCTTTGGATGACATCATAATCCTAATCAAAGTAGCTTAAATATGGTATAGATAAAACTATTTAAAGTGGGTGGACGTAGTACTAGAAAATAAAGTATAGTTTTGTGTAGTTTGCTATCAAAGAATTCAAGAAAATAGGTTAGGTAGATATCTGTTCTGAGGCTGATACCACTCCTTTTTTAACAGTTATTTGGAATACATCTATTTAATGATAACAAGCTGAAAAAGATACAAGTAATTTGGAGAGCAGGTCAAAATGACTAAGATAAGTTTCATAAATCCTTGAAAAACAGGAGAAACATATTAAGAAAGAGAATAAGGTACTACATTTAGTAAGAATAATCTGCACCTGCAACATATGGAATGATTGTCCAGATAGTTCTGCAGAATACAGTTGGGGAGATAATTAAATACTTTAACTGATCATCAGTCAACAATGTCACATATTTGTAAACCCCAATATTTTTCTGTGATACAGAAATAAGTTACTCGGGTATATAAAATAAAATAATCCTTTCCATATCCCAAATGGTCTTAATTAGGCATAATCAAGAGAACTGTGAGAATTATCAGAAGCTTAGAAAAGACATGATACAGAGAGGAATGAATCATAAGTCTTGCAATAGACAAATAGGCAACAAAATTGCCTAGGGAAGTCTTCTGTTGTCTGTACCCATAGGGATTGAAAGGTGAAGAATTTATTTGAGTAGCAAGAGGAATTTAGCTTATGTATTACAAAGAAAGACCAAAACCTCCTCTCTGGGCATCCTTTTGTCATGTTTGATCACTTTCAGAATAAAAATGTTTAGGTTTTTTAAATGTCATTTCCTATATTTCAGTTTGCGCACTTTGACCTTTCCCTGGATGCTTAATTTGATGTCCTTTCATTTGATGTTTAAGTCTATATTTTTCTCCATAAATTATAATATTGTTGAAGGAAGTGTAGTACCCGTAGCTTCTGGAACATTGCAGGTAAGCAACTAATGAGAGACTGTAGACAGAAATTTACGACTTTATAGTAAATATCTATCAAAAATCTTTTTGCACATGGTAAAATTAAAAAGATTTTGTGATATTTTAGTCCTATCTTTCCATTTAAATCTATTGAGAACTTAATAAACTTTCACTGTTTACAAAATTTATACTTTAATATTCCTTTTATTTGCATGCATGAAAACTTTATACCTCAGATTGGAAGTACAATAATATTTTTGCAAGAAGAAATAACCTGTCAATGTCAAATAATGACTCTTTAAAATGTGTATTATTTGCCTCTTCATAATAAAGTTTATATTTTCTTCTTCTTAAACAATATTCAACCAAAGTATCCATTAAGAACAGCTACTTTTTCGACTGAAGTGAAAGGTTAGCATATGTAAAAATATTAATTCCTGTAATCATTCTCATTCTTCCTTTAAAATGAAGCAAAACTTAAAGGGTGTAAAACTTCATATGTATGATACTTTGATTAAAAATAAATATTGAAACTTTTAATGAATGAATGGTCTTTAGCATTTATACATTTTCGAATATATAGATTACCTTAATTGTTTCAAATACTGAAAAGTTTACGATGCAGTTTCACTATGGGATTAGTAAAATAAAAAAAAACAAACATTCAATCTATTTATTTTTACTGCTAAATAGTGTCTGATTTGAATCAAACTGAAACCAAAATTTTAAATTTCTGAATTTGTAAGCTCCCAAGCTAAGTGATAAATTAATGAAGCTTCAGCTTTAGGGGAAGACCACATGACTGAATTATTTCCCTTGTAGATTGAAAATAATTCAGGGGTCCTTTTTACATATCTTTTATTAGTTTTTCCTCAAGATGAAACACTTCAGATATTCCTCTTTTCATTGAAAAATAGATTTCCCCTTTTTCCTTTTAAAAAATCTGTTTAATAAACAGTAGGATTTGATTCTTAGACTGAACTTGGCAATAAATTCCTTGTTAGGTTGCTTACAGTTTACTTTTCTGATTAAACCTCCTTGAATAAACTGCAAGCATACGCTTAACATGGGCTGTTAATTCGGAATGCAAATCATTTCCACACTTGTTATCTTTGCCTCATACTTCTACCTCCTTCAGAAAAATTTCCATTCATTTCAGTATGAGGGATTTTTTTACAATTATTAGGCTAAATGATGGTTTCTGTCACAACTAGTTGTAACACCTTGCCTATTTGCATTCTTTTTTTTCATCTGATTAAGAGGGGCCAATTAGACAAGATTTGGTGCCTCAGAGCTTTGATGGATCTAATTCCATGTGAATGCTAATGATTTATAAAATAATATAACATCTTGCACAGAGAAGGTCTGCAGAAGGCTTAAGCTGTCCAAAGGTTTAGACAGGTTTAAGTTGTTTATGTCCTGCTTTTTTTGCAGGCGTCCTTTGCCCCACTTGGGTGTGTAGCCATGTATTTTAAGTTGTGATATTTAAGATGGGAGTCATAGGTTTACCTTTCAAGCACGGAGTTATTAGACTGTGAGCTTCTCAAAAAGGGGAAAAGAATAAAATTTATAGAACACTCGTACCTGAAATTAGATCTGTTCATCTAATGCATCCCTGAATAATTTATTTTTCAAAAAATGGTGAAGTTCATCAGATAATCTGATCTGCAATGAATAGCTCAATTACCTTGACATGACATTACATGCAGCTCCAGTTCCTACAGTAAGGCTACAAGAGAAAAAATGCATAACTACCCACTTGCCTGATCTGCAGGAAGGAATGAATTTTGAAGTTTGCCTTCAGGAAAGGCGGTTACATGTCTGGAGCAATTGCTCTGTATATCAGAGTAATAAAGTTTTCAGATGATTTCATCCCATTTGACTTCTGCATACTACTACAGTAAAGACAACTTCTCTGATGTGAAAGCTGACACTTCTTATTACTAGTGGGTGTCTAACTCAGCAGAAGAAACAGATGGAGTCAGGGAAATCACAGCATCTGTCACATAGACAGCTATGAAATGCATAAACACTTACTGTGAAGGTGAAAATTGGCAGATTGGTCTTCTGGTTGTGGTATAAAATCATGAGGTCTGGGCTCCAAAACTAGCTCCTGGATGGATCATCCTCACAGGTAAAAGTCACCAGTTTTCACACCTACATGTGCATTCATCCTTCTCTGGGTTGGGATTAAGCACAAGACAGCCAATTATCTGTGGTGAGAGTTCAGAGCTGTTGGGGAGGTGGGCAGATAAAGCAGGGGAGATGGTCTGGTGTGCTGGAAGATGGAGACTGTTCAGAAAGTGCTTTTTTGGAAATTACCAACGCTGAGGGCTTTTGTTCATTCCACTGTTAATGTAATTTCCAGGCTTTTGCAGAAGCAAGAGATGTTGAGAAGCGAGCAGACACAGTAGGATTCATATCACAGCGGACCACATGGCTGGAAAAAATGATGCCTACATCTGGCTTGAAGTGCATCAACATTCTGCCAAGATCTGTGAATGAGATATCTGTCAAACAAGATATGAGTTTGTTTGTAAAATGCTCCTGATGCATACTATTTCATGAGCTGACACAACTCATGAATTTCAGAGTTTTTAATGTACTGGGATATTATGCTCTCTACTGAACATGGGCAGGTAATAGTGGAAAGAAAACAATTCAGAGAGAGAAGAATCAATATAAATGCCCAAATAGAGTAAGATAAATTGTGAGATGAGAAAGAAAAAAAAAAATAAAACTCCCAAAACCACACCCAAACCAACAATAGCAACAAAAACAAGCAAGCAAGCAAGCAAGCAAGCAAACAAACAAACAAACAAACAAACCCAATTTCTCTTTACCTCCCCAAAAAGAAATATATTAGAAGGATGTTTGAAATCATAACCACTTCAGGGCCTTGTCTGCAAATAACATAAACTATACAGGAAAAAGTCACTCAGTTTGGCTGAGGTGAGAGAATTAACTTCCAGGTGTCCACACTAGTAAGCCAGATATAAAAACTGGTGAATTACTAGGGATCCAACTGAATCATTTCACTTAAGTAATGGGTAGCCTATTTGCTTAAGAAGTCAAAGAAAACTAGGAACTTGATGATAAACAAAATGTTAACTGTCAAGTGCTGTCCGTAATTAAACTTACTTTATAATTGTAGATATTTGCACATCATTTGCTGTAATTGGAAAACAGTGTCTTTCTCATAAAGAGCCAGTGTACTGAAACCAGTGCGGTTTTTTTCATGGCAGAACTTACAATGTCCATTTCTACAGCCAGCTGTCACGTTGTGAGGTAATGAGCATGGTATGATAAAAACTGTAAGTATTTAATAGTCCTTTGTCACTCCATCATCCCACAATTCAAAAATGACTTTCAGCTGTGTGTACAGCAGCACAAACCTAGGACTCAGCCAGTTTTCTGCCTTTTTGGTACACTGCAAAAAAAAGAAGAAAAAAAAAGAAAGGAAAATAAAGTATTTCAAAAAGAAAAATCAGGAAGAGGTTGGTGTGTTTTCTTTCCTCTGCTTTAAACTCTTGGAATAATTGGAACTGTGGTATTTAAGGAGAATTCAGTGTAAAATAGTGAGGAATCAAATATCTGACAGTCACTACCACACTCTCCTGTTGTTTTTCATGGAATTATCTGAGGCATTAGCTCCATGTAAAATGGGAAATGGGAATTACTGGCCTTCTCCTAAGATTCCACAATGTCAGATCTGTGGAATAATTGAGTTTACAGCTTGCTGGCATCCAATGTTGCATTCTATCAATCGCTATTTAGTCTCTTCTTTAAGCAACATTTCTCATATTTTTATCTCTCTAAGCTGTGACTGAGGGTAGATATACAGTAGTGGAGTAATCCAAAACAGGGAATCTCAAGGTAGAAGACTGGAGATAAAGCCTCAGGGCAACAATATACAAATTAAGGACCATTCTGCAAAGAGATTACCTTGCCTCAGATCTGAATTCCCTTGCACATAAATGAAGTAAAATTTCTTGTTTTAAGGCAAGTTTACCTCAGCTTTGCAGTCTTCATTATGTAACTGGAATCGCTTCTCTAAATTCACCGGGATTTCTCCCTGCCTTCCTATTTATATGCTTATGGCCTTCTTTTACAAATTATAGTTCTCTTTCCAAAGATATCTTCTTATTTAATCAGTAATTTTGTATCCACTTCTAAAATGTCAGTCTGAAGTTACGTAAAATGCAATTCTGTGTACTTAGTATTTAACTATGCTTAAACAAAATATGTTATCAGTATTCATTGTGAATATTATTTTTGCATTAATGACAGTGACTATCATCACTTTTTGCTTCTAACAAATTAGACTTTTATTCAAAAAACATATGCTCTGGTCATTCATTTTTCTCTCACAAATATAATGGGATACAGAGGTGAAGCCTCCTTACATGAAATCAGAATTATGCTTTGTTTAGATGATCTTTCTGAAAAAAACTGAAAAAGACTGAAAGATCATTAAATTTAAGTAATGTTTATTGTCCTTTACTGTATTTTGATAATTAACTGTTGATGAAAAATTGTGTGAAACCTGAACTGTCTGAAATATTGACTGCTGAAAGAGCTGATACAGTTTTCTTGGAACAAGTAACTCTGCTTGTAAGTCTGCCAGAACCTGAAATAATTAAGTAGAAATATAGTGCCTTCACTAAAAGATGAACTATAATTGAGTGAAGATCTGTTAGGAGATGCTAAAAATATTGATATAGCTTTACATTTAAACATGACAATTTCTTTCCTGATATCTAAAAATTATGAAATCTGCCTAAGACTACTAAGAGCACTTTCACATATAAAAACTGTTACTGAGCATTGTGGTTGTCCTACAGCAACCCTTACCCAATGAGTTTTGTTTTTTGCTTGGTAGAATCACTTACTGTACCTTGTAATACACTAGATGGGAATATGTCAGGTTAAATCCAACAGAAGGGTAGTTAAGAGAGGGTATTTTCTGTTAATGAACTAAATAATCTTCCTTCTGATCCAGCACGTTTTCTGATTTGGCACTTGAGTTGGAGTTGGCTGGAGTTCACTTTAAAGCACTCTGTCAAGGTTTTGAATGAGATAGAGTTGTTCTTCTTCCTAATAGCTGGTGCAGTGCCATGTTTGGAATTTAATATGAAAATAAAGTTGATAATACTCTGATATTTTAGTTGTTGCTAAGTAGTGCTTACTCTAAATCAAAGGACTTTCCAGTGTCTCATGCTTTGCCAGTGAGGAGCTGCACATGAAGCTGTGAGGTAGCATGGCCAGGACAGATGACCCAAACTGGCCAAAGGGAGATTTCATACCACAGAAGGTCATGCACAGTGTATAAACCGGGTAGAGTTGACTGGGAAGGGCCAATTGCTGCTCAGGAAAGGGCTGGATATTGGTCAGTTGGTGATGAACAATTGTGTCATCATCATTTTTCTGACTTGGGTTAGTATATCATCATCATCTTAATCATCACCATCTTCATGGTGTTATAATTTGTGATTTATATTTGACTTTGTTTCAATATTTCCACTGTTCTTATTTAAACCCACAAGTTTAACTTTTTTTCTGATTCTCCTCCCTACTAGGTAGAGAAAGGGGGAAGTGTGAGTCAGTGGTTGCATGGAATGGAGTTGTTGGTGGTGCTAAACCACAAAACATTGTCATTATCTAAAGACTCTGGTGCTTTCACTCACCTCTTCAGAGCTTCTGAATTAGTTGTTAAGACCAGTTCTCTCTCTGTAACATCTCAGCATATTATAGGGTGGCAAAAAGTGGAAAAGTTCCAAAGCTAGGGAAGCAAACGATGTGTAGCCAGATAGCTGCAACAAAATCTGACTCTATGAGTCATTTGATACACTGAAAACAACTTAAAATTCTAAAAAATCCCAAGTCTGTAACTGTTGTCCACAGTCCCTTCTGTGGATAACACAGAATGGTTGAGGTACTAAGGGACATTTGGAGGATGCTGGAGATCATCTTCTTTCCTGGGCAAAGGAATCCTTTTCTAAACATTCGATTATTTCTCTAAACTCATGTGATCTGAGACTTCTGACATTTTTGTTTTTGAATATAGTGGATGCTTCCTTCCTGTAAATGTGTGCTTATTGTTGCCTATGCCTCATTGGGACCAGAGACTAAAAAAAGTGGTGAAGTTGTGCTGTCAGAGCCCATTTGAGAAGGCCAGGCCCTTTGGAACAATTTTGTTTTTATGAGAATGATCAGCATCTTCTATATAATATGCTGGAAAGGGAATTAAAACATTTAAGATGTTTGCTCTTTTTTTCACTGAAAAATTTATTATAGTAGTTAAAATATTTAAATTATCAGAAACAAAATTAAAATTATTAGCAGTTTTCTTGTGGTTTTATCTGCCTGGTAAGATTTTATATTTACATTAGAAATACCACCTTTTCCTCTTTACCTGTCCTAGCCCATTTAGAGATTTTTCTCTGAAGTGGAGAACTTGGCTGGGTTGCATACATTTTCCCAGTTGAATGACAGTAAGTGGAGCTCAGTGAATAACACTCTTCCATTTCATTGTCAATATGTCTTTTTGTGACAGAATGATTTGAAAATGAAACAGAATTTCAAAAGAAGAAAACTTCTACCTTCATTGGGAGAGACAAAATGTAAAACTTTTATAATTACTTAATTCCATATTCTGAAAATATGCTGTATTAAAAAAAAAACCAAACTAAACCAAACAATAACATCAACAAAAAAACCAAACCAAACCAAAAACTAACCCTAGAAAGGAAAATATTTCCCTCTTATTGTTTTTAATTAGGACTTCTGGTTTTGTAATGGAACAAACAAAATAAACTATAATTGTGTCTAGGTAGAAGCTAAAATGCTATATCAGGAAATGGCCACTTTCAACCTGCCTAATTCTCATGTTCTTTCCCAGAATACCAATTAATGGATGTTATTTGAAACAGCTTTCTGAGATATATACTCTTTTCATTTGACCAGCTTAGCAATTATTGATTCCTATTTATTTTCTGTTAATCTGTGATTTTGCGCACACCTAGAATGCAATGCATCCTTCATACTATTTATTGAAGGAAATGATATATTGCAAATATATTTACGATGACAATAAAGGTATTATAAGCTGGTGTTACTTTGCACATATAGCTCTTGCTAACAGATCAGAAGTTAACAGAGAGAAGAGAAGCCAATTTGTAAACCTCACCCTCATGCATGTGAGCCATTACTCACATGAATGATCACTGAGTTTTCACTCTCACTGCATCAGAAAATTGCTTGTGAAAACTCATTATTTTGTAATCAGAAGACAGGGACACAGGGTAAACTTATGATATAAGCATACCCTCAGTGTGAGATTCATTGTATGCCAATATATGGAAATCCTCATACAGTCTTACCTCAGTACAGAATTATTTTCAGATGGCATTTAGCCACAGTGAACAGAGTCTGTTTGATGTACTTGAAGAATTAAGGATCAGATTGTAATTCCAGCTGAGTATTTCTGTGAATCTCTAAACATATGGCTTTGTGGTAGTGTTGGAAATTTTCAAGAAATGTGGAGGTGTATATTTGAAGTTGGAAGCTGACCCATAACACTATGTATAAAAGGGTTCTATGTTTTTTTCTGTAATGTGCATGCAGATGAACAGTTTTATATTTTTGAACTGGCTTACTGATTAGAAAATGTGTTTCAGAAAAATTTTCTCAGCCGGATAGCTGTTAACCCCTCTTCCTTCAAATCCTCTTTTAACAACATTCACAAGGATATTTGTGGAACACAATGTAGCATATGCATTTTCATTTTGGGGATTGGGAGTGGGAAATACAGTCTATTGCAACAAATATATTTTTTCTCCTCCAGATCTCAGGCAGTGTGATCTTAAATGGTTCCAAAACAGACATTTTGTGCTGGGGTGAAGGTCAAGAGAAGAATGCAAGTGAGCAGGGGAAATAAGGAGGGAGAGGATATTTCTGGATAAGCTGAGGGAGCAGCGCCCGCTAAATGCAAAAGATCTATGGGAAATCAAGCCCTGATTGTAGGATATCTGTGAAAGGATTAGTTCCCATCCTTCCTTTACTCCTGGCAGGAGAAACTCAAGAGCTTTGCTGCTAATGGCTTCTCCGGCGTTTAACTTAAGTGACTGTCCCTAGGCTCACTCCTTCAAGCTGACAGCCTCTCAACCTGCTCAGTACCAGCCATGCTGCATTCATGAGGAGACACTCCTGGGGCCTTGTAACCTGCTATGTAAGCTCTGTTCCTATTCCTGCTGTTCTCAGGGCGTCACTGCTTCCTTCTCTGTTCCTACATTTCCCTCCAAGCAATGCAGCAGAAAGAGCTTCTGACTAATTTCATTAAAGCTATTGAAATAACATAGAGAAATTCAAATAAAAGTAGGCAAATCACAGTGAAAGTGGTTCTCCTCCCTTAAAGAGGGTATGCTATTTTTATTAATAGACTTAGAATATTTTGTCTAGAAACAGTGATGATATTCAAATGGAAAAACAATAGGCTTAGCTAGATGCACAGAAAAGAACATAGATTTATTAATAAGCACCCATTGGGTGCTTTAAACTGGTGCTGTCTTAGAGGAGGTCAATTTACAGTCACACAACAGATACTTTAATCTCTGTCCTGGAAACAGCTTGGTACCTCTCATATTGCTCTGTAATGCCAGAATTTCTTTTCTTCCAGTATGCTAAAAAGGGACTTTTTAACTTCATGAATCATTCACATTACAGAGCAATTATTAATGTAAGTCAATTCATAATCTTCTGTGCTTACACTAAGTTGGGAAGGTATATTTAATTTTTCTCTCCAGTTCTGTCCTTGAAGAGTTCAGTCTTACAGCACATCCTGCTCATTTGGATCTCCCTTCTGTTTTTTGGCCTTTAATGTTCAAATGGTTTTCCTGTGAGATTTCCCCTTTTAGGACGCCCTAGGAATGCCCTGCATTTTGTTTCTTAGCTCACTTAATATTTTGGTTATAGCTGTTGTCTTAAAATTCTTTTGCCAAATTGATCTGGACTACTGCCAAACCAGTTCCTGTCATTTTCATGCAATGACACTGCTGTCGAGATGCCTCTAACAGTATCTTGAAACACATAGTCCTTCTTTCTCCTTTTCCTCCCTGCTGGTTTTCAACATTCCTGTTTGGTCTTTTCTTAAACTGAATTTCCTTTCCATATTTTAAACTCATTTGTCTTTTGGCTGAACATAAATAAGCATTTCTTTCTTATTTGTTACTGTAGACTACTTTCTTCATTATTCATTACATTCTCCAAACACCCTACATATTACCAGGTTGGGTTTTTTTTTGTTTTCTGGGGTCGAGGGCTAGGGTGATCTCAAGTAATGATGATGTTAAGAGAAGACTTCCCATTTTTAACCCATAGATATGCGGTTCACAATTTTTGCTTCTTGTGTCTCATCTGCTGTTCAAGATTACATGGATGTAATTGTATAGATTTAATTTTAAAATGTTCTTCTGTTTCAGCAGTTCACTGTTCTTATTGACATCAACACTATCACTCTGCAGCTGGTACCTACAACAGCAGGACTGTTTGGTCTCCTGTCTGTCTCTTAAACATGATCCATGCCTGTAAGTTTTTCCACCTGAACTATCACAATTAAAATATGTGGAAAAAAATTGCACATATCACAAAACCTTACAGTCCATACATTCATAAGATGAGTAAAATAGCCAGTGTCTATGAAGTGAAGTTCTGATGTGTGTTGGCTGGGAATGTCTACCAGAATAGTTCTACTGTTTTATATGTACTAGAAAATTTGGCACTGACATGCATTTTAATATTTCAAAGACCAAAAATTCTTGTTCAGCCTATCATCTCCCATATAGAGCTCTCTTATTGCTTTCTGTAAAATTATCATTTTCCATGGCAGTTCTATTTACATGTTCAGATTTTCCTTCTCTTAAACCAAATTCAATAACGCTGAAGAAAGTGTTTATTTAGAGGACCAGTGTACTGAAAACTATGATTGATAAAAAAGTCAATTCAACTCAAAGCTTTAACTCAGCACAGAATTGCTGTTACTCCATCCCCCCCATTCTTTGTGTGGTCTCTGTCTTCTCTCCCTTGCTAACCACCATGTATAAAATTATTCACAGGAAAAATACAAACTCAACAACACACACAAGAGAAGGACATGCCAAGACAGAAGAATCACTGAGAAAAGACTAATGGGACAAATGCTGTGGAGGAGACCAAGATGTTTTTACAGGCTCATCAACCAAGCTCAAGTTCAGAGGTCACTGCTTCTGTAAACATCATCACAGGGGTGTTGGTCATCAAACACACACTCCAGTAAGATCACCCCAGTGTAAATAGCTGTGGGCAATGTGAGGATGAACAGTCCCTCTGCTCAGTAAGAGGCACATTTCTCTTCCTGAGAAATTTGCTCAAAGAATTAAGTTGTCTTAAAAGATGCTAGAAGATGTGCTTCACAATCAGATTTTGGGAATTTTTTCTTGATTTCCACAATTGAACTAACACTCAAACTTAATAGCAATGACCAAAATCAAACTTAATAGTAGTTATCATTAATCAGATTTACTACATATTAAAAAAATATCCCACATAAAACTGCACTGTTGTGCATCCTGGTTTTATTTTTTATTTTCTTTTATCAGAAGTATACAAAAAATTCCTTCTACCATAAAAAAAAAGCCAAACAACCCTACCACCATTGCTACTTCTTTTGATTTTTGACAATAGAATGCATATGTCACGTAAGAAATATCCAGGGAAAAACTTCCAGTGAAAAGGGTTTCATCTATTTTCATTATGTCCAAAATAAAAGTCAGGTCCAGAGAAACTTTCTTGAGATGGAGAAATATCTAAATTCGGGTCATACCTTTATAACTGTAAATTCTATTTACAGAGTAGAACTCTGATGCATGAACTAGGTATTTATATTACTTCATAGGTTTACTTTTGAGGTAATGTAACCTAACTTCAAATCCTTTGCCACGGGATGCAAGGGCTATGACTATGTCAATAAATTAACAGACCCAGGCACTTCAGTGCTATCCTGTGAAAACCAGTTCTGCTTAAAAACATGCCATGCTCCCTGGATCACCTTTTGCTACACACCAACAAGCACTGGTAATGCTTGAGCACTGCCCAGGAAATAGCATGGTCTGTGGGTCTTTCCAAACAGGTCATAGAGACTGGCTGATAAGACAGCTTAGCTGTGGGGATGTGCTATGTTCCATGGCACTCCTACTTAGAGACAGGAAATAGACCTTTTATGGGCATTTTATCACTGACATATTTGTAACTGAATTTCCAACTTTGATATTTTAGTTTTGCCTCTTAGGTGACTTTGCATGGAAAAATTCTCTTGCTTAATGCTCCTTTTGGCTCCTTAAGGCTCGTAAGTAATTCTGACACACCAAGATCTCCTGATTATAATCACAGAAAATAAAAGCAAAAGGTAGATTCATTTTAACATGACTTATGAAATTAGAATACTTTTTGCTTTATAACACTGAAGGATTTTTTGAGTACTCTACTTGCTTTCACTTTAAAACTGTATTTCAAAATGCTGTTTAATATGTTCACCTTTTCAATGTTATTTTATTTATTTTAATGCATGAGAGATGAAAGCTCTAGCTTTTGGTTTGAAATGGGAAGGAGGAGCATTTGATAAATAGTAGTGAAGGCATTAGATCAGCTTCTGGCTTCCTTTATCCATTTTTGTATTTTTGAAGTTTTTATTGTCAGCATTTCCATGAATAAAGAAAAACATATCATAATAGTGAAAAAAATTAGTGATAATGCTTCCACTGTAATTTACATATTGTAAATTTTACAGCTTCATCTGCTTTAAGAAGAACCTTTCTCCCAAATAAATGGCAAAATGCTTTGCTTCTGGAGTGAGATAATCTCCTTAAGATCTACGTGGCACTGGGAATCAAAAAGAATCACAGATGTAGCATTTAAGTGATGTAAAAGGTCCCTAATTAGAGAAACAAAAGTTTCTCAACAGCCCTCCCTTTGCTCTCCTCTGGAGAAGACATATAAAAGAAGATACCTGATCTCTACTAACTCACATGAATCCATCCATGAAAAAAATGCAAGCCCATGCTAAGCCTCATTGGATGACTGAGACACCAGACTACAGAGGGAAGAATAAAATCTTCTTAATCAGTGCAAAGAATTGCATGAAAAACAGCATGGTATGCACAAACATCTTTTACTGAAAAGGTCCATTAAACTTGATATATACAAAAGCTGATGTATTTTATACTCATCCTTTAAATAAATATAAGTAATTGCATTCTAATTTTGTGATTGTCTGAATTTCATGCTATTAACTATTTTATGTCACAAAATAATATAGGTGGAACATAAAAATTCCTTCAACAGAAATCTTGAGAGGCCAGGTTTGTTTTTAGCTGGCCTTTGCAATAGAAGGACACTTCAGGAACATGTTCCATTGTGTATACCTTTGTATCTCTTTCCAGCAACTTTTTAATGAAAAGCCTAGTTGTCAGCTGACAATCATAATATCAGTTGAAATGTCAAGTGAATTCGAGATAGGACTAGAGTTTCAGAAACATTACATTTACAGCTAAAAGTAAGAAAGGAGAAAAAGATACGTTGGTGATGGAGCAAAATGTGAAAAAATTCAGGTTTTGAGGAGAAAGAAAAATTTGCCTGATTTTATTGACTGCTGAAGCAACAGATAACAACCAGAATTCTGCAGCTTTCCACTGAAGTTTTAAACCTACATAATTGTACTGGTAAAAATGTGATATCCTTGTTCTCACTCCCTCAATTGTAGTGTGTACAGCACATCAAAAATATGTTAACTTACCTTTATAATTTGCATTGAGGCACATTTTAATATTTTAAGGCTCCAAATTTAACTTTAGATTTGATAAATCTAATTCTGTTTTTTACACAGTAGTTCTTTTAATTCTGAACTAATTAATTTTTCTATTCCAAATAATGTTTTAAATACTTGAATGGAAATATATACAGGACACTCTACCAAGATATGTTTTGTTGGGTTTGTTCTGTTAATTTTCAGAAAATAGCAAGCCGGTCATTTTTCATTCCTGAAATGAAAATTTAATCCTAATAAGTGATTAATATTGCTACAGAAAAAAAAATGCATAGGAACAGCCACACATCTGGTAGCAATAGAAAAAATAGAGGGCACATCTAACTCCAGGCGTAAGGAGGTTTCCATGCTCAATAGCGGGAGCCTTAAGAAACTCTATTTAATTTCCTCCCCAAGACTTAAATGATTAAGCTATGTCAATCTGGCATACGTTTGCCCTACTTTTTTTTTTTTTAAATGGCCAGTAATGGAGACTTAATAATATCACCAGACAGTCTATTTTGTTATTAACAGCATGAGAATTTTTTACTTTACTTATTATTTGATTTTTTTCTTGCTGCATGACTTTTGGTCCTTTGGGTTGTGAAGGCAGAAGATGAATTTTTCCTTTCTCTTTGCAGTGTCCTGAATCTGCACATATATACACAAATACTCTCAAATAAAAATAAATCTAAGCGTTTATAAATATACATATATGCTTCCCTCCTCCCTTTTTCATTCATTTCATAAGCCTTCATCTTGGCTTAAGATAAGCCAGGTCATTCAATATTTCCTTTCAAAGTAGTCCTGATTTTTAGATTTATGATTGTTTTTGTTTGTCTCCTCTGTCCAATATTTTGCTTAGCATAAATACCCAGTACTCTGCTCAGTATTCTATTTGGAGCCTTGCCAACTCCAAACAGGACTGTTTTGTACTTTTACTTCCTCATCACATTCTCAAATGATGTCTGCATTTATTGTCACTAATACTTCTGGCACATGTTCAGGTTAGGATCCCCTATCACCTTCAAGTTTTTTCTATTGTCTATTCTATTTCTATTGTTAACTATTATTAACTGTTCTGTTACAAATAATTTTGTTTTATTCTTTATTTTCACAGCTGATTGTCAGTGCCCAATCTGTTGTCTTTAGTGCTTGTTCATACAGTTCCTTCCTAACGCTCCTTATTTTTTCCTCTACTTGTCATGAACATTTGGAATTCTGATTTTTCCCTCCAAAGCACCATTGTGTTAACAACACCTAAAAATATGAAAAATATTAAGGAAACCATTGATAGACATTAGGCTGAGGACAAAACCTGCATGGCTTCACTCAATATATTTTTCCATTTCAAGTTGAATTGGTAGTTGCCCTTCAAGTAGGATAACCTGGAACTTTTGGTACAAATTTTAATTTGACTCCATACAGTGCATGAGCCTCTATTTTGTTAATGAGAAGGCAGCCTGGAGAACATAAAACCAAAACATCTACTGCTTCTGTCTTGTTATGAAGGAGCTCCTGGCAGTTTTTCAATTTCTTCTAGTACCATGTGCCAGTGGTCTCACACACAAGCAGAGGTTTCACTTTTCTCAGCAGCCTCTAATCTCTCTTTTTTGTATCCTAGGATATGATCCTTCCTCCCAGCTACTCCTGTCTGTCCCAACTGCCAGCTCATTGTCGATCTTTTCTCATTAAACTCCTCAGCCCATTGAGAGTTGTGTCTTGACCATTGCCAGGACATGGGAGGGTCAGGGGCAGAACATGGAACAACAGGGAATTGTATGTGGCAAGAATGAAAATGCTTAATTCCTCATCCTTCAGTTTAGGAAAGGATGAAAGATCTTGAAAATGTTTGTTTTCACGGGCTAGATAGCAAGTTAATGTAGCTGTAGTGACATTTTTAAATAGTGGTAGATGTAGAAATATTTGCCTGACTGTTCATGCATCCTGAAGCAATTAATGAGAAGTGAATTTCCCTGTTTCCATTTAGCTGATTGGAATATCAGCTTTGAAGTCCAGTGATGGCATGCTGCTGCTGGCATTTACTATTTAGACACTGTTCATGGAATGAGGGCTAAAAATGGGATTTAAACCACTTTGGGTCAGAAACTAGGAATTCAAAGTCTGAAAAAGAGCAATAGAATTTTTTTTTAAAAAAAAAAGGTTAGAGGCAAAAAAGAAACAAAGATTTAAAACAGCAGTGGACAGTAGAGGCTCACTTTTTTTTTTTTTTTTTTTTTTTTTTTTTTTTTCCCCAGGAGTAGCGAATGTGACAAGAAAACATTTGGACAATTAAATAAAAGCCTGTCTGGGATCACTACACCAGCTCTCTACTGACGTCAGTGGGTGTTGTGGCCCATGCACTGCAGACAGTATATAGCCCTGAATTTATACCTTCTGCTACAAATAATCATATTTTGATACTGCCAGAGCCAGTAAGTGTGTAAGACTTGTAACCCAGACATATAGCAGAACCAGTGAAACTGACTTTTAAGTTAGGATGATCAAAAGCAAATGGTCATTCTCCTCACCTGCGACTTTTAAGCCTGTAAGGTCAACCTGGGTCTTGCTCTCAGGCTGTGCTCTGAGTGTTTTTTGATTGAAGCTGAAATTTCCGCATGGACACTTGACTCCAGAAGGGGGAGCTTCAGCAGGCACAATTACAGTAAAGTCAATTTGCAATGAAATATTTAAATAGTTGCTTGCTTACAAATAGATTTGAGCGTTTATTTTAAGGAGACAGCAGAATTTGGTCTCATCAGAACATGGGTAAATGCTTTAAATGTTTTCTGTCACCAAACTCTATTAATAACAATTACTATTATTTTTCTTTAAACAAAGAGCAATGACAAATAAAATACTAAATCTACTTGAAAACAAATACCCTTACAAGTAGTCACATGTTTATGTAAATTCGATCCAAAACTGTAATTTCTTACATTTTAATAGCTTTCAGTTTGAGTGTCTGAAAATAAACAAACTGGCTGCTTTCCATTCACACCAGGTAAGGAAAAAAATACACGATTTTTTCTTTATTGATAGCTTAAATAATGAATAGGGACTATAAGCTGAGATAGCTGCTGTGTCATTTTATTAATTTGGGTTTCTTGGAAGGCAAGTGTAATGCAAAGTTGTTAGGAATAAATGAGCAATTCACCTGCAGGGGTATTTACATGTTTTTATGTTCAGAAGTGTGCTAAATCTGAAAGAAAAGAGTCTCAAGATAGAAGAGAGAATAGTTACACTTATAATTAAGCCCTTGGTGAAATCCAGTAAAAGGTTTCTGAGGACAGGGTGCTGATTAAGAATACAGGAGTCAAGAAAACAAATAGCAAATCACTTGTGCCGAGACAAAAACATTTTGAGTTCCTACATGTTTGCCTTAGGGTACAGACTGTCCAATAGCTTTCAGAGTAACAAGACAACTCCAATGAACAGAACTCTTGGATATTTTCCACAGATCCTCTAAATTCCTTGGAGATCTTGAAAAGATGGCAACAGGTATCTGCAGACCTATCTTCCTCTGAAGCTGTGATAACTTCAGAGGAAACTTAAGTTTCATCTGAAGTTTTATCTTCAGTTATTTCTATCCACAAGTTCATAACAGTTTAATAGGAAGTACTTCAGTTATCAAATATAGTTGAGTATTTCCCAGGGTTGACCAGATACATCTGTATTTTATTTGCTGTTATGATATAAAACATATCCTTAACTTTCTGCTTCAATTTCCAGATTTTTCATACTTTTTGCATAATGAATTTAAGCCTCTGGGAAGTAAACTTTTTTTCTTAGTTATTTTTTTCATGGACTGCTTCAATATATTCATTGTCCCTTAGGGTTCACAGTTTGCATTTTTTATATTCACCTGCATATTAAGAGGCCATTAATATTATCTGTTTGCTCCAAGTGATATGAGTAGCTCATGTTTGGCCTTCAGTAAGTGATCCTTTCAAAGACATCAGAGAACACTGAAGCTGTGGCTTTTCCTGCTAGTTGTTCTCTTAGTGCAACATAGACACTGTTAAAACATGCCACCTTCCATGCCTCTTTCTGTAAATTCATAAAGTATCTAAATAGGTACTCTCCAGCTTCTAGGGAAAAAAAAATCAGTGAATAGAAGATCATGAATTGAATTGAGTAATCCAAAGACCAGCCGAAGAGTAATGGCTCAGACATTCACCACAATTTCAGAGCTCTTGATTTTCTGAAGTATATCTTCAGGTTTCACTCACTAATGATGCCAGTGCTCAAAAGATTGTAACAGTAGAAGAATTTTCTTAATCATCATCTGTTAAAGGTATAATTTTTGACAGAGTTGTGCCCCTTTTTAAGTGTGTGATGATTTTAAAAATTCAAGTTGCTTCTTTGAGCAAGTTCATGGAAATATAGATTCCAAAGGATCACACTGATTTAAGCACCTAAACCCCATCACTTTAGTGTGATTCAGAACCCAAACTTACACACAACTATGTGTTCTTTTCCTAGTATTCATATTATCGCAAAATATCACATTTATTGTCAATGTGAAACAAATCTTCCTGGTTTTCTAGGAGTGTCTGGTTTTTTAAGTTGAAAAGAAATTATGGTATTTGGAAGAGAGAGGTCAGAAGTGTTTATCAGGCTTAGAATATAAATTTGATTGCCTGTTATGTCAAAGACTGAAAAAGTATTCTGCGATATATACATCAGAAGCATGTGACAAATATACTTTCATTGATCTTAAAATCATACCAAAAATCAGTAATCATCAAGTATTCTTCCAAACTCATTTTCTAAAATCAAAAGCTGATATTTTAATCACATCTCACACAGGCCCAATATGCAGGCTCACACACACTGCCTCTCTCTCCTCCTTTTGACTTGAAGAGTTATTTGGCTTTCAAATTACTTTCTGTCTACTTTATTTTTTTGCACAGTGGTGAAGTTAAATTTAGGTGTTTTGGAAAAGTGTAAAATGTACTTTTTCCTAGAATATACATTTCTGGAAATTTAATACAAAGTAAAAACTTAGTGTTCCTTTCTTATTTTGTCCACACTCTGGCCTATGAAACATTCACAGTTTGTGATGACATGACCCTGCACAGCACCTAAGAAACCCAAAATGCAGGATTGTTTTACTCTATCAGCCCATGTGAGATCAGAAATCTGGGAATAATCCTGTGCTGGGTTTGTTTGTCTGATTTGGTCACATTTCATTGCCAGAGGGAAAAAAGATTTTAAACACAGTCAATTATTCCCACCTATACTGCTAGGAATCTGTGACTTTTGTTAAGGGATCAGTCTTTTCTCAAAGGCTGTGTAGCCTGAGCATACACCCAAAACTTGAATGCGCTGGCAGTTTTGACCCAGGAAAGGGACTGATACCTCTCCCTAATACAGGGGAACTCGATAAAACATTAAAAAAATGGAGGCCTGGATGGTTTAAGGTTTTTGATGATGACCAACAAGCAAGGAATGAATACCTGCATGTGAAATCCTACTCCCTATAATCAATCTGAAATAGCTATCTTAAAATCACCTAAATATCCTGAAAAGTATAGTACCCTGTATCACGAGAGTTTAGCAAAGGAATGTATTTTTAAAAAACTTAGAAAAATCTGCTGAAAGTGAGCAGAGCTATGCATTATTACAAGTTTGCTAATGAACAGCTCCCAGTACTGCTCTAAACCTTTATATCAAATCTACTCAGGAATAGTCAGGTAACCCTCACTCAAAACTTCTTGGAAAATCTGTTTTACAGAAAATAGGCTGAAATAAAAGCTTTAGAAATTTTTCAGAATATGACATAATTTTCCCTTCCAACATATCCTACATCTAAGAATCTTGCACCAATTGCCTCAAATTTAACAACATTTCTGCAGCCTGAAAACTGTTCATAAAGCCTTTGAAATGGAAACTAAGTTTTCTGGAAGGGCAGTTTAGGTTAAAAGGCACAAAACTGGGTAATAAATAACAGAAAGCAGGAAGTTGGATAAAGGTGGAACAGCAAGGGTCTTAGACTTACTTGAAGACAGCACAAAGTGAGCATAAAATGCATGAAAATCTCAGCCTTTTACAGTCACTTTACATTTTCTGAAAATGTCAGCCTTTTACAGCCGCTTTACATTTTCTTTGCACTGTTGCAAAATAACTGATTTCTTACAGGACAATAGTAAGTTGAACTTATAAAAAATTACAGAAAACAACACTGGAAATTGGTCGGACCTAATTCACTTTCCATAATTCTGTTTTTTCGTCTGTTTTTTTTTTAATATTTGTTGAAACAGTTAAAAATCCCTTAGAGAAGGACTTAATTTTCAGAGGTTTTTGAACATTTAGACAACATACACTTCAATAATTCTGGAGCAGAACATTTTTGATCTTTTTATTGAGAAATAAAATGTAAATATTACATGATGTAAAAAAGACCTACATTGCAACTAAAGGCAGATTTTAAGAAAATGAAACTTTCAATAAATCTGAAACTAATTCAAATAATATTATAAAAACATGTTATGCAGATTCATAACTTACCATAAGACAGCAATTTTCTTATAATTTTATTTTCACTAGAAAAGTCTGACTGGTCAGACACTTAATATGCTAACAAACATGCAGAGGTGCACAGAGTTGGATTTACTATTTTTTTTTGATTCATACTTTCTAATTTTGTCAAGGACAGTGTACAGAGTGTGACTAATAAGTGTGCAATTGCACTCCCAGAAAAGTTACTGTGATGATGATCAGAGGGAAGGTTTCGGGAAGGTTTCGGGAAGGTTTCGGGAAGGTTTCGGGAAGGTTTCGGGAAGGTTTCGGGAAGGTTTTGGGAAGGTTTCGGGAAGGTTTTGGGAAGGTTTTGGGAAGGTTTTGGGAAGGTTTTGGGAAGGTTTTGGGAAGGTTTTGGGAAGGTTTTGGGAAAGTTTTGGAAAGGGAAGGTTTTGGGAAGGGAAGGGAAGGGAAGGTTTCGGGAAGGG
>JAHLSL010012532.1:0-42064 GCA_025920805.1 Petroica traversi
GGGGAAGGGGTCGCGGCGCTCATCCACCGGCACGGCGGGACCGAGGGGCGGCTGCGGCGGCGACTCCTTCCCCGGCCGGGTGCCGGAGACCCTGTGTGTGTATGTGGGCGCTGCTGTTCTAGGGTGAGTAATACCAGGGTTTCTGTAACATTTAATTGCTGCCCGCTCTCATGTGCTGGGTTTCTCTGTAGTTTCTGGTAACTAGAGCTTGTGTTTGCTTGTAACACAAGGGAGAAGTACGAAGTATGTTATTAAGTTCCCCTTATAAGAGAGCATTTCGATGCTCACCTTTTTGGTTAGGTAAGCGATTTGGTTTTGCTTTTGGGTTTCTTTTAAATGGAAGTTAATAGGTTCAGTTCCTTCCGCTTAATAGAGTCTTTAAAATGAAAATGTTAAGTGGGCCATATGTATCCCAAGAGTCACCTGGAGGGCGATCTGTGTGTTTGTTTTGTAGAATCCACAAACTGTCCTGGCAGAAAGATTGCCAAAATGTGTTTTTTCAGACTCTAAAATACCCTGATGTTTTGTTTCATGCTTGCATTTCCAGTTCTTATTAGAAGGAGACTTGCATTCTGCACTGCAAAACATTGCACTTCCGGAAGTGTAAGTGATATGTGCCTCTGCTGGCATTTCAGTGCCTGGAGATAGGTTATGGAAAGATCTAAACATAAAACTATCAGTTATTCTTTGTCTTTTCCACTGAAATTTAAGCTAAAAGGAAAGGAGCTGGACTGGGAGAGGATACTGCTCTTTTAGTTTTCAGGATAATTAATAGTGATTATAGCTGGACTCTTAAAAAGTCTCTTATTTTCTGCTGATTTATTAATCTAATAGCATGTACCTCAACATTTAAGTTCTGGGAAATGGAACATTCTTAATAGACTGAAGAATAATTTGATATGTTAATCTCTGATGTATATTTAAGTCCTTCAGTCTGTGCTTGCACGACAGTTTGTCAAATATTTTTTGTGGAAGCCTCCAAATGGTAGAAGCTTTAGGGATTGATAGTGCTAGTCATGTTTACCCTTTTTTCTTTTCTGTAAAAATAGCAGAATGTGATGTAGTGTTGCACAAAAAGATCCAAAAAGGCTTTCAGTCCACTGCATGAGAGGTCAACTGTGAGGTTAAATAAGCTGTGCTGGTGAATAGTGAATGTACACCTTCGCTGTTGCAAATTCCTTGGTCTCAGTCTTTGCTTTTTAGTGCTCTTTTGAATTTGAGGAAGGGAAAGATTACAGACATTCCAAAGTGAAGTATTTTGAGTTGTGTGTTATTTGACAATGTTGTAATAATGTTTTTGGTTTGTTTTTTTTTTTTTTTTGGACCTTAAGGAGAGAATCTTTAGCCATGAAAGTGAAAACTTGAATGTGTCCTAGCTGTGCATTCTTTGTAATCTTGTAATCTCTTGTCACCTGTGGTCACATACCCTTTAGATAAATAACCCAAAGACATAGTAGGCTATTGAAGGGAAGGGGTGGTGTGGGGAAGATGGGTAGGGGGAGATGTGTCTGTGAGGATAAGGCAGTGCTGGATAAAGGTGACCACGGAGGAACACAAGACTGGTTAATAAATGTAGTTAGAGACTGTGCAGTGGTCCATGTGTCTTCTCTATTTAGATTAACTTCCAGTTTCCATAAGAACAGTTGTGTTCTCAACCTCAGTTACTAAGTCATGAACTGACATCCATGTATCTACTTTTTCTGAGGGCTTACCCTGAAACAGAAGTGTTCCATCTAAGATGTGGTTTTTCTCCTGTTTAAATTTCCTGTGTATCTGACTTGGAAGAAGATAATTGCTGAGGCAAAAGATGTTGCTGTCTTAGAAACTGATATATGGCAGTCTCTGATATCAAAGGATACTGGAAATGCAGTGTTTTATGTAAAAAGTTGTTTAGGCACTGCATTTCAGCCAACTGACAACAGCATTATTTTTGCTGCAGTTTTACAACTGAAGAAGAAATAATTATATGAGAAAGATCTTGTAACTTTGTGATTAGATTTGGTTGCTTTGCCACCCTAACAGGTGCTGTAGGACGTAGTGGTTCTGGGAATGAGTGGCTTATAAGGTCTTCTAGACAGGGAACTCCCCACCCCCTTGAGAGTGCTTATAGCCAGCTTCCAGTAAACTTCTAGTGGCTCCAAGCTATTGAAATTACTTTGTGTCTAAATTGAAATCTGTTTTATGTGAACAAGGTAGTTTGGTAGTACAGTGGCAGCATTCTTGTGAACACATTGTAGCCTGCCTGCCTCAAACACACAATTACAGGACAACTGTGTTAAGCCTCCTTTCTGCTTTAAAAATAATTTTTATGAGGAACCAAGTAAATAGAATAGTTGGTATTATATATGTCCACTAAATGTTCTGCAAAATATTTTACGTTTTATAAATTGCTAGCTAGGGAAGAAATTGTTACGTTTTATTAGTCCATTGCAGTACTTAAAGTCAGCTCTCAGGAAAGTTATAAAAAGTTATTTTTAAGGCTTACTGTCTGCAAAATCTGAAATTGGTTATAGTCCTAGTGGATATAAATAAGCCACTTTATAGCAAATGTACCTTGCAGACCAGGGTGTTACTAAATCCTGTTTTGCTGCTCATCCTGTTTTTCTAACTATTGGGTCAGAATCAGCACCTAAAGCCTCAGGATTTATCAGTGGTTACAGCTGCTTGTTGAATCTCTTTGGTAGTTGTGCAACGCATCACCATCTGATTAGGTTTATAGTCTAGAGCCTTAGGGACTCTTTTCAGCAGGAAAAAAAATCTGAAATTCCCACAATAAAAACAGTATTGGATTGAAAGTAGGAACAAGTTGGAAAGAAATGTAGTATAGATTAAGAAATGCTGTCTTAGAATGAACCAGCGAGAGAATTAATTGCTTTTGCCCAGAGGGGAACTTAGTATTTACTAGTCATATTTTGTTTAGGATTTGGTTTGTCTCTATCAAAATATCAAGAACTTTTGGGACAATGGATTGGCAACACTGAAGTGTCCAGGCTTCACAGAGAGGGAATAATGGAGAAAGGTATGTTGAAGACATTAGATGACATAGACAGTTACTATAGAGAATTCAAAGTAAGCTATGCTGTAATCAGTTTGTAACAGAGAGGAGCCAAGAATGCAGAGAAGGTAGAACAAACAAGAGATGTAGAGTTGGTTGCATAGTAACTCTGCAGTTGTTACTTTAGTGGAATCGATGATGCTTATTTTGTGATACTGGCTCCTTAGTTGAAGTAATTGTAATGTACGTTGAATTCTTACCAGTAGAGTTCATGCATTGTATGTATGTATAATGTATTGTATTTTTCTCTATAATAGTATGTTTACTACATCATTTGATTCAAGAGTATGGGAATGTCTAGTGCAGTGGCCCACAAGGTTTGATTAAAAACTGGCATGTAAATACACTGTATGACCAAAAAAATACTTCAGTAAATTATGGAAAATGCTATTTTTGAAGGCTCTTTGCAACTGTGCTTAATAGGTGGTCAGCAGGGAGCAGCCATGCATCCAGGCCTTGGTACCTGTTTAATTTTACTCTTTTAAATACTAATTTAATAGCCTTCTGTACTACTGTAAGACCTGGTCTTTAACTCTGATCCTTGTTTCTGAGAGTCTGAGAATGCTCTGTGTTTAGCACCCACATACAGACAGGCAGAAATGTTTCCATCAACATTAAATAAATTGCAGTAAATGTGGAAGTCTTGCAAAAATGAAAGACTGAAGAAAATAAAAAGCTAACTATGTGTGGTACAGCCCTTCTCTTTCCTAGTATTCCCATTCAAGCCTGTCAGACAGTGCAGAGTAAAGGCAGTCTGTCATTTCAAGACGTAGCAGTGTAGTCCTGTTGGTATAACCTGGCAAGGCTTTTAACACAGAAGTAGTTATTACCAACAACACTTTGCTGGTAGTAGGATTTAGACCCCAAAATAAAAGAAATTATACAGGCAGGAAAACAGTGTTAATGTGACAGACATCTGCAGGCATGCTGTGTCAGTCACAAAACCCACACTTGATGGGTGAGGTCATGCAGTGGGAGATGTTTGAGTAGATGGACTGAAGGCCCTACTCAAAGCAAGGCTGGTAGCAGCTCATCATTAATCATCTGTCACTATTACTCTTGGACATCAAAGTAAGCAAAATCAGATACTGAATCCAAGAGACTGCCGTGTGGAAGAACTATTTTGGGATGACACCACTAACTCATTAAGTTCTTGCACACTAGAACACCTGAATGAATTTCACCTGTGTAGTGTAATGTGAAAATAAGCTTCATTCCAATCCTCAGAACACTTGTATTTTAAGAAATAACACTGCACACTCATAAAAGTGAGGTTTTTGAAAGGTCAGAATTCATATTGTCCAAATTAAGAGTTCATTGCAATGCCTCAGTGACTGGTCCAGTAGTCACAATTGGTAGCTCAGTCCACCTTGCCACAATTTGAATTCTCTGATTTTTAATAAATTTACATTTTTGAAGTTGTCACTGATTTGAAAATGAATGTGAAATTTGTTTTACATTAATACAGTTTATATATTGAAGTTCATGATACAGCATGGGCCTGTATAAGTGTGATTTATTAAAGCATCTTTCTTTACTGGTTCAGATTGCATATTTTTTGTTTGCTGCTGATTAGACCTTATGGCTTTGAGGTTCCAGTTCACTCCTATTCAGTGGGAGTAAGGTATATAATAAACAAGGAAAACTTAACCTAGAGAGAAAATACTGCACTCTGAGCTCCTTCTCTATACCGTCCAGTGTTGTCAATCCAAGTTTAAGGAGTAGATGCATTAGACTGTGTAAGAAATTGCTTTCATTTCAGCTAGTGCCATCCAAAATGTTAATAAATGGTTAAGATTGTAAGGAAGAAAAATATATCTACAGGTAACATTCATAATTAATTCCAGGTATTTTGCAACATCTCAGAGTTGGAAGAGACCCACTAATTTGAGATGTGTGAAATTCCAGTACTTGATTATTTTTCCCTGTTTAATGAAGACTGTAATAAGAACAATAATGAAAAGTTAAGATACTGATAAAGAACAAGAAGGCTGCTCATCTGAATTATTAATTTGGTTTGCATCAGTACTCATTTTGATTTCATGTATAGTGTAACACAAACGACTGTTTGTAAAAAAAAATAACTAAAGAAATACAGATGCATTTGTTTCAGAAATATTACAGAGAGTTAACTAAGTGTTCTTCCAGGTGCAGCATTCTTTCTGCAAAGAGCTTGTCTAAGGCTTTATAGTAACAGGTTTTATAATAACAATTAAACAGGAGCTGTTGCTGCTATTTGGACTTGGAGGAGTTAAATTCTAAATCTTAATTCAAGATATATCTCTGTCCTATTTCTCACATCTTGTTTTGATAATAATTTGGATCTTAAGCCATGATTTCAACTTTTTGCCTTTGTGGCACTGTTGACCTGTATATATTCCACATCTTAAATGTGTCTCTGCTTTGTTAAGAAATCCTGTTGCAGGCATTGCCAACTGGTTTTTCTTGTGTTGAGAGTGTGGGAAGTTATAATTTATAGATTGATGGTGTTGAAGAGGCCAGTAGCTGATCCACAAAATATTGTAGGAAAGCCTGTATGCATACATCCATGTAACCGTTTCCCTGTCAATCACTAATTTTGGGCATGTAGTTATTAGTTTCCTGATGGGCTTACAGTTAAAATTACACTTAAAGATTGTGTAGTGCAGCCACTCACAAAAATGCTGGAATTTCTCAGCTCTTCTTTGCCCAAGACCAGAGCGGGATATGAATTGTTTCAGTTTGGATTAATTCTGAAACCTTAGGAGGTCCTGATTTTTGAGAAACTTCTTTACTGTTGTGCCTCTTTAATGTTTTTTATTGGATCTTAATGAGAAAGTTGTTTCTTTTTAGGTAACTTTCCTTAGTACATGTTGAACTTTCATAGAAGAGCATCTTTTTCTAAAAGTTAAGTGAAAGTTAAGTTAAATCTGTTGTATTTGCAGACTTGCAAAAGTTGAATTTTATAGCTCTTGCAGTCAAAGCAGATAGAAGAATGAAGTAAGCTAAGAAAAATATTCTCTGCAAGATACATGAGTTAGAATTGAGACCATGTTTGTAACATGCAGAGTTTGTGACTTTCTTCAGACTGGAGTATTTTGAAGAGCATTGTAAAAGCAGTCTTAAGAGTGGTTTGGAAAATTCGAGAAAAACAGTCTGTTGTTTGAGGAGTGAAGTTTTGTAATCTTTCTAATAAAACTTACTACAATTTTAGTAGAGGAGACTTTTTTACAAATATGGGAGGAAATATGATTCTCTGAGGGAAAACTGAAACAATCTTGTAGCTAGGTACTGAGATTTCTCTTAAGATAGTATGAGCAATAAAACACAAGATGATAAAGTACTGAAATGGTGGTAATTCACCCAGTCAGAATTGCAGTTAGATGGTCAAGTGTTTGAAGGAGATATTTTTAGAAATGTCATTCCTGTTTTACAACAAACTAAGACCTGTTCATCATCTATGAACAACAGGAAAGGGTTTTAATAACACTAGCTTTTCCAGACTTTATATAGGACTCTGACTGCATGTGCATTAAGGTAAAAGAAGTAAACCCCTCAAGAAGAACAACAGTAAAATTAGCTTCTGGCTCTGTGGTGAACTGATGCTAATAGAAGTACTGCCACTGAATTGCAAGCTTGCAAATGACCAGCTGCAAAGAAAATGTTTTTGTTAGTTAGAGATAGTGAAGGTTTCTTAGGCTGTAGAAAACCATGCAACATCGAAAAGGTATTGGGTCACATACCTCTCACTGGAATTTAAAAGTTTGTGTGTACAGAAAGGAAAGCAGCTCACACTTTACATTGCAATGTGTGTAGAATTAAATCACTTAAATGTTGATAAAGGCACTAGATTTCACCCTAGACAGATTTCTACGGTAGTTTTTCTGTGGGGAGACTGGCCTTTAAAATAAACTGAGTTTGGTCTGTGACTGTTGCTGGAATGCCTTTAGCTTTTGATTCTGTGTCAGGTCATAGGAAGAGAGACACACTTGAGACCCATCTAGTGATGTGCAATGGTACACCATCCTTAATGGTGCCTTTTCCAAGAGTCTTTGTCTTTGGAGAATGATCTAAAAACTAATTTTTTGGTTGTTTATCAAAAGTTTTTGATAGCTGTTTCACTTGGTTCCCCAGATAGTCACAAATTAATGTTATGCTTGTTTCTGTGTTCTGAAATTGATCTATGATTTTAACATATGTTGCTTTGTGAAGAACTTGTTTTAGATAGCTTGTTCTCTTCAAACTTGGAACTTGAACACTTATATTCTTGTAAAGTCATTTAACGGGTTTGAGTTACCCTGTGCATTGTAAGAGCTGCAAGAATTGAAATGGGAGCAAAAAGCAATTTTTAAGTTTGATAACATTCCATTTAAAAATGCCTTCTGTGGTACTGCAGAAAAAGTGTGATCAGTATTTTAAGCAGGACAAGATGAAAACTGCCTTGCACTGGCATTTGATGTGAAAATTGTTAAATTGACATGAATATTAATAATTTCCTATTAATTTAATAAACTGAATGCCCTCTGTTTCTAGCCATTGCAAATTTAATGCCCTTAATATAGCCGTGAAATAGCCGTGAAAGTGTATCGTGTATCATATGATTGGCAAGCATATATTGAACTAAAAGACAATTCATTACCTGATTGGGTGTTTTAGGTCTATTAAATTAACTCTATCAATTTTTCAAATCATGTATCCCACAGTTTAGAATAAATGGCATCTAAAAATGGAGACGGATCCACCTAACAGTGTTTCAGCTTTTTGAGTGCTGTATTACTATGAAACATCAAGTCTATAACCACTTGTGTTCTTGAATCACCTATTCAAAAGGGTTTTGTGTATTTCAAAACCAGACTCATTCAGTGAGTCATGCATATGAGATTCTTGTTCCCTGAATAAAACAGAAAAAATATTATGATTTTAGGAGGAGAAATTTGCACTGCATAGGATATGAACAGAAGAAGACATTACCAGAACAAAGTATTGCTACGAAAGTAATACTCTTGCAATAATACTACAAAAAAAGTACTTGTGCATTTCTAAGTAGGTGGTAAAACAGATGGCAAAGACATAAAATGAATGAAGTAACTTACTTTGCCAAACCAGATATCACTAAAGAAATTTGCTGCAGCTGCATGATTCCTTAAAGGGATAAAAGGAAATTTTTGAAATGCAAAATCCAATGTGCTCATATTCCGTTAGGTTCCATTTGGCTGGTGTATTAATGCAGTCTGCCTGTGGGGAGAGAGAACGCTTGCCTGTATTTGTGAAGAGGAGACGGAGAACTTGGTGGTACCTGCTCCTTTGTGTCTCTTCTTAATGCCCTGCAATCAGTCCTGTGTGCTTGCATCATTTGTGCTGTGGCCTTTGATGTAAATGTGCTTGCACCTGCTGAAGCACTCATTTCCTGCATCTTTCATTGTTAGAAGCCGTTTTATTAGCATGAGATGTGAAGGATAATGTATTGCAGTACTCCTATTCTACTTTTGCAGAAACTTCATTCACCTAGGCACTGACTTGTTGAATAAGGCAGTGCCTGCCTCGAAAATGCTTTATTTGAAAGCTTAAACCTTTTTCTTTGTCAAGAATTTCATAGGAGTGTTACTCAAACAAGGCTCCTGTGTTCATTCTGTCTGTACTAATGCTTGAAAGAATTTAAGGGTGTTCACGAGAGTTTTCACCATAGTACTAATATGGCTGGCTAACAGGAAAAAGTAGTTGTTTTGAGCAGGATAAATTCCATGAGCTGTCAGCATCAGAACTTTTCTTGGTGTTGCAAGAGATGCTGCAAAACAACAAAGCTGCTTCTACCAGGCAGAGCTCTAACCTATAGAAGAGATGCTGTCTGCATTCCGTAAGAATATTGGGTGCAGCCTGCTGTGAGCCTGATGACTGTTTTGCTTTGCAAATACCATTTGTTTCAAGATTTCTCTGTCACAAGTTAACTTTTCTGCCTTTAGAGCTGGGAAACTGTCTGGGTGCAGTTTTGGATTTTGTCAGTGTGGATCTTGATTGTCATTCTTTCTGGCTGTAAAATGATCATGCAAACAGTTGTTGTTTTTCGAAAATGCACACCTGACATTCTGAACTTCTAAAAGACTAGGGTTTTTAACAATCACAAAGATATCTTTGAAGGCAAATGGCATCCTGGTCTGTATCAGCAATAGTGTGGCCAGCAGGACCAGGGAGGTCATTCTTCCCCTATACTCAGCACTAGTGAGGCTGCGCCTTGAGTACTGTGTCCATTTCTGGGCCTCTCAATTTAGGAAGGATGTTGAGATGCTTGAGTGCATCCAGAAGAGGGCAACAAGTCTGGAACACAAGTCCTGAGGTGACCTTATCACTCTCTACAACTTCCTGAAAGATGGCTGTAGTTAGATGGGGTTGTTGTCTATCTTCAGGCAGCGATAGACAGAATGAGAGGGCACAGTCTTAAGCTGAGCCAGGGGTAATATAGGTTGGATATTGGGGAAAAGTTTTTTACAGAAGGAGTGATAAAATTGTGGCATTGTCTGCCCAGGGAGGTGGTGGAGTCACTGTCCCTGGATGTGTTTAAAAAAAGATTGGACATGGCATTCAGTACCATGTTTTAGTGGAGGTTTTGGGGCATGGGTTGGACTCAGTGATCTTGAAGGTCTTTTCCAACCTAGTGATTCTGGGATTCTGTTAGACAAAAACCTATTTTTTTATCAAGTATGTCTTTTGGAAGCCACCTTCAGCTGTTTCTCAAAGAATTTGCTTCATCAAGCCAAGTCAGCATGCTTACATTTAAGTCTTCCTAAAATTTCTATAGTGTATATTAAAGTGTAAATATACAGAGGCAAAAAGGACACACTAATGTGGTTGAGATTACTTTTGAAATACTATTGACCAAAAAACCCTGAATTTTCGACCCTGAATATGCTGTGAATAAGTTTTGAATGCGGTGCTCTTGGGCTGTTTTTAAAAGTGCACTGCTGAAGCTCATGCTGCAAGCTATGGCATAGTGCCTTCAATGGAACTCCATTCTTGTTGCTTTCTAGAGCAGCTGGAAGCAGCAGCCCTGTGCAAGTGTCAGTCACACCTAGCTTATCATTAATCAAAAGTTAGCTTCCAGGTGTGCTTTCTTGTGCTTGAAACACAGAGTAAAAATGGCTATATCTCTATGCCGTAGGTGACACTATCTTAAATGTGTTCTTGAAATGCTTCACTTAGTTCTTAGTAGAATAGCAGTAGTTAAGAACTTGAGCTGTTGATTCTGCATTACTAAAATTCATCCTTGTAGACTATATGTTGACTATTACATTTTGGGGGGGATAGGTGTTGGGAGAGTATCTTTGTTTATATCAAATGCATCTCCCATGAATGTGATTGACTTCTGATTATGGATAACTGTTGTGGGAGGCTCTTGCACAGATGTCCACCGCATCTGTTTCAGCCTTTCATTAGTTTTGCTTATGGTAGAAAATCAGCTATAGTACCTGTTTTTCTGTCTTCCCTCTGAATCCATGCAAGTCCATGGATAGCTTTGACATGTAGTTGTAATTGTTCATTGTTCTATTGTGTCTGCTGTTACTGTTAATTTTCTCCTCATGGTGTATGATCCTAAATCAATAAAAAATGGATGCCTTCTGTTAATATGCTAGATTACAGATCTTCATATGAAAGAAGACCTGACCCTAATGCTTTGTGGTAAAGCACTTCAGCACCATCAACCTCAGAAAGCTAAGTTCACTCAATGATTAGGATAGACTGCAAGAGGGTACCAACCACATACTGAACTTGTAGAAGCAGGAACAGTATTCTAGACTCTGACACAAATGTGTGGTGCCTTAAATTTTAGCTTTTACATTTTCCAGATGAGAACTGCTTTAGTATATGACTGTAAAACTCCATAGCCTGTCAGCTACTGTTCTGTCATTTTATTCAGACAAAACCATTTCTCTCTAGGCCAGAAATCCAAGGACACCTTGTTTTTCCAAACCTCCAAAAATGTAAACAACCGAGAACAGCAGTGAGGGAGGGCAAAATGGAGAATGGGATTCCACTACCTGAAGCTGTAATTGGACAGTTAGCTTCTGATATGCAGATGGACCAAGCTTATATCTGTCAAAAAACCCCACGTTGGTCGTTCATCTTGGGTGGACTCTCTGCAAGACTGTTTTATTGCCTGAGGTGTACCCTGTGAAGACCTTTCAATAAATACCTACTTTATTCTTTCAAGTCTGTCTAGCTTCTGTTCTAGGTAGCCTTCTTCAGGCGTTGTGTGTATATTACCAAATTATTTTACAGTGTAACTTTAGTCTGTTGAATTATGGAACCAACTTTAACCTTGTGTTAAACCTTGGTGGTGGGCTTAAGTTAGCTGCTCTTTCCACTCATCTCTGGATCAGTCCAGATAAACTATTGCAAGTACCTAGAATTCTTCCCAATGTTTTGTAAGAGCTATCATATAACTTGAGAAAAGGGATAATCTTCAACAGGTGCTAGATTATGGTTGAGGAACCCTAGAACACTTGAATTGTTTTGCAGCAGTGTTTATAGGCTGGAAGTGTTGTAGTTTTGCTTTCCCCATGCTCAGCTATGTGTTGTTCTGGGCTGTGTGTTTGGTACCAGCAGACCTGTTTAGGTAGCTAATCTGTTCAAAAAACAGTATAGGTTAATTTTTTTGTCTAGAGCAATTTTTTAAGTGCTTTGCTGCCTAATAGTGGCAGACATCAGTGCTATTGGGAGAAAGGATATGGGAATATCAGGCAGACTTTGCAGGTTCAGTTTATATCAGCCTTGCAGACACACACAGTAGGGTTCAGGGGTTGTATGTTTTGTCAGCTGTTTATGTGGACAGGAATGTAGCTGCTTTGTTTTCTTTTCAGTACACTACAGGTTTGGAAACCTTAAGGGCTTGATTTTGTTCTAGACTGTTGTTCAGTTTGTCAGGGTTTTCATGTGCTGTTCCGTGTGGGTTTCAAGAAGTTTCCTTCTGGAAGCACTTCCCCAGAAATTGTCTTGCAGGATGCCCGTTTGGTAAGAAAATGCTGAAATGATGACTTAAAACATATGAAATATATATCTGTTCTCACTTCAGAAGGTGCTGTCTAATTCATGGGCATGCCCAGAAGTTGGCACTAAGGCTCTGTGGAGCCTCTGGGAGACTGCTGGAAGTCTGTGAACTTATTTCTTGTGTTTTAGTGACTTCTTGTTGGAGAGATCTCAATTCTTCTGATGATGTTTTAAGAGTATAAAGCTATGGGCATGGGGGAACCACTGTTCTTTATAACAACACAATGTAATTTAGGGAATGGATTGCCGTCTTACTGGGTGAAGAGTTCACTGGTTGACTTTCCCAGTTTAACTGCCTGGATATGGTTGTGATCTGAAGTACTTGTCTCAAGGAGCTAGGAAATGTAGGCCTTTTATCTGAGGAGATTTGCTTCTGCTGAGAGATAGAACTGAAGTCAGTCTTCAACCCTTTACTTTTTTTAATATATGTGTAGTCATTGTAGTAAATTTGTTTTGTGGGTGTGGGAGGCATAAGTACCTTCTAAGGTGTGCCCTAGAAAGCTTTGGAAAGAAGGATTCTTGTGAAACCTTGAATGTGATTTAACTGCTTGTTAAACTCATGGGAAGCTCCAAATCCTAATGCCTAGTTAAATGTCAAAGGATTATTTTCAGGACATAAGGAAATACTTGCCATGAAAGTTTCTAACTTGTTACAAGGCTGAGTTTCAGGAGATGTGTTTCATTATCTAAGGAGACTAGTCATTTCTAAGATAGGTTTGAACATTTGAGTTCATTCTTCTCTTTCTCTAGTCTACTATTTAAAGTTTGTAGATTATTTAACATTTGAAATATTTGTTCTACCTTAATAAAATACTGATGTTACTTCATGCAGAGTTGGATGGATGTTGTGTATTTAAACTGTAATAAAACACCAGTCAAACTCGATGACACAACAGTAATGCTGATCTAACTTCTAAAACTTCCTTAATATCTAGTTCCTAAAGCAGCTGGTATGTCCCATCCTGTGTCCTCAAGTATCCTGTCAGTTTCTGGGTCATGGTGTGTTTCTGCTGATCTGGTTTGAATGTTGTAATTGGAACCAGATGATGGGAGGGTTAGATTCTGCTTGCCTGGAGTTGTCTCCCTCCTTTTCCAGGAATGCTTTTGTTGCAGAAATATCTGAATCATTTGTGAGGCATCTTCCAGATATTTGGCACTTAGTATGCTAGTGCTGTTTTCAACAATACATTCTCAAGTAAACTTTTGCTCTTGTTAATTGAACTGAAACTATTGGACTCAATAAACAATGTAATGGTTGAATTTGTGATATTTTCATAATAGATAAGATTATATTGCTTCATGGTCCTGGGATTGTTGCCACTTCTCAAAATTCTTATTCCTGTGCTTTTTCTTAGAAAATTGAATTTGTAATTTGTAGGTCAGGTGAGGCAACAGTTTTGATTCACTTTGGGGAATTATGAAACTTTGGAGAATTTGTAAACTCACTTTAGAAAATACTGTCAAATAATTGCTATAAATTTTCACTTCAGCACTAAATAAATTGTGCATTGTGTTTCTAGATGTGATAGATTATACTAAGTGTAAAGTGCAGAGTACTACAGGCATTAATTTCTTCAAGTAGAAAGAAGTTATTTGTTTAGAGCAATATGAGTTTCCACTGCTAAATTTTCTTTAATTGTTCAATAAGTAATTGATGGTTTTGCCTCTCTGGAAGTATTTTGTCAAAGCATATTAACTAGTTCTTAATACTGTGCAGGCAGCTCACATACTGCAGTTAAATCATTCCTGTTCCTTCAAATGTATCAAGTTCTAGCTCTGTTAAACAAAGTAAAGGCGGGTGCTGTGATATATCAGCTACAGCTGTAATTGATGCTTGTTATATAAAACAGTCTTAAGGGAGAAAAGTTACTCATCATAAATTGAGTGGGTAATGAGGTTAATACGAGACAGTTTCAAATCTTTCTGTAATCTCTTAAAGGAAAGGAAACAAACTAAGATTCAGTGTTGATGTATTTGTTTTATGTAGGCTATAAAATTGACAATAAAAATTGTTTTGTAATCGGAGAAAGGCACCACTATCTCTACTTACTAACTAGAACCAACTAAGCTGACTGTACCAGCTATCTGTAAATACAAAGCTATGTTTAACTAGTCCCCTTCAAACAAATATCTGCAGCAAATCAAAGTCCTCCTGTTAAGGACAACTGCATATTCACAAGGCTTGCATTCAGCTTTATGCATAGTAGTGCTGAAGATGCCAGCTGAATTTGTGCCTGTAATGATGTGACTTTGGTGTAATGCTTTTCTTTTCCTCATCTGTTCTCATTTCCCTTGTATTTACGACACTCCAAGGAATTGAAATGAGTGGAATAGCTTCTTGACTTCTTTTGGTCAACTTCTCTAAGAAAATGAGGCAGATCACATGCTCTGTTCTTTGTAAGTTTTTTGGACTCTTGGCCAGTTTTGGGTACATTTTGACGGAGATGTAGGTGTCTTGGATATGATTGTTTCTATAAATTTTTTCAATATTTGGTGCTGGCTAAATATGGGGAAGTCTGTGCCTGTGATCCACAGTGTTCCCTGTGAAGGAAAGGAAGCAATCTAAATTGGGTGTTTGTTGCCCTCTTTGGATGGTACACAGCTGTTCTGTTGGCCACTTTTTTGCTCTCCTTTAGTGAACCTTGGATTATTGCTTTGGGGAGGGATGTAGAGGACAAATGGAATGCATATGTAAGCAAGCATGCTTTGATTGGTTTGAAGGAAGGTATTCTGTAAGAAAAAGCCAACTGGGAAACAGGGCAGCTTAAGAAGAGTCATCTCAGTTTAATCAGATGAGCAAGAAGAGTGAGGGAATAAAACCCATAGGTTTTTTTCATCCATAAGCACATTTTAATCTCAATTTATTTTGCTGAAATAGTAAATAGACTAATAAAATAGTAAAAAGACTAATAAAGAGATATCAAAATTCCTGCTTTTTGGGTTTTTTTTTCTTTCCTAACTTGTGTTTGCAAAGATTTCTCCCTGAAAATATTGTCCCTGAAGATGAAAACTACTTTTTATGCTGTCACCTGATTATCTGTCTTACTCTTCTGGATCTGGAGATAACCATTCTGTGTTTCAAGACTTTATGCGGAAGTTAACATGATACTTATTGTGTCCAAGTTGTGTTACAGAAACATTGGCCAGCTCTCTCCTGTAGTGGGTGGGGCTGCATGTTGTGTGTAAATCCATGGGGGACTAAAGGTAACATATTTTTTGGGCAGAGGATCTGTGCAGGCTGTGATGTATAAAACTTCGGAGAAGATAAGTATTGATACAGGTAGAAGCCAGTCACTCAAGACAAGCAAGAGATTTACAACTTCAGGTAGAAGTTCCTTGATGTGTTTAATAATGTAAAAATAACTTTTAAATTATTTAACTATATAATCTTCTTTCTAGACTGTTCGACAAGATGCTATCATTGATGTTAACATGAATTCCCACCCTTGCAGTTCTTAGTTAATCTAATTGCCTAGCCTGGCTCAAAAAAAAAAAAATAAAAAAATCCTAGCTCCCGCTGGAAGCCTGCCATTAAATGGAGCACAGAATCATGGGTGTGTTTATCTGCAAGCAGGCAATAAAACAGCTGTATGAGCTTTGAGAACTGCTTACTTCAGTGAGAGATTCATTTTGTGTCTTTGTCTGCTCAAATATGTTGGAAAAAGGCAGCTTTGTAGGAGTTCATCTGCAGTGGAGGTGAGGACTGATCTGTAGCATGGTGGTTAGACAATGCTCTTGCATTTCTTAGTGAAGACACTGCAGTACATTGCTGAGCCAGTTAAGCTTTTGCTTCCCTCCCAACTTCCTGAACTACATGAAGAACTGTTTAAGAATAAACTTCTGTGTATGTTAGCAGCTGAACTGATTTGATGGGATTTCCAATGGGTGTGGTAAAAAGCTAACCTGTATAAATGGATGATATAGCTATTGATAACAGCATGGTTGGCTCTTTGTGAACATCTTTCAGCTGTAGGAGATGTAAGATTTTACTGTAGGATAATTCTGTGTTTATCTTCTGACCCGCAAGTAATAATAAGCCCCCTGGTATGCTTAATAAGGAAGTATGTTTTTTTGAGCTTCATACAACAGGGTTCTTGCCATAGTCTCGGTCAGTTTTATCATAATTATAAAGTAGGACAGTTCAGTAACTAGATATGACCCAAATTAATATTTCTTATGAAAATAAGTCAGGCCGTGTAAATTACAGGCAAAAAGACTGCATGAGGCTTCATTTCAGGTGCTTTACTGTTAAAATTGGAATCTAGGTTCCTCTTTGTTTTTCAAAGCACTCAGAAACAGGTAGAATCGTGCCAATAGCTTAGCACTTATCACTTTCAAGGTCTGTCTTCTCTCTGGCACAGTATTTGCTCTGAAGCAGTCTCTTTGGATTAAGTGTTGTTTGCACAGTATCGTATTGTACTTGCATTGTTTGTAACTTACTTCTCTCTCTTTCCACATTGTCTACTATTCAGCAGGCCTGAGTTTTGCCAGCATTATATCTTTATCAGCTTATGAAGAACTTGGGAGTAAACTGACATCCCTGAGCCACCCTCCTACTACAAAATGTGTCATAGTGTTTATGACAAGCTTATCTTGAAGATTTGAAGTCTGTGGTTGTATAAAGTTTTGTTGTTTTCAGTGTCTTAATGGAATGTTGTTTCCTGGCAATTATTTGTCAGGATCAAATTGGAAATGGAAATGTGTTGGGTTTTTTATGGGTCAGCTGCTACAGAGTGTGCAAAAAGCGGCAACTTGTCTGTCACACTGGAACACTACTTGTTGAATTGCACGTTGAAGTAAAATATGATTTTTCAAATTGCTCAATCTACTTAAAGACTGGAGATAAATTTACAACAAATATTACAATTAAATACTGCCTCTGTGCATTGGAATATTTTCAGATTGTAGTATTGTTAGCCCAAACTCACCTGAGTGAGATTCTGCTGAGTTCATTTGGACTTGTTCCATTATTGAAGTACATACAGAAGAATAGTCTGTTTTCTTGCTCAGTATGTTTAGAGAAGGCCATATCCAGGTATATATTGTAATCTAAGCTTTCCAAACTGAGCTGTTGTCAGTTGATAATGGAATTCAGATGAATTTTTTCTTACTTGTCTGACATACATACCAAGAAGCATGACTTTCAGGATACGATTTTCCTTTTAAGAGAAAAATGTGCATAGACATAACAATGTAGTATGTTGAAAACATGCACATGGCTTGGAACTATTTTCATGTTCTCATACTCCTGCTTGAGTAAAAAGAAAGTAATGGTTCTTTTTAAGCCAAAACAGATGTTGAAGAAATGTGTGTTTGCTCTTTTCCATGTCCTTTTTAAAAGAACTTGTAGCATGCTATTAATTTTATTTCTCTACTATATCTCTGTCATGAGGATAGCACCTTACTTATGCTTATTTTGCTTAGATAATCTTTCCAGGGAAAATAATTTGGCTTAATTTTCAGTTGCATTTTCAGAATTCTTTGATGGCAGAATGAGTAGTGGTGCTGATTTGATCTCAAGAGGTTTTCACCTAGTTGTGAGTTAAGCTTGGTAGGCAGCTAAGTACCACTGCTTGCTCGCTCCTCCTGCCACTGGAGAGAAGAGGGTGAGAATCAAAAGGGTAAAAATAAGAAAACTTTTGGGTTGATATGATAACTACTTAAGTATTTTTAAAAAGGAAAACAAACCCAAGAAAAGTTATTGAAAGAAAATTTGTTCACTGCTAGGTTGACCAATGCCCAGCAGTTTCTGAGCAATGCCAGTGCTGCCAAACTTCAAACTTCTCTGCCAACTTTTATTGCTAAGCTATGGCATGGTAATATCCCTTTGGTCAGCTGGTCCAGCTATATCTCTCCAAGCTGCTTGCTGATCCCCAGCCTGATTGCTGGCATGGTAATGTGAGAACCTTGATGGCATGTATTTATTTATTTTACTTCCAGGAAGGATTGGCTTAATCTCCAATGAAGTTTTAGTCGTCATGATTTTATACCGCCTGCATTACTGCTAACAAAGCCTTAGTACATGGCCTCAACTAGGGATTTTGATACAAGTTTTAAGAAAGTTGTCGAACTTTGCATTCTGATTGTTTAAGCTGTACAGAAGGGTACATTCATTATGCAGTAGGACGTAATTTTAGTGTGACATTGCCAAATAATCATGACAGCTAAAGGTAACAAGGTAATCATGCTAAATTATTATGCTGTGTTATTATCTGGTAGTTATATAACTGAGCTGTGCTGCCCTGTAAATATGCTCTTTTTGAGTTCTCTAATTTTAAAAAATATAAGTTACGTTTGGCTTTTAATTGCTACCATAAATCTGTCTTGTATTTATATATGTAATGTAGATGTTATTGTCTCTTTTGGAGTTCAGACCTTGTTTTGACCTTAAATCTCTGGAGCAGAACACATTCTATGACTATACAGGGACTTTCCTGTTTTAAGAACTGTGCAAGCATTCACAAATAGAGTTTTATTACTATTGGGATAGGTATGGAATGAAACAAAAGTGTGGGGAAATAGAGCATGCGTGATTTTTTTTTAAAAAGTTAATGGAATTGTTACATTTTGTGCATGTGGACACATACATTAAACTACGTAAATGAGTTGTCAAAGAGCCTTTTGGTGTTGGTGAGATGCAGAGATTTGTGTTTAAACAAGCAGTCATGGGACTGAGACAACTACTCCAAATACACCAAATAACTACATTTGTAGGCAAATTGAATCTTTCCACTCTGTTTAAAGTAGATTGTTGTTTTGGTTTCTGACTTACTGAAACTGGGTATTTTTAGATTTTAAGTTTACTTGCTTTTCCTGTAGAAGTACTCTTGCTAATTCTTACTGCTATGTCTTAGTGTAATTTAAACTGGAAATCCCTTCAAAAGTCTGTTTTCTTCCCCTGCAACTGTCATACCGTGTTTTCTTATATGGTGTTAACTCACTGTGGCTTCCTTTATCAATTCTTATATAGTAAACTATCAAGAATTCTTGACACCTATTGTGCCAGAAAAAGAAAATACTACATACCAAAATGCTGTTTCCAAACAGTGAAAGATTTCTTTACTTAATTAAAAAAAAAAAGATGAGTTCAATATAACTTGTGGAATGGTTTCCAGTGAAAGAGCAGGTAGCTTTCAGTAAAGCTGAACTGAAATTAAGTCATTACACATGTAGGGATTTGAAAAAAGTAAATCTACTTTATCAGTTCATGAGAAGGAAAAAAAAAACTAATGAAGAAATGTTTTTCTTCTAGATATTTTCATTTGATACCTGTGAATTTTCTGCAATCCAAAGATGGCAGCAAATAAACCGAAAGGACAGAATTCGTTGGCTTTACACAAAGTCATCATGGTGGGAAGCGGTGGTGTAGGAAAATCTGCTTTAACACTACAGTTTATGTATGATGAGGTAAGAGGCTGTAGTAGAAATTCTCAGGAAGTGCCTGTTACATAGTGTTGTTTAAGCTACATTTGTAGCATTATTTTCTGAAAGGATCTAAATGTATGTGATGTGGGATGAAATTCAGCAGTTAAGTGGAACAAAAATATGTTTTACTGAGTTGCCCTCTAGAGGTACCTGTGAAGGTAAAATGTGGCCTTTTTCAAACTTCTCAGCTGTTAGATACTCTGCCATATTGCTGGAATATTTTTGCATTGCTCACTAGACCTATTAGAACTTGGTTCAAAGCTTCTTCACTGAGTTGAGTTGCATGACACCTGAAACAACCAATTTCTTCCATGTTTTTTGTGTTGCTGTTAAAGAGAGGAAAGAAAATCAGTTTCTCTTTTCCTTTTTTTCCAATGAAAGTCGTCCTTTGTTATTAAAAGTCAGAAGTTAAGCATTCAGTGTGCTTTAAAAGTTGATGCTAAATACATCTAAAGTCAGGACTACCTGATTTCATGATGGAACACAGACAGATGTTGTGCTTGAACCAGAAGAAGAGATTTGGATAGTGCACAGACAATGATGTTTTGAAATTATCTCTACATCTCCTTATAATGGCTGATGAAAGCAAAAACCTAAAAACTATTTGGGCTGATGAAGAGTCTGCTTTAAGTATGAGTCGAGTACTTCACAGAGCCTCAATGCATAATGCTAAGTTATTAGTTACGGTATCCATGTAATATGTTTGCTGTATCCTTATGTGCAAACAGAAGCAATTGGCTTGTACAGGCGTGGTTTTACATCATGAAGGGTTTTTTTTCTAGTTTGTTGAAGACTATGAGCCCACCAAAGCAGATAGCTACAGGAAAAAGGTGGTTCTGGATGGGGAAGAAGTCCAAATTGATATATTGGATACAGCAGGGCAGGAGGACTATGCTGCAATTAGAGACAACTACTTCCGAAGTGGAGAAGGTTTTCTTTGCGTCTTCTCTATTACAGAGCTGGAATCCTTTGCAGCGACTGCAGACTTCAGGTAAGTTACAAGGCAAGATAATAATTCTAATTGCACTGAGATGATTGAAAGTGATTTTTTGTGTGTTTTGTAATATCCTTTTGATGGTCCAGACTGGATGGCAGCTCCTGCTGTTGTCCCATAATGTTTTGAACAGATGCCTAACCAGGCCTTTGCTATCTGTACCATTTCAGATGTCTTAGCTGCTGTGTTTATGAGTACCAGAAAGGCTTTTGTCACAGAGCAGATATACAGCAACATTCAGAAGACAGCTGCCTCACCATGGTCTCAACCACAGACTGCATCATATAAAAACTCTTATGTAACAGAATATTACACAGGCAGCATTATATTATAGGTGTTTAATTTCAGTTGAGAGAGAAGACATTTAAATCACTCATTACTGTATTTTTAAAAAAAGACAAAATATATCAGAAAACAGTTTTACTAGTTCAAAGTGTAATGAAATAGGAAATGCCATAATGTTTGAAAGAAAATCAAGGAAACAAATATAAAAAGGAGTTATCTGCATCCTATTGAAATTAGTGTTCTCAGAGATACTGTCACAGTTCAACTTAATTAGCACTAAGTAACAGTGCTAATTACGTGTTTAATATCTCTAAGGGAGGAGGAAGAGGTATGGAGAGGGGAGAAAGTAAATTTTTCATCTTCTGGTGGTTTTTTAAAGTTTGTGTCTCTGTATGTCTGTGTTACTATATTTTGAGAGAGGGAGGAGCAGGCCTTTTTTGTTTGAAGGCTTATGCTGAGTACTGTTAATCATGAAGGATAGTTTAGTCTAGTTGAGCTCTCCTAGACCGCAAAATAATTTATTCAAATATGTTTAAAATCATGGTGGTGCTTCAAAGTACAAGATCTTTGCCCTTAGAAAAAGTCCTGCTTTCCAGTAAAGGTGAGAGATACATGATACAGGAAAAATGAATGAAAAAAATCCCTTCAAGTAAAGATATTAAAATTCTTCCCAATCCAGATATGAAAGTGAACTGTAGAAGACTAAATGCTAAAATGTAACTCAAAAATTTATTTTTCTGCTCTGTGTAAAAGTTATCTGTATCTCTTGAAGGTACAGTTAAAGTACCTTTGGCACTGTTGAGTAGTTTGAGGGCATACTACTATACTAGTTTGAAAGAAAACCAGTGGGAGATACCAAGTCAGAACTAAAATTTAATGGGAAAGTTAAGATAAAGGCAGTCATACAGTAACAGCGTTTTAAACTGACAGTCAGGATAGAACCTGACACTCCATCTGTCAAGGTGGTTGTAGCAGTCCAATTAAACAGTGACTGCAGTCCTGTTGGAGTGATAGATGTGGTTCTGTTGAAGTGGTGATACTGTAGGAGGGTAGGGTCTTCCTCTGAAGGTCCAGTGGTAACTGTGTTGGTCTTGTCCTCTGGGAATCCAGTTGGAAAGGCTGCCCTGGTGTTCCAAACTTCAGGTTATGTCTATGTAGGAATGCTTGGTTCCTCCCCCTGGGCGGAGCATCTCACAATGGGATGATATTTTATTAGTTATGCAGTGAGACTTGATGGCCCATTTATAGAAGATAGACCCCAGAGGGAGTTAATCAGGGATGAGTCATGGAAGAGATAAGGAACACTGCCCCACTTGATTTTAACAGCTTATAGAGATGGTGATAGAATACATACTTTTGGTTACATCTTACATTGTAAGCTACGACTACTACTTAAGAGCCAAATATTAACGAAAGGGACAAGATGAACTTGTATGTTTGTTTTCATGGAATTTTATTCTGCCGGAATGGCAGACCTTCAGCAGGAGAGCTTTGTACTGCAATTCAGTCAGGTTCCTTGTATGCTCCAAATGCTATTGCTCCAAATATTTTTTTTCAACAGAATACAGACCTGCAGTGACTATACTTTTAGTATACAAGGTAGTTTGTTAAAATTTGGTCTTGCATTGAGTAGAATTGGTCTGGGTCTGACAGTGGGGATTTTTTTTTAAGTTCTAGATTTCAAGCTGGTACATCATTAATTAGATATTTCTTATTTAGTCTTCAGAAGGGGCTCAAAGGAGAATATGAATACCGTCATTTGAATTGCTGTTAGATTAACTTTTTATATGGTGAAATTGTTAGGCATCTGTGGTGGTTTGACCTGGCATTTATCTCAGGTACCCACAAAAGCCCTTCTGTCTCTTCTATCCTCAGCTGGACAGGAAAGATAAAATACAATGAAAGGCTGGTGAATTAAGGACAGGAAGTGATCACTTACTGATTACCATCACAGGCAAAACAGACACAACTTGAGCAAAGGAATTGAATTTATTGCCAATCAAAATCAGAGCAGGATAATGAGGAGCAAAATTAGCCTTAAAAATGCCTTCCACTCAACCCCTTCCTCCTTCCTGGGCTCTTACCTTCTCCCATCCAGTGGCACAAAGAATGGGGGGTTATGTTCAGTTCATCACACAGTGTTCCTGCTGTTGCATCTTCCTCTGGGAGAAGAGTCCTTCCCTTGCTCCAGTAGGGAGTCCCTCCCATGGGAGACAGTTCTCCATTAACTTTTCCACTGAGTCCTTCCCACTAGCTGCAGCTCACTAACTGCTCCAGAATGGGTTCCTTTCCATGGGCTGCAGTCCTTCAGGAACAGACTGCTCCAGCATAGGTCCCCCACAGGGTCACAATTCCTGCCAGTAGACCTACCTTAGCATGGAACCCTCTCTTCAGGGGCTCACAGATCCCTGCCAGGACCATACCCCAGCATGGGTGTCCTCCATGGACTGCAGGGGAATCCCAGCTCTGGTGCCTGGAGCACTTGTCCCCCTTCTTCACTGACCTTAGTATCTATATAGTTATTCCTCTCACATATTCTGACTCCTTTCCTCTCTGAGTGCAATTGTACCTGTGCAGTATCACTTTAAAATAAGTTATCACAGAAGTGTTACTACCATTGGCGTGGCCTTGGCCAGCGGTGGGTCTGTCCCAGAGCAGGCTGGCAGACTCTGCCAGTAATGGACACTGGGGAAGCTTCTGGCAGCTTCTCACAGAAGCCACATTTATAGACCCACCACTAAAAAAAAGTCATATTAACCCAGTATAGCATTGCCTGGATAAATAGTGTTGAAAGCTACTAGTTTTTACCAGAAGCCTTACTTACGCAGGTACTGCCATGATGCACTGAGTTTTCTTCTGCCACCTTCCTGATCCCCTGGCTATACAAACTACTTTTGGATAGCTATAGACTCTGTTAAAACATTTGCACTGGTATTTGTTTGGAAGAGGAGATATGTTGCTTTTTAATTACACCTCATACATAAATGTGGTGTCACAGTCTGCCTCAAGTGCACAGTTTTAAAAAAATTTTGGGCTATGTGCAGTTTCTCAGCTCTGTGAGTAGGCGTCCTTCACAAGACTCCATGCTGTTCAGAGCTTTTGTAATGTGAGCATCCTGCCATATACCAAATCAAGGCCCTTTAGAATATCAAGTACTTTAATGTCTTCATCTTCCATCCCTTCAGCTTTAAATTTGATTTCACCTCAGCCATCAAAAGAAATTTAGTTCTCTGTGCTTTTTGTCAATCTTTCAGGAATTGCTCCATGATAAAGGGCTGCATTTCACAACTAACTTTATACTCCTTTTTTCATAGACAAAGTGCAGAATATCCTTCTTCTGAGACAACTCTTCTTCCTGATAGTATTAATGCATTCTCAATTAGAAGAAAACTTCCATTAGTTTTTTTTTAAATGTTGAAGACTTACATACCAAACTGTTTGTAGTATTGAGTTTTATTTATAGTTTTAAACCTTTAATCCTAGCAGTTAAAACAGTAAAATGGTCTGTCCTTAAAAATCTGATGCATATACAAACCTGTGTACACAGGTTTGTAATTAAATTAAGATCTCTGGAGAAACTGAACATAACTGACTTGAGAAAGATTCCTGAAAGGAAGAGATTTTCCCTTGATATGCTATGGACCATTTTATCAGCTTTAAAATAATACTTTTGTTAGGAAAGAATCAGCTGTAAAACTGAAGTTTGGATAGCTTAAAAATGGCCATCAAAAATAGTAATGTAAAGACAGAGGCAGATGCTCTCAAATAACTGTTAAAGGGAATGAATTAATAATAGACTTCTCACCTAAACCAATCCCGTTCTATTTTTTTCATTTCTTACTGATTCAGCGCCTTCCTTCCTGGAGCAGCAATTGTCTATCTCTGTCTTCATTCTGTTTAAAGTCATAATGAGGTTTAAGACTTTCCTGTTATATAAACTACATAAAAGGAATAAGTGGCTTTTCACTGTAAGATGTAAAAGTATTTAGTCTGAGTTCTTCTTTTTGTGTTCTAAGAATGGTACTCTAGGCAAAGCTTCATTTTATTTTCCTTTTTTTTTTTTCCCTTCTCCAGGGAGCAAATCTTAAGAGTAAAAGAAGATGAGAATGTTCCCTTTTTGCTAGTTGGAAACAAATCAGATTTGGAAGACAAAAGGCAAGTTTCTGTAGAGGAAGCAAAAAACAGAGCTGATCAGTGGAATGTTAATTATGTGGAAACTTCTGCAAAAACACGAGCTAATGTTGACAAGGTAATAACTGGCCTCTTAATCTGTCCATCCATTTTTATTTTATCTCTCTTTTTCATGGGTTGTACTCCTTATGTTCTTAATATTAGCAAGAATTTTGTGGATTTTGAATCAAGTACTTTTCTTCCTTAGCTTGCAAGGAGTATATGACTAGGTCCTTGTAGGACAGTGAACATGTTACACATAACATATTTATCCCATTCTAAACTATAAGGAATTGTTATAATCCAAGACATGATACAGACCTTTTAAAATTTTTTAGGTTAGCTCTTTTGGCCTAGACTTCATACTCCATTTTCTGAACTAGAGGAGAGTCTGCTTCTGAGCAGTGAAGAATACTTTCTGATCCTCAGTCAGAATAAAACGCTTTATAAAAGCAAATAAGGGAAGGGCCTTCCCTACCCTCATTTAACCATCTGCTTCTTTGTATGTTGTTTCGATGAAGAATAGATGAACTCAAAACGCTATGTAAAGCCCAGAAGTGCCTCATGAGTTTTCAGAGATAAAACCTGGTTCAGAAGCTCATAAGATAAAGAGAATATTTGTCTCCAAGAAAAGAAAATGCTACTTAGTTTTAAGTGCTTCAGCAAGAATATGAGGTCTTGCAATTCAGAATTACTGTTAGCCTTGTAGACTGTAAGAGTCACAGTTGCGTGGCAATAGAAATTAAGTAGGTTTAGTGCAATGTGCCAACCTTTCAGAGCTGTTGACAAAGTTGATCCCACATTGAATCACACATTTGAATTAGAAGGGACCTTAAGGATCATCTGGTTCCAACTGCCCTGCTATGGGCAAGGATACCAACCACTCAATCAGGTTGCTCAGGGCCCCATCCAACCAGGCCTTGAACACTTCCAGAGTGTTCCTTCTCTGGGCAGCCCTTTTCAGTGCCTCAATGCCCTCACAGAAAGAATTTTTTTACAAGTAATCATTTAAATCTATCCCGTTTTTGTTCTTGTTCCTGCAAGGGTCTTATCACAAGCTGCCCATGTAGGAAGATGCTTTCTGCCTTTTTTTTAATAAGCCTTCTTTAAGAACTGAAAGGCTGCAATAAGGTTTCTCTGGAGCATTTTCTTCTTCAGTATGAACAACCCCAGCTCTCTTAGCCTGCCTTTCTTAGCATGCTCCAGCCCACTGAACATCTTTATAGCCTCCTCTGGACCCACTCCAATAGGTCCATGTTTTTTCTAGTGCTGAGGACCCCAAACCTGGGCACAACACTGCAGGTGGATCTCACGAAAGCAGAGTAGAAGGGGACGATCACCTACCTGTTGGCCAATCCTCTCTTGCTGCAGCCCAGGATACTGTTGCCCGTCTGGGCTGTGAGCACACATTGCCAGGTTGTGTCCAGCTTTTCACCCATGAAAGCACCCCAAGTCCTTGTCCACGGGGCTGCTATCTACTAGTTCATCTCCAAATCTGGGCTGTCCTGATCCAGATGCTGCACCTTGCACTTGGTGAAAAATTCTCTCATGTAAATCCATATGTATGAGCTGTCAATTGCAGTATGAGAGCAGTAATGCAAATTCTCTTTTGCAATAACTTTAACTCAACTGTTGGTTGAGTCCTGTCAGTTATCTTACTGAAGAAACTCATTACTATGATGATTTACCCTACAAAACAACAGAATTCCTAAGTCAATCAAATACAGCAGAACTCATCTTCATTGTTGAATACAGCTGTGATTTTTTTGTTATAAAAACTTTAGTTTTGGTGTATAATTGCAGTTAACAGCCATCTATTACAGTTGTAAAACTTTCCAGCTCTTCAAATTCACTTCATTATTGTTTAGCAGCTAGGGAAAAGAGTGCATGTACTATATTTTCTAAAAAAGCTCTTGGATCAATAGCCTTTGCACGTACATGGTAAGCTACTAGAGAGCTCCAGGTTTCTTTTTGGAGCTGATGGCATAATGGATCCAGATTAGCATGTGTCATTACAGATTAAAGATTTGACAGGCCATAAATGAGGCCTTGCTGGCACAAGTGACTAGTGGGTATTCTTAGTTGCTTGATGCATATGAAATTTTGGAGTTTGCTACACAAACTTGAGAAAACACACCCAGCCTCTACTCATTTTGGCAAAGGTGACCCACTAAATATTTTCTCAGAATGTTATGTATCCCAGACATAAATACTCTTTTACAGTATCAATACTTAAGCAAGCTGACAGTTGCATCTTGTTATTAGCACAGATTTAAATACAAATCTGTGCTAATAACAATTAAAAATCTAAAGACAATCTCATTTCTTGATGGAAATGTTTAGTTCCATTGATTTCCTTCAGATTTCATGTGATAAAGGTTGATACTTTTCCTGCAGTCAATATGAGATTAATGTCATAAAAACCTACAGAGCTCTATAGAGGTGCTTTTCATCCCTTGCACTGTCCATATTTCACAGAAATGGATCAAGTCCCTTAACATAAATGTATTGCATAGATGTATTGTTCAAATTTCAAAGTATCACAGAATATTCTGAATCGGAAGGGACCCAAAAGGATCATTGGGTCAGACTCCTAGGTGATTGGCCTATATAGGGATCAAACCCATAACCTTGGTGTTACCAGCACCATGCTCTGACCAACTGAGCTCATCTCGGGGCTGAAAAAAGAAGCCTTGAGTACCTAGTATTTCCAGGGGGTCTCCCATTCAAGAACTAACTAGGCCTGATCCTGCATAGCTTCCAAGATCAGACGAGATTGGGCATTCTTGTGATAGGGTAGTAGGGTATCTACAGACTCCCCCCTGAGAGAGGTTTTAGAGTTGCTCAGCTGTTTTCCTACAGTAAAATTATAAAGATGTATATATGTTACATATGCTGTAATCTTCCATAAATCAAATCAAAATCTGCTGTTCAAATTAGTAAAGTAGCTTTAAGCACTCCAATCATAAAGCCTTAATTGTCTGTCAGTAGGATCTTTCTTACCTAAGTCAGTGGTGTATCTCCAACTTTGTCACATTTGTTTCCTACTAAACCATTTGATCAAAGTGAACTTCGTGTGTACTTTAAGATTGTATTATGGCAGCTGCAGCCGAGATTTCCCTTAAAGAAAATGCTGGGGGATTTTTTTCCCTAGCCACTTTGTGCTTAGACTTGCATCATGGAACATGTTACACAACATACCATACATACATTTTAGTGTATGCTACTGCTCCATTAATATGCTTCTAAAACTGGATGTTGCACTTCTTCAACCTTTGCAGTTCATCACTTAAAATACTCAGATAAACTGATTTTCTTAAGTTTCCTCAGTAATATGTACATACCACATCTGAAAATCTTGGCTGGTAATGAGACCCTTGTTTCAAATCTTGTTTAAAATCGCCTGACAGGATTCATGAGCAAATATCAGAAGACAGAGGAATATTATGGTGCCATGAAACAAGCGGGACTGCATCATATCAACCTGGCCTACAAAACCAGTGACAGATTTGTTGGATTAATATTTGTTTGTTCAAACTGGTTGCATGTAATTGATTCTATTCGAAACAACTGAAGTGGATGTCAGTGATAGCTTAAATTAACTCATGTCTGTGATTTGGTTTTGCATTTATCTTCTTACATGTTTTTCAGGTGTTTTTTGATTTAATGAGAGAAATTAGAGCCAGAAAAATGGAAGACAGCAAAGAAAAGAATGGGAAGAAGAAAAGAAAAAGTCTAGCTAAGAGGATCAGAGAAAGATGTTGCATTTTATAATCAAAAGCTTGGATTCCTTTCCTACCCTGACCATACTAATAAAATCCATAATTTATAAGCATGCCATTGAAGGCTGAAGTGACTGAAATTACCCTAACATGTTGGAAAATGTAATGTACCACTAAAAGCATGATTTGGAGCTGCACTGAAAGTCAATTTCACCAAAAACAAATTATGTGGCTTCAAGAGAAGCAAAGTTCAGTCCATTTCATAATTGCCTACCTTCACACATTTCTTCTGAATGTAGTGTTTCATAGGTAGTCTTTTCTTTAATAGTGAACAGAGGGACAAAGTATTACTTTGTGGGTAGTTATAAAGCATACTTTTTTATCACTGGTATATGTCAATTCATCTTGTCTTTTGTTGCCTTGAAAATTAAAATTGTGAACATGATACCTAACAAAGCAGTATGCAGCTGTTTTGCTGTGGAGTTATGCAAATTAGAAAAGAATAATGTATACGTGAACAGCTATGTTGAGAAAAACTGTATGTGGTTCTGCATTACCTGATTAACTTAGAAGAGCGTTGTAACCTTTTACATTGAAACATATGAAACGTATGAATATGCCTTAATTTTAAAACTCAAACATAGCAGGTTGCTTAATCAAGGGTGTATTTTCAACTCTGTTGCACAGAGACTGTCCCTGTGCATCAGTGCAAGACTGCCCTCTCTGTAGAGCAGTTCCATGGATGATTTCACTCACTAGCTGTCTGCTAGCAGTGTCAGTTCTTTAAATGTGTGCCATAGTCTGGTAATGTGAATAAAACAGAACATATTCTGTCATCTGTAACTTGGTAGACAATATGGTATCTTAAAACTAAAAGGTCAGAATACACATACGAGTGAAGCCTATGGCACATTTAAGGCTGGAATGGTCATTTAAAATTTAATGTGCTGGTACCTTGAAACTTCCCTTTTCTGCATAGATTTTTGTCTAGATGTTCCTTGGGTTTTAATTCCCTGGAATTGGGTGGAGTGGGGCTGATCTAGTAGCGCTTACGTGTTTTGAGTTAAGATGTTGTCTGGGAAATTCTGGTTAATTTCTTTTGTGTTCCTAATACATAGCTATGGGAACATGGTATGTAATGCTGAAGCTCTTTGCAGGTTTTGTACTGTTTAGTCTATGTTGATTTTCAAATGGGGTACAGTGTAGCTACTTTTTCTAGTTAATGTTGATATCAAACAATCAAACGTGCTTTGCAATACAGAAACCTTTAACATGCACATCCAAAATCTCCAAACAAAACATACTGCCTCAATTGCTTCAGATCAACAACAATACTAGCACATGGTTAATGTGCTGCATCTTAACTAAAAATATACTAGAATGTTTGAGGGTTTTGGACTCCTCTGGGGTGAGACTGACTAGATCAATTCCACAAACTGTTATACTTTTTATACATGTATAAGCCTATAACTGACAGTTTAAAATATGCTCAAGCAAACTAGGTAACAAATATTTAACTTTCATGATAACAGACATTTTAGGGACTCAAGTCTTAGGAGTTGTATTTGTCATGTTCAATATTTATCAGTAGGAATTTTGTATGTGCATTTAGTAGACTGCCAAGTGCAGAATAAAAGTTACTCATGTAACTGGCAAATATAAGCCAGTCTTCATCTTACCGTGTACTCATTTGGGTCTATTTAGCCAGGGAGTCTAACCACTAACATTGGGACTTTGCTTTGGAACCTGTATACTGGGAACTGAGGTGTTATGAAGCCACTGGACACATAAAACTTGTCTTGGCTGATGCCTTATCCTGTCCTTTTATTTGCTATTTGAGCCATTGAAAGATGAATAAACTTCCATTTTTCTAAAATACTTGTGCAGTGTTAATTGATAACTGTATTATTCATAAACATCGGTATAGCTGATGCCACTTGCCAAGCAGTTAAACCTAAGTACTCTAGAAGACTTGTTTGTGTGCATGAAGAAAATTGTGCATTAAACCAAATTAGTCTGATAAAAAGCCACTTTTTAAAAGCTGAGACTATGAATGTGCTACCTTTTGTCCATAGGTAATTTGCTTAGTTGCTACAAGATTACCTAAAAATGGGCAACAAACTTGTATGCTTGTTCCAGAATTACTTTTCTGTAAGAATGGAAAGTGAGATTTAAAAAACAAGCAAACAACAACAGCAACAAGTAAAAACCCCAAACCAAAAAAAAAAAGGACAACCTACGTAAGTTTTAATGCAATAAAAATGCATTTTTAGTAATTTTCTTTTGGCACACTCTAGGAGAACCTAAGTGTGTTTCCTCAATCTGCAGGCAATATAGCATCATGTATTACAGGATTCGGGTGTATCTTGAGAGAGTCATCCACAGTGAGTGTTACATTTGCATCATAGAGGAATGTTCTGTTTAACCTACTTGAGTGTCTGAAATTCCTAAGTCTAGCTGCTCAGCATGCTTCTGTGCCTGAGGGCACTTTTTATCCCATATTTCTTCAAGAAGCCAAGATCAAAGCCTTCCATGGTAGTTCCCTCCAAGCTAGGCTAATTCTGGCAGTATTATTGCTCCCTTTTGTGAAATGTAATGTATGATAAAACTGCAGACCAGAGAAAGATGCCTTAATTTGTAAAAAGCTATAAAGTTGAGTCTTCTGTTATGTATGAAACCAATGTTAAATTTTTATGCTAACTTTATTTTATTCTGTAGCTTTTTGTAGCTTTAAAAAGTCAATTGACTTTAAAAATGTTGGCTAAGAAATCTGTGGTGTATTTGGTAATTTCTATAGCCTCCTGCTGAATATACAGTAGTTTAACAATAGTGCTGTCTAGCAGTTTTCTTTGACTATCCTGCAACAGCCTGATGGTGTGCAGAAAGTCGTTTCCCATTCATAGAGACCTTGTTGACATCACAGTAGCATGCAGAATGATCTTTCTGGCAATTTGAGTGGCAATCAAAATGCAATAAAATACACTCCATGTCTGAGACTTGTGCTCACTATATTCATAGGTAGGAGCCAAATATTTTATCTCTTTATATGTGAAATGGGCTTGCTGAAAATCCTGGGTTCTATTTTGGGACACCAGGGTTCACAGTGCCCCTATGAAACTACAGAATCAGAATATTCTGAGTTGGAAAGGACTCACAAGGATCATGATTCCAACTCCTGGCCCTGCACAGGACATCCCAAGTCACACCAAGTGCCTGAGAGCATTGTCCATTGTCCAAACACTTCTTGAACTCTGATAAGCTTGGTGCTTTGACCACTTCCCTGGGGAGCCTGTTCCAGTGCCCAACCACCCTCTGCGTGAAGAACCTTTTTCTAATATCCAATCTGCACCTCCCTGACACAACTTCATGTTGTTTCCTCGGGTCCTGTAAATGATCATGAGAGAAGAACCCGTACCTCTCCTCTGCTTTCCCTCATGAGGATGTTGAAGAGTGTAATGAGGTCTTCCTTCAGAGGGGAGGTGCCCTCTACTTGATTATAATTTAATGCAAATTGTGGAGCAGCAGAGCAATGGATGGTATCACATGGGTGCATACAATCCATTTAGCTGTGTCAGAACTGGATCAGAAGGTAAGGCTGAGACTGACAACTGAGAATTTAGGAAAAACGAATAGCACTCCTTAATTTCTAAACTTTCTCATTGCTGTTAGATGTGTTGGCTCTTACATCCATGTGGATGCACAGTCAGTCATGTGCATAAATGCTGCTTTCCAAATTCACTCCTACCAATATTTTGCTGTAATTAATTTAAATAAATGGTTATGTTTTTAGGAACTGAATAATGAGAGAAACTTCTTGCATATTTTTGTGGTAACTTCAGCTTGTTATTAAAATTAAGTGGTAGAAAATGTGCCAGTGTTGCTATTACTGGAACACAAGTTAATCTTTGATCTAAATACATTGACCAGGCTGGAATATTTTGGATGAAGCTTCATTGTCAAAGAAATGCTGAAATGCATATCACTTCAGATCTGCCAAAGGTTGGACATATGCTAAGACTTGTCTCATTTTTGAAAGACCCTGAGTAGATCTAACCATCTGTTTAACTACTACAATCCATTTTGGATATAATTTTGTTTGTGTGTGCTAAGGTATTTCCTTTTTTTCAGCTTGTCCTGGGCAACCCAAAATATGTGTATTGTATTCCATTTTTCCTTGACATCAATCCATGCAGTTTGTGTTAATATCCCTTTAAGACCTGGGGGCCAGAATTGGACCTGGATTGTTTTACCCTGGATGGGCATGTTCTGGCAGGGGTGGGAGGTTCAAGGGATCCCTTTAAGAGATAGGGAACAGGCACACAGAGTCCTCTTTCTTATTTCTTCCTGAGATGGGGAAGAGATGAGAAGAGGCCAGGGAAGTTACCTGGCATAGGTCTCCAAGAAATTGCAGTTTTTTCAGTCCAAAATTGTTTCAGAGAGAATTTTACAATGCACAGCCACAAGTCCGGGCTGGAGCTGTTGGGGCCAGGCCTGGGGTTTTGGTGCCCAGCAAGTTGGTTTTCTTTCCTCACAAAGCAGCAGTAACTCTGAACTGCAGTGCCCAAACCAACTGGGTCTGGCCGAGCAAAAAGAAGCAGAGAAACTGACAATGCCATTTGGGAGCTGCTCCAGGCAGTGCCAGTCCCAGGGACCTGACACTGCAGGGGAAAGGCTGAGTCAACTGGGGCTTCTCTTCCATCTTGCCATTGTCCCCTAGGCCATGCAATCTTCTTTGGAGGCCACCATATTGGGATGGGGCTTCACCATCTCGTCTTCTTTGCACCTGGGGTAGCCACCTGGGTTTAGTACCTTTGTACCTTGTTTTTATTACTGTTATCTTGTTTGTGGCTATTTTATTTTTTATTAAACTGTTATTATTTCATTTATACCTTCTCACATTTGTCTCTCCTTATTGGTGAAAGACAAGTGGTTAAAACTAAATGGGAGGTAGCTCATTTCTCAGGCTCCACCCCATAATTCATCTTAAACTAAGGCATGCTGTACAGAATCTTGATTTAGAAATACATATTGGTTCACGTAATGAAATTGGCAGCAATTACATTTTTTGTAGTCTGTTTCTATTTGATTTGGCCATATTTATTGCAGAAGAGCAAAGAGAGGAGGGGAGAAGCTGATTTCTGCATCACCTGAGGGCAAGTGGCAGCTGTGGAAGCACAGGGTGGGCAAAGGGAGAAATCAGGAAATGTCCTGTACTCAGATGAAAGCTCAGTGAGTCTTTGCAATGTTTTGGGAGGTAAGACGATGATCAGGAACTAAAACTGTGCACACCAGGGAGGGGTGCAAAGCACCGGCATGCTCCTGGTGCCAAAAGAAAGGTGGGACAAACAGCCAGGGAGGCCCACGAGGCTGACAGAGCCAAACTGAAAACCAGATCCATGCCTTCTCTTTGTTTCCTCTTTCTGGCAGCATCAGTACTGATTTTCAAGTATTTTCTTGCTATCTGAGCAACAGGTAAGGTAGCACCTGCAGCAGTGTTGGACCTACATTTGCTCTACTCCTCTATTGTCCTCTTCACAGACCTCCCTCTCATTCCTCTCTGAAAGGGAATAGGCAATAAACGGTTACAGAGTGTGAGCCACTGATCTGGTTAATGTTGCTTCCCGTGCTTGTGCTGTGAGCATAAAGAGGTTGAAGGCAGGTAGGAAGAAGCTTCATCCACAGGCCCACTGCAGCCATGACCACAGTTGTGACAGTAGTCTTGCACTCTTGCCATGGAAAGTTTGAAGGAGGATCTGGGATCTTGAGGTAGCACAGTGTTATTTTTCTCCCTGTGCTTCTTATGGGGTGCCAATTTTCCATCCTTTGTTCTTGATTGATGCTGTGACAGCTTACTATTTGTCAGTATCCTAGGCACAAAGAAGAGGATCTGGTAAGATTGAGCTTGTGCTTCATGGATGCCCTGGCTAAGAGTGGAAGTATGACAATAGTCAGCAGTTTAAATGGTACATTTTAGACACTGGATGAGCTATTGAAAGTAATGACTTGAGGTCTACCTTCAACTGAACTCAGCATGCTTGGTATGGTTCTGTTAGAGTTATTTTTGCTTTTTGCTTCTTCTGTGAAGGAAAACTTAGTAGATATGTTTTTTTCATTTTTTCAGTGCAACAAAGCAGACCTGTTAGCTAAAATGCTGCCAGTTAAATATTAGTCGTCTCGAAAGAATTAGTCTAAAACAGTAATCCTTCTGTTTTATTTGATAACTGCCAAAATGCCTACTTAAATAGAAGGGGAAAGTGTCAGAAGAGGGGTTAAAAATAATGTTCTGTATCTACGGCTAGCACTTTGCTGTGGGTGGTTGTAACTCCTGTGAGTGTCAGAGCTGGCTTGAGGAGGTAGGTGCTAGACAGTGTGTAGTTGAGGAGCACATCCTTATAGGAGCATCAGATTAAGGGCTTGATCTTTTAGCCTTGATAATGTCAGAGGTGGGGGGGTTGTCCCGTGGAAAACCAGCAAAACTGGATAAACGCAGCAAAATTTTAAAAAACACTTTTTGCAAATTTGTGCAGATGGTTGCATTATCCACAGCTCTTCCCTCCCTCAGAAGGTACATGCCTTCTTCCCACAGTGACAGAGCCGATGCCTTGACTAGGAGATGGTTATGGGTATTCAGTGCCTTCTGCTAGTCCAGAGCAGGGAAGAAATGTCATCAGAGGGAATGCTCCATGTGTACTTGTCTCCAATTTCTTGACATTGTGGCCTTTCAAAAGTTTCACAAATAGGACTAGTGGACCACCAGAAGAAACACACAGAAATTAAAAGAAAGAAAAATAAAACACTGAGAAAAGACCCTTTTGTTTCAGTAGACATCAGATGTGGGAACCCAGGAGTGACAGAGATTCAGCCAGGAATCTACAAGGGTAGAGCCAAAAAGCACTGATAAACATACAAAGGCAGGAATAGGCATGACTTGGTTCCCCTTTCCCTGGGAAACAGAGTCTACAAGGAATTGTTTATGGCCTGGAAGAGAGAGCTAGTGCTGACATCAATGATAACTTGCTCTGGTGCCTCATCGCCATGGGGAGTAATGCCCTTAGAGACCCAAGCACGTGCACAAAAGACTGCCTTGGTGCCAAGTGGCAGAATTTGCTGGGGAGGGGGAGGGCCTGGGGAGCTGTCACAGAGTTCTTTCTAAACCCTGCACAGCACCATCCCTGGCCATCCCTTGCCATTGAGTATTGACTTAGAACGGTGTTGAGAGCTGGGAAAGATAGGCAGGGTAGACTGGTACCGCCACTTTTGGGGCCCACGCAGGAAGTTTGGGAAGCTTCTTCTCCCCAGATGTGAGCCACAAGGACCACCTTGTAGAGCATGAACAGCAGTACCTAGCCAAATGGCCCAAACGAGCCCTGACAACAGGCCATGGCTCAGTACTGCAGAGGAAGGTAAAAAAAAACCACCTGAGGACACTTGGTAATCCACCATGGAGGAAAAAAAAACATTCTTACCCAAGTTGCAGGGCTTGAGAGGCCATCTTCATGGGGCATGAGCAGCAGGCAGCAACCCAGCCAAAAGAGACTGAAGAAGTCCTAAGCAGGGATCAGTCTCCGTGCAGCAGAGGAAGGTAAAATTATCCGACATACCATCATCAATCTGTCTGGAGAAAATTCCTTCCTGACCTTAGTGCTGGCAACCAGCTATTCCCTGAGTGAGACCTTTCACCTCCTTGTCACCTAGGGTGTCCAAGCCATATGCTGACTCAACACAGAGGCATCTCAGGCACCTGTGGGAGATGCCCCCAGCCTAATGGACTTTGGAGATAACATTCCTTTTCGTGTCTTGCTGGACATCAGTGGGTGCTCCAAAGCACTGGAATCCCTTACATCTCTGCACTCTGCATGTTAGAGCTGCTGCCCCATCTCTGCAGGGCATGAGAACAGAAAGCTCTGCAGTGCTCTTCCTGAAGGGATCCCCTTGGTCTTGCCAGTGGTCTCCAGCTGAGAGCCTTGGGCACCTCTGCATGTTCTAGATCTGCACTGCCAACAGCCCCATTCAACCCCCTACCCCCTTCCCTTCCCTTCCCTTCCCTTCCCTTCCCTTCCCTTCCCTTCCCTTCCCGAAACCTTCCCTTCCCTTCCCGAAACCTTCCCGAAACCTTCCCGAAACCTTCCTGAAACCTTCCCGAAACCTTCCCGAAACCTTCCCTTCCCTTCCCGAAACCTTCCCTTCCCTTCCCGAAACCTTCCCGAAACCTTCCCGAAACCTTCCCTTCCTGAAACCTTCCCTTCCCTCCAGTTTGCCATCCACAGTGGGGTGTGAGAGGAGAGGGAAAGACACCAGGAGAATGGGGAGAAAGCAACCCTCAGAAACTGTGTCAAAGAAACAACTATTTATTTCCTTCTACTATCAAGGGTTCTTGGGTTGCGCAGCCGCCGGCGGGACGTTCTCTTGGGAGGCTGAGGAGAGTCCTGAGGGGCTGAGGCCTTCCTCTTTGGGGGGCGCCGAGGCCCCCCGGGCACAGCGTCCTTGTCCCGGCCAGGAGCGGGAGAGCTGCGGGGGCAGCCCTGGCCAGAGGGGCCGCCCACAGCGATTGCCCCGCCCGGCTCCTCCTGGGGCTGCTCCCGCTCTGCCGGGACAGGCGCCGACGGAGAATGGCCCGGCCCCCTGCTCACGGTGGCTTCTAATATTCCAACGTTCGCTTCCACACTGGACACTACAGGGCTGCAGGAAGAGGCCAGGATGGGGGTGGGACACCCCTGGCGGGAGGTAGAGGGGCCTTGGATGGCTGTGGGACCCTCCCCCTGCTCCTGCTCCTGCTCCTCCTCCTGCTCCACCTGCTCCTCCTCCTCCTCCTCCTCAGCATGGGAGGTCAGGAGGTTCATTTGCTGCAGGATCGCATCACTGCACCTGTCAGCGGCAATGTCGATAAGCCGGTGCACAAATTCCACCGTTTGCTCCTCCAGTATGGGGTGCAGCTCCCGGACCAAGGCCTCCTCACTCAGCCCGTAGCGGCACAAATTGGCTATGATGGCGTTCTGTGCCAGAGCCACCTCCCACCAGCGGGTCCTGAGCACCTCTGACAGTTCCTGGTTCAGCCAAGGCAGCAGGGGCTCGAGGATTTCTGAGCAGTCCTGGAAAAAGCCTGCCCAGACCTCAGGTGGGTAGCCAGCTATAAAAGTCCTGGGCATCTGCTGCACAGGCCCCTGTTCATTCTGGTGGCCAGCAGCTGATGAGTCCGAGGGGCTTGGAAGAACTATCTCCAGAAAGTCTTCCTCTGATCGAACAGAGTAAATGATGCTGTTGATAGTCTGTCTGCACAGGGGGCACGATGGTTTCCTCTTGGCCCAACGCACAATGCAGCCCAGGCAGAACAGGTGAACACAGGGTGTTACAGAAGCGATTTCACCTTGAATGTCACGGCAGATGGGGCAGTTCCACTCTGCCTCCGTGGCCATGTTTTCGTGTTGCAGCAGAGCTGGGGACAGCAGCTGCTCCCTCTTGCTGATGTGACACGCTGCAAAATGGTCACTTGCTATCCCAGGGAGGTGGGTGGATTGAAGAAATGCCCAGGCCCCTCAGGAAGGAACACACTCACAGCTCCCCAGATGCCATCTCTCACCCAAGGGCCACCCCATGGGCATGTTTCCTGCACTGTTCACCTGTGCTGCTGCAGGCACCACCCACAGTACTTGGTTCCTTGAACCAGGTAGGGCTAAGGAAACAGACAATATCTCGTGAATGAGAACCGAAAGTTGCTGACAGCAGCTCCCAACAACCTCGCAGGCTTCCAGTCCTCCCAGGCATGCTTGCCAGGAGTCCAGGTGCAAGCGAGTCTGAGCCAGGCTCTGCCTGTGCCCAAACATAAGCAGTGAGGGATGTGAGGTCACAGTGCATTGCTCACTGAGGTTACCATCCATGGAGTCTGTGGACCGTTGACGTCAGTCTGCTGTTCTATACTGGCAACCTTGACTGCCTTCGAAATCTGCCATAGCAGGCCTTTCTCCCCTGCATCACACAGCACCAGGAGAAAAAATGGGGTATGTGCGCCATGCTGTGCCATCATTCATTCATGCCTCTAGCTTTTTTAATAATTTTGAGTCATTAGTCCAAGCAATTCTACTTTAGAAGCGCATTATCTGCTAGTTTTACATTTTTGTGACAGGAGGGTGCTGCGTACATCAGGTACATAGGTTGGCCTATTTAAATCTTGTGGGATGACAGCCCATCTTCTCTATTCGCAATGCTGCTTGCCTACACCACTCGGAGAGGCAAACACATCCTAGGTTTCATGCCAGTCTCTGCACAAGCTTCTTGCCAGGTTGTTTTTAAATTCAGATTTTTTTTCTTCTTTACAATCCCATTGGACTGGGGTTGATGGGCACAATGGTGTGGTCATTAGCTCAGTGACCGTTAAAAGCTCTCATCCCATTCAAAAGTAAAGCTGAAAATGGATAGACAACTGAAAAATAAGCATCAAGCACAATTTTGGGCAAACCAGTCAAAAAATGTGGAGAAAATTTATACTGTCATTGAGCTTCAATCTCTCTCCCTTGTGGTAGTGCTTGCCACAAACTGGGCCATCCAAGCAAGGGCAGGTCTGTTATTCTTGCTGTGCTTCCCAAGCTGCTTTGCGTGCAGCTTTCAGGGAACTGTAAATCGCTCCAGCCAGGCTAGTGGCAAGGCATTTTCTGCCTCCTTGGGATGTTTTAATAAAACTAGTGGGAAGAGAGCAAGTGAATTACAGCTTGAAACCAGCCTGGGAGAGAAGGGGATTTTTAGAAGAGTTTTCCTGCCTCATCTTTAGCATCTTCTCAGGAATGTCTTCCAGGGAAAAAGCCCTAGGCACAGCACAGGATCATCCCTACCTTCTTGAACTCAAAAAATACATAATCTCAATAAGTGCCAACTGAGTAGGAGTTTAGTTCATGTTCAGTGTGAAGCGAAACTTCTAAAAGCCAAGTTCCTGCTACCTTGATGAATAAGCCCAGTATCCCAGGTTCTCTGTTGGGGGAAGGCAGATGTGTGTGTTGGTCTGAACTTTTTCTTGGCTCTTTCCCTGCACTGACCTCCTTCAGTGCTGAGGGCAGCACCAAACTTTCCTAGGCTGTTGTCATTTTTAAGGGCAGGATCTTTTAAGAATTCCTAGAGGAGTTTTGGTTTATTATGAGAGGGAAAGGTTAAAAAAACAACCAATCATCTATCTCTTTGGATCAGGGACTTAACTTGAGTATCCTTGGAGGCTCTATCTATTGTGCCAGAGGCATTTGGCCTGGGTGACCCTGGGTTGTCCTGTCTAGCTGTCTCTGGTTAACAAGGAGGATGGGATATGGTTCTCTAAGGAGATTTGTGTTTTCACTGGATCAGTTAATTACAGAGCCCATTTTCAGCATGGCCAATCAGTCGCACTGGGGTCAAGAAGGAACTTCCCCAGGACAGACTGGCACTAGTTCCAGGAGAGTTTTGCTTTTCTATGCAGCACTGAGCATGACCACTGCTCAGTACTCCTTCAGTCCCTTTTGGCTCTGTTGCTGCCTGCTGCTTGTGCTCCACGAAGATGTCCTGTCATGCCCTGCAGCTGTGGGCAGGAAGCTTTCCAGACTCCCAGGCTGGGCCCCAAGGCAAGCACTGGGAGTCGCTTCTTGTCCTCCTGTAGCACTGAGCACAGCCCCTTGTCAGGGCTCCTCTGGGTCCCTGTGACTCCATTCTTGCCTGATGCCCTCCCACCTCCAAGGCACCACTCGTGCCCTAGCTCCCTCTGGCTCTCTTGCCCATTGCAAGTTTGGAATTGGGGTGAGCTCTGCTCTTCCCTTGGCTCCATTTCCCATGGAGTTCTTGCATCCATCCAGAGCTGCCATTTTTCAGTTCTCCTGCCTGCAGCACAAGCACAGGACAGATATGAGAATGCTTTTCATGCATCCCTGGCCTGGGAACACAGCAATGAAGCAAATCTTGGAAGGCAAGAAGTGTGTTTGTCATTGATACATGTTACCCTTTAGAACATGCCCATGGTAGTATACACCGGTTGTGTTATTGCTCCTCATTTTCATTCTTCATGTTCTCACCCTTCAGGAAACAGGACCTGCTGGGCCTATATTCCTGCTGCTGCATTCCGTAGCTCTGACACCTGCCTTTGCCATATTATGAAGAATTTTTCAATCTAAACTAAGAATACAGCAGCCTGCTCCTGGCTACATATGCACATTGTGGTAATGGTTGTGAGCATCAACTCTGAAACTGATTCAGAAAAACAAAAATCAAAAAATATCCTATTTCCAGTTGTAACCTGTGTGTCATGTATTCTAGAATGTATTTTTGGATCAGAAACTCCCTTGAACTTCACACAAATAACAGTTTCACCATTATTTGACTCAAGGTGAGTGCAGGGAATAGAATAGGACAGAGCAGTTATGCCACATTAAACCCAGAGCTCTGCATGACAAGGTTTGACCCAGGTGTGAGGGCTCCACCCCAGAGAGCAGCTCTCTGCAGTGCAGGTCCCAGGAGAGGGGCAGAGATGGGAACAACTACAGCTCAGGCAGGAACTGAAGGTCCCAGATGGAGGTGGCACATGTCCCCTGGACCCTTGTCAGGAGGTGGTGGGGCTGGGCATCCCAGGGGAAGCCATCCCAGCCACTGAGACCTGTGAGCACCCCCAGGACCCTGGCAGCACTAGATTTCAGTGTTCATCTGCTCCTCTTTGGACACTTTGGAGTATTGGGCCAGATGGACCTTCCCTTTGAGGGAGCACTGCTGTTTTCAGGCTCTTGTGTTTTAGCATGTTTTTGCAAGAGAAACCACTCCGGCAATTCTAAAAATGAGTACAAAGAGAGGAAAAACAATCCACCAGAAGATCAACAGGTATTGCTCAATTCTTGAGATATTTGCAACCATTTAGATGAGAAATACATCCTGCACCACACTGAAGGCTTGATCTTCGAGCCTCCCTAGTGTCAGTGATGTGGTACTTTGCCATCCTGTGAAAACCTATCTCAGCTGAACACTGATGAGTTTTAAAAAAACACATCACAATTGCTTTCTGAAAATTTGTGCAGATGTCCTGTTATCTTGAGTAATCCACATCCCTGACCCCACTCAGAAGATACACACCTCCTTCCCACAAGGTGACAGAGCCAATGCATAGGCTGGGAGAAGGTTATGGGAATTCAGTGCCTTCTGCTAGTGCAAGGCTGGGAAGAAATGTCTTCAAAGATTTCCGTAGTGTGTACTGGTAGGGAAAGTTGAGATGCAGAAGAGGAAAGAGGAAGAGAAAATGAAAGGAAGGGAAGGTTTCGGGAAGGGAAGGGAAGGGAAGGTTTCGGGAAGGGAAGGTCTCGGAAGGGAAGGTTTCGGGAAGGGAAGGTTTCGGGAACGGAACGGAAGGTTTCGGGAAGGGAAGGTTTCGGGAAGGGAAGGGAAGGGAAGGTTTCGGGAAGGGAA